>JAYRBT010000082.1:133873172-133886607 GCA_036023395.1 Myiotriccus ornatus | reverse complement strand
TGACCAGGAATCGAACCCGGGCCTCGGCGGTGACAGCGCCGCATCCTTAACCACTAGACCACCAGGGGCTCCCTTTAAGTGTGAAATGATTGTTTGTAATCAACCTTTTCTCCTTTAGATTAAAGAACCCCACTTACTTCTAATTTTCTTTATATGTTACTCTTTCTAGGCATTAATTAGTCTTGCTGTTTTCCTCTGGCTCTCTCCAATTGATCCATATCTGTCCTCAACTGCAGTGCCTCAACTGGACATTCTATGCCATTCAGCTCAAAAGAAAAGACGGAGAAGTGACTTATCATTGTGAGTAGGTATTTATACAAGATGACAGCTGATAGCTTTTTCTTTCTTTCTCTTCCCTCCACTCTTTGCAAAGGATGTAATACCCCCAAAAATCACATTCAAGTTGAAAATAAGCCACAGTTTCCAAGTAAAGAACATTTCAGAATACCCAAATACTGTAAAAGTGAGCATGGACATTTCATGTCTTTGAGGGCAACAAATTTCGATATTTTTCCAGCAGGCATACCTAATTCACTTCCTCAAAAGGTTTTATGTTCCATATATGAAGGTAAGACAAAAGGGCCCTAGCTAGCTCTTCTGAACTCAGAGGTCTAAGAAGTAGGAAGACTTTTAAGGAAGTTTCTAAGTAACAGGAAGCACAGGTAATGATAATAAAAACTTTGTTGCAGAACTCACTTCCTCCACCATACACCACTTACTTGAATCTTTCTTTCAGTAATTACTTGCTACAAACAAAAGTCTAAATAATTCCTTGAGAAACTACTGGCTGAATCAACAAGTAACTCAAGCAAATCAGTAAAATTTCAGTAAGGTAATGAGGTATTCCAGTGGCAAATACAAGCCAATCAACAATATCCTCAGATGCTGACCCTTTTTTGTGATGCATTATAGATACAGTCATTGAAAAATTTTGAATGATGCAGAAAAATGGAGCTCAAAGATCAATTGCAAAGTGTTGATTTTCACAGTTTACCTCCTTACCTTTCTTGTGGAACAGCAAACCAGTACTCATGTTTTTTGTCCCTCTGTGCATACTGTTGCATTGATGCACTTGCTTGAGAAACAAATGTTTTTCTCATAGGTTTTCCCACCCTGAGAAGCAGAAACTTGTGAGATCGATGTCGTCTTTTCTCTTTTGTAACAGAAGACCCTATTAATAAAGAAAAAGTAAGCTATCCACAATGTACAAAAAAGCTTAACAAAATCACTAATTTTGTATTAGGCAGTACAGGCATATAGGATACTTATATAAAAAAGTAACAGGAGACAGGGTAACATAAGTAGTAATAATTACCTATTATGTAAATTGCATCAGCAGAATATACTTCAGAGTACAATACATTCAATAATTGTAACATTCATTTCTGGAGATCACATTATGATAGAATTTTATCCATGACTGAAAGTATTCAGAAGGTATTCTCAAAGCATTCCACTCACTGAATCAGACCACCTTTCCCTCCCACTATTAAACAGATATCCCATATACATGCAAAAGATACAGTGCTGAATATGTACTTTGGCTTGATTCACACATGTCAAACCTGTTCACTACTTTTCATTTGCAACAGGAAAAGTTCTAACACTTCTAATACAGGATTAAGATTAATTTTACTTTGTTGGCTATACCAAACACCTCAATGGCATGAACACTACCTCAGGATGAGGTATAGTGGATTTGCAGTACAGGTTTTTCCCTCCAGCAGTATATTTAATTAAACTAATAGAGTTATATGATTACCCTCAAGGTCTGGATTGTAATGTCAGCACAAGTTAAAGCAAGAAGCCTTCTTAAAACTGTTTCTCTACTGTATAAATTGCCCAAATCCTCCAGCCAAAAGAGACTTTTATAAAAGAAGGAAGGAAAAAGTAAATTTAAGAGTTCTTATCAGTTATGACAACAAAGGATTTATCCTATCTCTGGTATTAAATGTACATACAGATTATGTTCCAGTTTCCTCGGACACTCACCTTTTCTTTACAGCTGAAGATCTCCTTCAGTTTCTATGCAGACCAAAGATCCATTAAGCACAGAAAACACCACTTTCTTGATCTATAACCATTGCTATTGTATCTTTTCTCAATCAGATTTTCAGCAGAGAGTTTAGAATAGCACCACTCCCAAAAGGAGTATTTTTTTTCCATTAACTATTTAAATGTGTGCCTCCTAATTTTCAGTCAACCATTTAGAATTACACCTGCTGTATAGAGTACGGTAAATTAGTCATAACGCTAATTGCGTTATTTGCAAGTATTTTATAAATGTGTATGGTCAAAGGTAAATTGTCAGATGTAAAAAAACCACCACTAAAAATAATCAAAAAAGACAGTTTCATAGGTCTGACACATGAACTTTGTGGCAGTGTTAGATAAGTACTCCTAAAATGACCTGATAGCTGGTATTTTGGTCCTTCAGATGCAGCAGTTTAGAACTTCCCTGAGCTCAGAAAAGTGGGATTATATAGTTCCAGCTAGCAGACAGAATAAAAACAAACAATTTAGCCCTACCTCCAAGTCTCAAAAGGGCTACGTAAGATGCTCTTTTTTTTGCAGTGTTCTCCAATATCTTCATGTATGTTTGATACAGACTTAATGAGAAAAGATTTCAGCAATGGCTATTGTGTGTTTCATGCTTCTTGTTTTTCCTTTCAATCTCTGGAAATATTCATCTGACTAAGCAGCAGATGTTATTCATCGTATTTCAGCTTGTTTATACACACAAAACTATAGACCATTACAGTTTCTCCAAAGTACCAACTACATCTGGCTTTATTTCAGTCCAGTGGTTAACATAAGTGTCCGTAAAAATAGGAGAGTACAACAGAGTCCTGGGTAATAAATGAATTGAAAATAGATACAATGGAGACCTTTTTTAGTTATTCTAGCCTACTCATAGTTATCTACTTGCATTGTGTCACCTGTTCACTATTCAGAAGAAATAGATCATTAATTCTGAACTCAGAAACATTTGACCTCTGTAAAGATCAAAAAACAGTAGTTCCCAAAACCCTAAATGCTCACAACTGCCACAGAAGAAAAAAAAATTCAATGAAGTCCTTCTTCTATAGAAGAAATAAAAAGACTATCTCAATAACTTAATGACCCAAAACTTGTAGTATGACTATTTCAGAGTTTTATTCTGTGTTTATGGTCTTTAAAATTTTAAATGACCTAGTATTTTTCATGTCCTACTGTTAATAGATCTCTCATATTTAGTCTAATGGCTTTCAAGAGTTAAACAGCAGATCTCTGCTTTTACCTTGGTTCTATTTATTTGTACCTCTAGAAGCTTCATCAAATCTATCTAGACTCCAAAATATTAATTCCAAATTTAGTGGTTTATTTGCATTCTGCTAATACAGTGTGCAAGAATAACAAACATGTAATAATTCCTACTGAAGCTGAATGAAGTAATAGGTACAAATCTCCAAAAAGGAACCTGTGCTTTAATTTTCTTTTCTTTCTACTTTACCCGCTCAAACTTCAGCGAGGCTGTAACACCAGGTGCAGAAGGTTTGTCTTCTGTGAGACCCTATGCAGACACTATTTGGTTATTTGTGTGTATACTCTGTGAATGTAGAGATCACATAAGACATGGAAAACCTGCAGTTACTATGATATTTTAGAAAACCAAAACTGAAGCATTGAATGCAACCAAGTTACAAATAATATTGAATTGTAAGAAAAGCAGCAGTTGTGGCAAAGAGCACTTAGTATCTGCATTTTTTATAAGTCACAACCAGCAACTACTGCTAGCTGACATATTTGCCAGAAGACTACTTTTAATATTTAAGGCATAAAAGTTAAAACTTATTACAGAATGATGCAACCATTCATCTGCCTCAAGTGTCAAAATTCAGTTATTTCCTTAACAGGAGAAGAAAAAATCAAAACAAAGACAAAACCAACAAAAATTACACCAGATTCTGAAGTGTAAGACAAATTTCTATCAAACAAAGAGTGTATCACTCTATTAAATATAATTTTGACTTTTAATTATTGACATAAAAGATTTGACCTTCAAATGCACTTCACATATCTTTAATGCCTGTCAATCAGATTTTTTTCTAGTCCCCAAAATATTGCACAATTAAAACAGCTAGTTTATTTATCTCCATTAGTAAGATAGCAAAGCATCAGCAAGTGACCTATGAATTTTTTAAAAAGCAAAATCAAATACACACAGAAGCATATTTAAGTTGCTTAAAGGCAAAACATTTTTCTATATGAAAAAACTTCAACAGACCTTCAGGATAACTTCCAACTAATCATTCCAGGCCCTGGTCTTTGCAGCAGAAGTAAAACGTAGTTGTTCCCTGTATCCATAACATTAGTTTCTTATCATCTAGCTCTTATTTGTCTTGAGAAATGCTTTTTGGATGCTTAACCTTGTTCTAGTCACCATGAAAGTATGACAAGATGCAAGTGAAACAACATTCTTAAAGTATCAAGCCAGTGTTAAGACTCTGGTGTTTGTTGCTCACACCATAAACCTTAACCACAAGGCAGACTTGCCATAAATAACCAATTAATTCCCCAAAATTCATTCACACACATGTACACTGTGATAAAAATTTAAGTGACAGCTAGATGATCGCTAAAGAACATTCTTAATTGTGAGCTGTATAGTGGCCAATGCATCACAGACCTGATTTTATAGGCTTGTTTAAATCTCCCCTACCAAGATACTGTGATTTAGTATGACCAGAGATATAATTTCAATGAGGAAAAGTTACAGTAACAAATTTATTTGCGCTCTCAGTTTCCTGAGCAGTATTTTCTCCACTAATTGATGTGGTTTAACTTTGGTGTTTCTTCAAACCAATGAGAAACACAAACGATATGTGGGGAGATGTGCCACAGAGAATGAAAACAAAGTGCAAAAAGTCTATTGAACTGTAGGGCGATACTATGTAAATCCAAAGGCTAACACTGTATCCATAAATACCCACTGACTCACCTTCTAATCGCCCATCTCCTGCAGACACAGTTTTCTGACTAATTTCTTTTTGTGAATCCTGTTGCATGTTTTCTCTTTGTTGTTTTGTTTGTTGCATAGTGTGGGTCTTCCAGAGTTTGCGGAGTTCTTCAACTTCTCTCTCTGAGTCTTGAGTTTGCTCTCCCACTACTTTTCCTCCGTTAGCTGTCTCCTTCTTTTGAGAGTCTGTGGTATCTTCACAAGGTGGACATTCCTCTTCCTTCTCATTATCTGGTTCTTTTCCTAGGGAGGAACCTTGATCCCTGTCAGCTTCTGCCTCTTTGCCATGCTCCTCACTACCCTGTGATCTTTGCAATGATTGCTGGGGGACATCTGCAGGATTTTCAGGAGGTTCTCGTCCCCCTTTTACAGGCATTTTAGCACTTTCTGAACTCAAGTGGGTACCAAACTGTTTAACACTTACAGCCGTTTCGGCACTGGGCTTTAAGTCACTGGCAGCTTCATTTGAGTCTGAAATGACTGTTAAACATTCAGCACTAGTTTGGTTTATTGTTTGGACAGATTCCGATGATGCTCCAGAAGATTTATCTTGTCGAAGCTCATCTGAGGAAACAAGTTCCTCACGTATGGGAGAGAGTTCTGATTCTGTGAATACATCTTCTGAAAGAGACTCCTCTGTGCTCCTTGGGGCAGTACTAGCACTGTCATTGCCTGTATCCCGCATCCTGGAATCCATTTCATCTGTATTGCTCCTTGCAGATTTCTTGGAATGGCAATGTTCTCTTACTGACAGCTGTTCTACATCTCTGTTGGGCAAATAAGAATGTTGTTTTATCATTTATTGTATCTTTTATATCAAGTTCATTTCTTTATTAAGTTTAGTTTAAGCTCTTAAAAAACTAACTCCAAAAAACAACCTAATCCAGGGCATTAGTAATAAACAAGCATAAAGTATGACACTAACAGTAAACATGGCAGACCTTTTGCCAGCATGACATAGCTAGAACTTCCTAATTCATGATGTTACTTTCATAAGAGAAGCTCTCCTATGAAACCAACTAGATTGATTGAGGCACTTAGAGTATAAAAATAAAATAAAAGCCAAAGTAAAACCAACAGAAAGCTACACACAAACATAACCTCTAAAGGTAAAAGCCATCCACAATCTTTTAAGTTTTGTCTACCAAAGAGGCCAGTACAGTTGTGTAGATCTGTCCCACCCTATGAGGAAGTTGTCACCTAGCTTACAAGTAAGAAGTGAGTGGCAGAAGTCATCTGGTCTAACCTTAGTTAAGCCAGTCAATGCAGAACAACAAGAATCATCAACATAGATGTTACTCTTCTGCCCAGGGGAAATACCTAAAACAGGTATTCAGCAGGTACCTAACTTTGAAGACACCACTGTTTGGCAAAATAAACCCCAAACTACCTGTACTACTGAAGATGTCGATAAATAACAAGTAAAAAAGCAAGCATAAAAACTTGTTTTCCCCATAGCAAATAGTCTTACTCAAATCTGCCTTTCAAGATGAGCTAACCAGAAATTCTATGCGTTTTGGAAGAGGAGGACAAGAAAGTTACTGTGAACATGCTCAACTGCATCTACAGAACTCAAGCTTTTCCCTTGCTGTCAAAAAATTCCATGAGCAGTACACAACCTTTGTAAGTTCTCATGCTTAACCATACTCTTGGTAAGAGTTCTCAGTGTCAACTTCCTTGCTATCACAAGCCCATCACATCTTCTATTACCTATTATTAAACACTTTTAAGAAGTTTGTATGTTAATCTTGTATCTTGAAAGATAATATATTCACTCTACAGTTCTACAAAACTTTATTCATATTACTGAGACAGTGTGAAAATTCAGGATGTTTTTGCAAAGCTTATGAACTCTTATTTAAGTGTTAAGATGGAACTGATATTATGCTTCTGCTGCTGGAGTAATTCTGCTTACAAAGCATGTAGGTTAGAATTTAGATTTTATTACCTATTAGACTGGGCCATTTCCTTGATTTTTCAGGATTACTCTGGTAATAGGTGCTTTTATACAAGCACAACCTAAGGTTCATGAAATCCCCAAGGCATCCGTACATGGTCAAATATTTTTTTTTGTCCAGTTTCAGCATAGATTGGGGCTTACATATAGAAACCACACAACACAAAATTGCTGTTTTAAGAACCAAAGAATCCATCATGTTCACGATCATTTTGCATATCAATTATCTTAATACCAAGATTGTTCTTCCAAATTTAAGCAGGTTTGATGGTTGGCAAAATTGGGAGAAAAGAGGGTTAATTGTAACAATAGAATATTTAGGAAAATATTTTTGTCAGTGAGAAAACATGATTTAAGTCTCAAATACCTCAAGACACAGGTCTTGTCAGATCTAGCTGTAGGGACTTCCATTTTTACAGATTTGTTTTACCTCAAATTTACAAATATGCCTCAAATTTTTTATGAAGCTAAGATAAAAACATGCTGGGACTGAAGAAAGTGCTAGAAGTATTTTATCTAATAGTTTATAGAGTTGACAAGAAAGATACCTCAAATTGGACATACAGGGCTCTGAGTGCACAGTGTGACCTTTTATTAACAGACATGTTTTCATTCCATACACATTCATATTGTAAATAAAACAAATTATGTGCTACAGGAGCATAAAAGTCTACAGGGCATGGAAGCAAGATTTGTAAGTCAGTACTAAGTCATTAACAAGCTAAATATGCTAGAAAAAAAAAGCTGGTTTGCAACTGCAGTATCATGATTCAGACACGTAGGTTAAAAAGTCATCTAATTTTCCTTATATTATTCCTTCCACTGTACACCAATTGAAGTAGGAACTGTGAGGAACTTTTTAAAACTCACTCTGGAAAATAAACTTCCAGAAAAGCAATCAGGCTGAAAGCATCACCATTCTGTATCAAAAGTCCCAAAGTACTTCTGCAGCAATATGTACTTCAGTTGCTCTTTCACAAGACAGATGGCTTCAGGCACTCAAGACACCATTTCACTACCAAGTCCATGCCAAAACTAAATTTAAAAATGGTAGGAGGCAACTTAAATACCTAGGTGTCCAGAAGTAGTAAGATTATCAAGAAAGATGTGCTTAGTGTATTGCCAACAAGAACTGTAAAATGGTATTTTTCAGAGTTCTAAGTATCTTTACACCTTAATTAAAATAGCTGCATTTCAGATTGACACATCAGGTAAACAGATTTACACTCATATCTAGACAACTCAACCTTGGTTAAAGGTAGATAGTGATGGTAGTGTGCAAATGTTTGTGCTTTATGGCCTGAAATAGGTAAAGGAGGCCTTTACCTAATAGGTTTTTTTAAATCCTTTTTAGTTTTTAAAGACAGAATTTAACCTGCCTCTGGGAACAGTAAAAAAACTACGCAACAGACAGAATTGAACAAAGATTTTTAATAATGCTGTTTAAAGTTGATTTTAAATGCCTGCCAGGCTAAACACCAGTGATTAAAGCTCGCTGATGCAAATTCACTGTTTACACCAAACAAGGCTACACCTAAAGGTGAATATGCAGCCCCTTCTCTAGCCAAAAAGGGAAAAAATATATTCCTAGTCCCATAAAAACATATATAGATCTTAGAAAATGAGTCTTAAAACCATTTATCAGAGGAACAGGAGTTGGAGAAGCAAGTGACAAATGGTAAACAATGAAGATTCACACCTAAGACCTTTTAAGTTGCACTTTTCTATAGGGTCTTTCCAAGCCAACCTTTGTTCTTTTTTAACAAGGAAAAGAAGGAAAACGCTCATTTGCTAGTTTTGTATGGCCAACACATGGCTACAGTTCAGATTTACTCAAAGCTTTAAAATACTATTCTATCTTACATGCTTAATGAATCCTTAATTTTGCTGTCCACAATTTCCTTATACAGAGCAGCTGACATCACTTCTTCCATTGGACACATGATGCCATACTCTTCACAGCCGTTCTCTTGGACCAGAGGATCCATTTTATGAGGATCAAACATTATATTATTTGGCGTCACTAGCAGCACACCATTGACCGTACCCTAAAATGAGAGGGAAAAGAAGTGGTAATTTTTCTCCTTCAGATTTCAGCTTCTCCATTTTTTTGGTAGAAGAAGGTATGCTTTGTTTTTGTTTTTTTTTTTTTTTTAGCATCTTTATATTTAGGCAACCTGATACAGTTTATGTTTTGCAGTCATGAAGAAATGTAACTTTTTCTGAGGAAGCAAATTAATGCCTCCTATTTTCCCCAAAGAAAGGTTTTGTTCCTTGCAACTAGTCAATAACTGGTTTTAGGAAAATAAGAAACCCCTGCACCCTAATGAATACACTAAACAGCTCCTCTGAGGGTAAGGAGACATCCATCCCAGATAACCACAGGGCTTAACTGGTAGGTCTGCAAGCAATTTCAAGCATCATCTAAAACTTGATTCTTAACTCTTCTCACTTTCTGCTATTTAACTGGAGAACAAAAAAAGAGAGAACTTCAAAAACTGTCATTTATCTTCATTTTCTTTACACAAAAAATAACACAGTAGCCAATACAAGTCATCTAACTTAACGGATCTGTTAATTGATTGGACAAATATGTTTACAGAATGAAACTAGAATAAAAAATACTAAAGATTTTTAAAGATACAACTTTGGATGGATTTAATCACGATATTGCTGCAGAACATGAAGCAGATTTTAACTGAGTACGGAAAATTCTAACATTGCTGTTCATATTATGAACTGTAGCATTCTTATACAATCCCAGTGTAAAAACAAAGGTAGTTTACAATATATTGAACTTTTTTTTAAACAAAACTGTTAGAAACACATGCAAAAACCAATATCAGTTGCTTGCTATAGAAATTCATTTAACTGCTAAAACAGAGTTTAAGCTAAAACTATGAATTGGAGAAAATCAAGCTTTAAGCAGAATGACAGGGATCCTTCAGTTACAGAGCCTGAATCCTAAAGGCTACAAATCTGGACAGACTTTCAAAACTTTCATGTAAGAATTGGAAGAGAGTCACTTTATGTACTGTTGAAACTTATCAGGAAATTCATAAATATTCAGCTTACTGACAAGACATTCACAATGATTACAAACATCGTGCATTGGGGGCATTGTTTGTTTTCAGTTTTGTTTCAAGAAGCCATATTAGGGCAGCATGAAATACAGCTACAATCCCTGCCAACTCCAGAAATTTGTTCACAGACGACAGCTGACAACCTTCACAGGAGAAAAATGAAGATGCCGTACAGTGAAAAGAAAAATGCAAGTTATAAAAAACAAATTTAACATGACTGTAAAGTCAGTTCTTCTCAGGACAGCTGCTTATCTTTAAATAAATATTACTTCTGTAAATTCAGTACATAATCAAAAAAAAGTAGCAGCATTTCTATATCTGAGTTCTTTAATTAATGGCCATACATCAAAGTGAAATTTTACTAATATTCTGTAGATCTGATCCGGAAAAGACAAGGTCACAGCCTTGATGGCACCTGGATTAGGTGATCATTGTAGGTCACTTCCAACCAAAACATTCTATTCTTTCACTACCCACATGTTACATGTGGGAAAGAAAAGAATTCTAAATCCTATACAATACTCAAGACAGAAATCTGAAAAATCATTATAAAGGGAAGATTAGAGCCAAACTATCACACTGGTGTGTCCCCATATATGAAAGATCAGGCAGTTCAATAAAACACACTTTTAAGAAGGTTTGAGAGGAATCCTGACAAGAGCTTTTCAAAGAGAAGTTTTTCAAAGAAAAGTTCTCTAAATAAATCCATTCTTGAACATGCATGGTTGAATAAAAACTGTAATTCATGATGCTTTTATCATAAATATAACTATTTTATTTTATTCTCTCTTTCTTGTAGAAGTTTTGAATGTCGTCAGTGCCCTGCTTTTCACTTAATGAACAATGCACTTGTGCTTTCTGTGCTCTAATTTCCAGGTTGGTGGTTTGGGTTTTTTCAAGCCTTAGTATAAGTAGTTTTCCTTTTCCTACTCCTTTTCAAAACAATTCAAGTAAACTAGCAAACATAAAGAATAAAGAATTCACATGTCCCCTACTAGTTTCAGTTTCGATCAAACAGACTGTTTAAAATACCTTTTTCTGCCTCCAAGGAACAGTGCAAAGAATGAAAAAACCTAGAGTAGCACACTTTTCTACAGATGAAGCAAACAGTGCAGGTATAAGAGTGCACACCTACATATGCAGTAAACAGTGAGTTAAGGTGTGACTGCAGCTCACTGGTTACACTGATTTATTTTCTGAACAGAATGTGGATATTCACATGACCCTGTCTCTAACTGTGCTCAACACTCTACCTCTAACAGTTAGTAGGGAGCAAGTATAACAGAGTAAACATTTCCAGGTTTCAGCCACTGCAAGTCAGAGAATTCCTCTCTGCTTGTCCAGGAAGTCACAGGTGTAACTAAAACCAACTGCAAACACAAAGAATAAGAGTGAGAAATGACAGTCTTATCTTAATGAAATCCCCATTGCATAATTAGACACACCGAAAAATAGGCTTACACTAGATTTAAGTTTATGAACAGCAGTCACAGTGATGACAGACTCAAAACCAAAGCCCTATAAAACAGTTAACTATGAGTTTCAAAATCACTTCCAGAGTGGGAAGCAGAAGATGAATCTTTTAAGTTCTCTAGAAAACTTCAAAAATTTATCATCCTGCATCATCAGAAAACTTATCAGGGACAGAATAAGACAACACTCCAGAGGACATTCCTACCACACATAACACAAATGCTAAATTACATGCTAAACTTACAAAACCTGGCACTCAAATCTGAGCAAGTTCGCACTCATTTCTCTCCCAAGTACACACTGATACTGCAACGGATTATACAACCCTTTGGAAACAGAATTCTACCTGAAGCTCATAGAAAATAGGCCAGAAACACACAAGTCAAAGACAGATGCTGTTAACCTTCCTCGTAATATTCTAATGAGAAAATACAGCATATAAATAATATATGTGAATTTTAACCCTAAATTATATTTTTCCAGCACAGTCAATTTCTAACCAAGGCTTACAGGTCTCAATTCCACTCCATCACAGCACTTAGAACTAATGAGTCAAGATGTGCCTCAGATCAACCTAAAAAAACATCACCTACAGAGAGAACACCAGGAATGAAGAAAACTAACTGCAAAGAAGAATAAAGTAACAAAGAAAGCTGTTCCAGTACTTGCTTCACCAACTTCTAAACACAGAGCAATACATGTCAATAGACATGCATTGTCTGTCAAAAGGCTTCAAGCCTAAACACACACAGATCTGCAACCCTTTTCATCAGCCAAAAAACCCTAAAAAAAGCAGTTTTAGGAGATTCTTATTAGTCTGTTTATCAGTAGCTGATTTGAAAATCTATTGCTGAGCAACACAGAATCAGCAGTATTTCTATATACATATCCAAACTTTCAGGCAACGGAAAAAGTAGTGCATACATTTTCATAAATAGTGTCTAATTGTTGTGGTTTTGCCCACTAGCCCATCCCTGGGGCTGAAGATGGTTTTGTCCAAGTGAATTTCCGGACAAGAAGCCAATCGAAAAGTTCAGTGACGCCTTTGCTAATTACATATTTAAGAAAAAACAGAAGAGAAGGTTGATTGCGCAGTTGAAATTAAGCAGCCATGTAGGAGACGTGGCAGTGGGCCCGAGGAGGGCCAAGCCTCCTCCTCCCCCGGCTTGGGCCAGGGGTAGGTGTAGCACTGAAGCCCTCCTTCTCTCATGTAAGAGAGTGGAGAAAGAAAACTTAAAGGACTGATTGCTTGGATGAAAAATGGTGCAAAAGAATTCCAGCCAAGAGACAACGGAATGTCCAAGGTCGAAGCTGGCAGCTGAAGCTGCTGCAGGGGAGAGAAGAAAGTTCGAAGGAGGAGGGGCTGTTTCTCCCCTTTTCGCTCTCTCCCTTCAGCAGGGAAAAGACTGAAAAAATAAATCCCTGCTACCTGTAGAAGCTTGTTGGGGTGAAGAGACCCCATGCTGCTCGTGGAGGAGCCTACACTGGAGTAAGCTGATGCATGAAGAAGCTGAGACTTCATGAAAAAAAGACTGAAGTGAGGCAGAGTCCTGTTGAAGACTTGTAACCCTGAAGAAAACCCACGCTGGAGCGAGACAGCCCAGGTGGGATGTTGAGATCCATGTGTGGGATCCGAGTGTGTTTGTGACCCTGAGAAAACCTCATGCTGGAGCAAGAATGGCTCAAGTGAGATGTGAGGATCCGAGTAAGGGATCCGTGCTAGACCTATGCCAGAGAGGTCTATCAAAGACTGTTCTCCCGTGGGAAGGGACCTCTACAGGGAAGCAGGGGTGGACTCATAAGCCATTATGCCCTGTAACCTCGTGGAAGAAGATCCATGGTAGGCCAAGTGTCCCCTTGCAAGACCATGGAAGAAAAGACCCTTCAGGGCCTGGGTAACCCCCAGCCTCCAGTCTTAGCCCA
>JAYRBT010000082.1:133837787-133870288 GCA_036023395.1 Myiotriccus ornatus | reverse complement strand
TAATAAATGTTCATGTTATTTTCCCAAATCCAGTCTCTTTTGTCTGCATAAACCTTCTCTCAACTTAGAGTAATTGTCTGGGGGGGTGTTAAAGCAAATTGGCCCAGGGTAAAACCACAACAAATAGTAATTTTTCTGTGGGGTAGGAGAGTAAAGATTGGGTTTTTCTCTAAAATGTTCTGAGGTGAAGTCTTTTGACATTCCTAGTCCCTAAAAGTCTGTGCAAAACTCGTGCACTTATGAGTTGAATGGAGGTTAATTAAGTGCCACTAATTTGGAGACATTTGAGTAATGACACTACTGAGAGAACTGTAACTACTTGTTCAGAGGAAAAAAATATTAAAAAAATAAAATCAAGATTTCTACCATACTATACCCAGTGGAGAACAATACAGAATTGCTTGTTTACAGAATCAGAGGTTTATTCTGCTCACTCTATTCTGCTTTAAAATTACAAACGGAAGCAAAGCTACACAACTACGTATTTCCTTCTCCTCTGTAAGTAAAGAGAATTCATTACTAGAGATACTAACATGGGGATCAAAACAGACCTCAAGCCCTCAGCAAGAAAGAATTACGTAACAGTACAGCATCAGGGAAGTTTGTCACATATCAACTGCTTGCATCATGTCTTGAAACAAGTGGCCTGCGGAATCCCAAGAAAACAGGGAGTAAAAAGAAATATATTTATATAGACATATATGTGCACATAAGCTGATCCATCTACCCATCTGTGACTAAATTTTACTATATGGTTTATGGTTTAAATGTGCTTTATTTTTATATCCCATACAGTAACACCTGAAGGTTTCAGTACCTTGCCATTAGTGATGTACTTGCAATTAATTTTTAGAAATTTCTCTGTAAACGCTTCCTCCTCTTCGGAGGTGGATGATACCACTCTTGTAGGACGAACACATGCATGTGCTGGTGAAGCAGCTGACTCTTTCTGTTGGTCTCCATCTGGATCCTAAAAGGAAATATAAAAAAACCCCAGAACTTAGCAACTTGTCTTTTTAAGTATCAACTTTTAGAGATTTTCTGTTGTGTAATTTTTGTTCTTTTTCTTTGACATGAAAACAAATGTAAAAATAGGGTTCCAAATCCACTCCAGCTTCAAGGACTGCTTTGATCCCAAGGACTACAACTAATGAAGCACAGCTCCACCAGCCCCTGATAAAAAAAAAATATACCTGGGCAAAGATAATCAGAATCAACCTAGAAATAAACAACAAAATAATGATCAAAATACATAAGGAGATGATACAATATTCTGTCACATGCAAAATTTGAACAGAAGTTAGCATACAGGATTCTTTCACAACTTCAACAGAAGTCCTATTAAATGCCCTTCCATAATATTATACACTACTTGAAGTTGGAAGGTCAGTTAGTCTAACCCTGTTGCTAAAGCAGGCCTAAACCTACATTAGATCATGCTGCTCATGGCCCTTCCAGTTGAGTTTAAATCTTTAAGGCTGGAGATTCCACAGCCTTTCCAAGAAGCTTGCTCTAGTGTTTAGCCACGTTCATTGTGAAAGATATTCTCCTGTTATTTAACCAGGACCTCTTTTGCAGCAACTTGCAGCTGTTGCAGTCCATCATTAATCAACTCCTGAAGACCTTCACTCTTCTCACTCTGACCTGTCTAGTAGGTAATACATTTTCCATCAGTATTTTCTTCTCCAGCAAAACCTCCCCAAAAAACCAAAAACAAAATAAAAAACAAACAAACAATCAAAAACACAAAAACCCCAAATCTCAGCCAGTCCTTGTGCCTCATATGTTTGCATTCCCTGATCATTTTAATGGCTCTCCACTGGAGTAGCTCCAGCATGTCAATCTTTGTCTTATACTGAAGATGCCAGAAGCGGACACAACACTGCAAATGCAGTTTCACAAGCCCCCCTTGCCTCAATCTGTTGATATCCCTCTTTCACCTGCCCCTGGCATGTGATCAGATTTCACCATGACAAGTAGACCTTGTCCAACATCTCCATCAGGACATTAGTCTCAGTGTCTCCTTGGCGCTCAGCTTCTCTGCAAAGCTGCTATGTAGGTAGTGAACCCTCACCCTGTACATGTTACATGGGGCTCTTTCCTGTCCCAGGCAGGTCTTAGCTACTGTTGAACTTTGTGAGGTTTCTGTTACTTCATCTCTCCACAATCTTGATGTCCCTGATGAGCAGTCCTTGCTCCTTCCTCCACTGTATTGACCACTTCGCTAATTTTTGCTCCCCACCACCCCAAGCTTGCTGACAACGCATTCTGTCCTATCCCACCACTCAGGTCACTGATGGACAGATTGTGAACTGTATCACCCCAATAGGGACCCTCAAGGATTCACCACAGAACACAGTGTTCAACACCAGGCTGGATGGGGCTCTGCATAACTTAATCCAACGGAAGGTATCCCTGCCCATGGCAGGGGAGTTGGAGCTAGATGATCTTTAAGGTCCTTTCCAACCCAAGCCCTCCTACGGTTCTATAAAAAAGATAAACAATCTCACACGTGTTGAATAAGTTTGAACACAAAGATCCTGGCAGTTTTTCCAGCCCACCTTTTACTCCACTTATTCAGTTCATATTTCCCCAGTATTTTAACAAGGCTGCTTCAGGACAGTGTCATAGGCCTGGCTATAGTCAGGGTAAGAAACATGCACTGCTCTTCCCTCAGCTGCTAAGCCTGTCATCTCATCACAGAAAGCAATCAATTTTGTCAGGCATGATATAAGGCTTAGTACACTCACTCTGTTTCCAATCATCTTTGTCATTCACATGCCAAGATGCAACTTTCAGAGGATTTCTTTCATGACCTCCCTGGGAAGGTAAGAGTTCTCTCCTGCTGCATACCAGTACATGCAACTCAGTAGTGAACATGAAACCCTACCAGGGACAGGACAGACATTGAAAAAAATTGTCTCAAAAAGATACACATATAGGAGAGAGACTGGACCAAAGCCTATTTTATAGGCACAGCAACCCTGTTATGGAGCTCCACCCACATTTAAAGGCTTCCATTTTAGACACAATTGCTACTTTTAGTTATTAATATTACTATTTTTAGAAAATGTGGACTTCCGTGTTCCATTTGATTTTCTGCTTTCCTGTACAGTTCTATTCACTAGTACAGACTTTTAATCATATCCAGGAACATTATGCACAATTGTTTTCAGTTCATTCTCCAGCACTACTTTCTTTAGCCTTTGCCTGCATCTCTCAACTTTTGTTAAGAAAGCAAACAAAACACCAAAACACCCTGTAGAACATTGAATTGAATTTTGCTGAAAAAGCTAAGGAAGGTATAATTAAGAAACAAACCTTGTGGACATAAGTTCTCCTTCTACCTATGCTTTTCTACTAAAATCTATATGGCCACCCTCGTGACACATAACTTAGCGAGTGGCTGTGAGAGTCCTCAGCTGATCTCCAGGCTCACTGTGACTAAGTCAGCTATTTCTCATCTTATTGCCACATGACACAGAAGTAGGAATAATACTGGTGGTAGACTTTCCAATTTAATGATGATGCCCTTGTCACTACATATTATTTTGAAGTGGATTTTAAGCTTTACAGGTAGCAAAGCATATTGGATCGTCTCAAATACGTGCAACAGACTGCTGAATGAAGAGATCCTTCAAAAGCCCATCAGCTTAAAAGCCTGAGCTAGTTCTTACATGCACAGTAAAAAGGTTAGTGAAATACACACTGAAATGTTACCTTAAGTGCAGGAACGCAAAAAAAAAAAAAAAAAAATCAAACAAAACCACAAACACCAAACCAAAACCCAAAAAAACCCACAAAACCCCAGAAGACCCCAACTTTAACAGGGTTATGCAAGTTATATCAGCCACATGCTGGTTTGTATTTAGCCACTTGATTAAGCTACTCCAATGTTTATTAAAACAGAAATAAAAGAACAGTGTATATGGTTGTATATTTTTGACTCAGAGGTTCAGATATTTGTTAATCACCTTATTAAATATCTACCAAGAACTCAATGATTTCAATAACCAGAACACAGAGAGAAGACTCGTTTACATTATACAGGCAGAGGAATATATTCTCTTTACCTCAAAACATGCTTAAATTTAAACTGCAAATCCGGAGTCAAAACTGGAGGAGAGTCAAAGAAGATTGACATCAAGAGAGCACTAGAGAACATATGCTAGTGTTTCTCTCATTCACAGTGATAGATATCAGCAAAGAGAAAAGAAAAGCATGAAAGACAGGTGTTATGATGAAGAACAAAACCCTTCAGCCTTAACTGCTCACATAGAAGCTGAGTGCCTTTTGTGTTGCTGGAGAGACTGTTTGAGAAACAAAACCAAACACACACAGAGTCCACACTGAGAAGCGCAAGTGATTTCTGTTCTGATTTCTTCTGAAAAATATTCCCTCCTTCCTTATATGCAGTTTGAAAAGCGCCAGAAATAGAATACTTTATTATATTATCACATTGCTCGTTTGACTTTCCCTGAATCATTTAAGAACTGCTTGCAATGATCCACAACACATAACAAGATGCACAAACCAGTTGTGCAATAATTAAGTTCAGTTAAATGAAACTTAACACTCAAATTGTTGCTAACATCGGACAATAAAAAAAACAGAAGATTTTTAACTGTAAGTATTTTTATCTACTTTGTTTTTTCTACACTTAACTTTTATCTCTACTATGTGCACATAGTCAATAAAAAAGTTTCAAATAAATTACAGGTATAGTTATGCTATTAAGTCTCCTTATCTACTAGTTGCAAACAAGCATATATAAAATAATTGACAAAAGCAAGAATAAGTTTTTTTTTGACATGGCATCTAGTGCACTGTAGAAAAAGCTCTGATTTCTGATAGTAAAACTAAATTTTCTCTCTGATAACTTCTCACAACATATGCTATATAAGCAGGTGTATCCTACCATTTACAGTCATTTTGAGACAGATATAGACATAAGAAATACGATAGAAAAGTGTATTCTTGCACACTAGTCTACTTACTGTGCTACAACACCTCCAGTTTGCCATAAACCAAAAGAAATTATTCAGCACTAATGGCAGCAGGTATGAGAACAGGCATACTAGGTCAGAGCAAAAGTACAACAGTAATTTTCAACACAAGGCTCATCACAGCCTTTGTAATGCAGCTTGAGAACCTATTCAGCAACAAAGTAAAACATTTATATTTAAACTTGTCTGGGCCAACCTAATCACACAAGCACAGAAATAGATACTTTAAGTCTTAAACATTCCTAAACTTTGAGCACACAGAACCCTGCAGTACACATTTGACAGCTGGACTGAACACTATTGAAATGTGCTATCAAGAAAATTTGTTATTTGAGAGAAAAACATAATAACTTGGAAAGTAATAGCAGTGATGTATTAAGAAACATTTGATTAAGGTCATAATTGCATGAATTACAGAGAAGCTCAGGCTCCAATATTGCATCTTCTTGGCTAGAGTGCTCCCATTGGAATTCTGTTGACAGCAAACTAGTGTTACTGGAAAGACATGCTTCTACAAAGCTAGCTCCTACCCAAAAGTCGACTTTTGAGCTGAATTACAGGGCAGCTCTGATAGCTAAATAATTTTAGTATTTTTAAAGTCTATAGAGGTAGAACTACTAAGCAGAAGCCAGCTATAATCAACTCTGTATTTGCCCTTCACTGAATAATTTTTTTTTTTTTTTGCTTCATTTTGCTAAATGAAACTAGAAAACTCTCCCACATCTCTACAGTGAGCAGGGGGAACCTGAGTATTCTAGCCAATACATTGTTTCTACAAAAACTATCAATAAGATTAGAGACAAGCCTATAACGAGCTTTGAAATGTAACAAATACAGATATGCAACAAAAACTGATTAAGATTTCAGTGTGCAAGGACAGTATTTGGCTACAAACAACTTGCCTTCAAATCAGTTTTCACACAGAAAACTGTCATTTACAAAGATTAGAAGCTTGCAGTTACTTTTAAAAAGGTACTGTTTTATTTTTAACTCCAAGTGTTGTCAAATACTTTCTCCCCAAAACCAAAGGATAGTTTAAGAAGAAAGCATAGCATCTGTAACATTTATCTTGTAAGGGAAAATTAATTTCAAGTATAACAGGTATACCTACATTTACTGTAGCCTTGTCAAGCTCTGCTTCGGAAGATGTAGGTGATAGGGGACTTATAGGACTTAGAGAGGGGGAGCTGTCCACACTAGAAATGTAGTCTGGGTCAGGAACATACAAAATCTATAAAGAAGATATAATGTAGTTAGAAGTTAGGTACGCTTTCAAATTTACTTTAGATTTCCCACAAGTTCAGGTATATTTGCTATGCTTTCTCAAAGTAAGCTACACAGAACTATTCCTGCTCCCATTACTTTTAACAGAATTATGAGCTGATGGAATAAACAATACCACACAAAGTACTTCTTCATTTTAGCTTTTCAAGTTTTTTAATTATATCCTAATATAATTTTGATTTTCAGTCATGATAACTGAGGAAAGAGTTCATACAGAAAGCATTAAGAGTATACAGCATGCCAGAAAGACCCAATAACTGTTCAAGGAAGACCTGTCCAATTATTTCTCTATTACTCTGCTATTCAAGCAACAAGAAACAGACTGGGAAACAAGTTCATAAGATATAGCTCTGAGCATCGAATGCTAAAAAAATCAGCTGAAGTTATTCACACTTGTAATACCTTATTTCAGCCATGGTAGGCATTCAAGCTACCTAGACAGAGTTCTGCAGCAACCAGAAATAAACATAGGATTTTGTCAAAAAGAGGGCTAGTACCAAATGGCAAATGGTTAATTCCGTAACTGACCTATCATGTTTCCAGGCCCAGCTTTCAAGGAGAAATGAAAAGTGAAAGCAGAAACAGGGGAGAAAAAAGCAATAGCAACCTATAATAAGTGATTGATAATTCATATACTGTTGGTAAAGACAGCAAGTTTTCAGAGTGGAATAGAAACATTCAATTTATTAAAACAGAATTGCAGGCAGTAACGTGCAGTCATGGAACACTCTTTGTAAGCTGTATCCTGAATATGTCTCCTGAGCTACAGCTGGTGAATAGCCTGCTACATTTGAAAACCAACAATTTAGTTTGTACACAAGTGTTATTATACCATAAAGTATATCTAGTTTTAAAAGTCCTCTGATCTTATTTAAGTGAGACAGGTAGCTTCATTACATGTTCCCTTTTTAGGCAGTTATTTAATAAGTAAAAGGAATTTACAAATTAGAGAAAAAAATCTCTTTTGCCAAGTCAACAGGAAAACCAGTAAGCGAAGTCTTTTAACACTTTCTCCAGTAGAGATATGAAATAGAGGGAAAGAAGTCTTTGTTGGAAAAGTAACATATATATAATGTAATAGTACCTGTCCAGGAACGACTGCTCTGGAGAAAAGCTTATTTAATTGAACCAGTTCATTGGGTGTTGTATCAAATTTCAAGGCAATAGTGTTTAAAGTATCTCTTGATTCCACCTGTATCAATTGGGGAAAAACACAAACAAACAAACCTGTAAGCAGTTAGTTCAAATAGTGGCTCACAAATTTTATGTGTAGACTTAAAGATTTTGATGACCTTGTAAGCGTTCGTATCTTATGACTGCCCACCACACAAAAAAAAACCAAACAAAAAGCAAACCAACAAAGCCATCCCAAAAAACATACCTACCCCCTAAATATTAGCCTATTACAACCCCCTATAAAGACATGTGCCTTTCCCCTATGTTTCCAGGTGGTCAGAATTATCAGTCACACACTCTGAGCTGTAGGTTCAGCTACTGCACCAGAACTTCTGGTCTATAAATCCACTGCTGGGTACCACTGGCCCAATACACAATTGACTTGGTTCACAGAAACTTTCACTCTCCCCCTTCACCTCCTCTTTTCCATTCTCCATCTTCAGGAAAGCTCAAGAAATCTCTACAAACATGAACACAATCTCTTACTATTGAAATAAGCTTCTGTTAGACACTGATTGTCAGGTAAAATCCATCACTGAGAAAACGCAAAAAATGCTGAAGCAAAACAGGTCAACCAGTATGACAGGAGAACATAAGCATTTTGAGTAGGTGACTCCCAAGTAAGGAAAGGATTTTTTCAAGCTCATGTTTTCACCTCCATCTCCCAAAATGTATTCAAAATGGAACACCAGAAGAAAGCAAAATGAAAAATCTATTCAGAGAGTATTCTAGAATAAAGCATTCATAGCTTTAAGAACAATGGAGATACAACAAAGGGAGGATACAACTAAAAAGTTTACTGCATAACAGCACAAGGCTTCATAAACACCGTACTAGGAAAAACCAAATCTTATCAGTTAAGACAAGATGAAGCTATATAATCTAAGCTGTATTTGTGTTGTTAAAAAGTAAAGATTGAGAATTGCCTTCCATAACATTTTGTAAGGGTGTAGTTGCCAACCTAGATTCACTAAAGAAAAGACATAAGTATTCCCAAAGAAAAGGCAATTAGAATTAGAAACTTATCTTAAAAAAAGCTGTTATGAGAATTCTTTATATAGGAAGCCAATAAGCTAAACAAAGCAGGAAACATCTCTCTCTACTAATATTTCCAGTATGAAAGACTATATTAGTACCTCCTAATCATTCAGTACTGTATGGTCGTAGATACGCAAAAAACAAGAGTATTCTTGTATGCCATGTTTAACTGCTACTAAAGCAGAAATCAAAACAAGACTGTAACCAGACCAGATAGGTACTATGTGCTCCATAGACAATAACAAAACTAATCACCAAATCAAGGAATAGTAGTCTTTCCATCAGGAGCTCTACATAATACAGAAGATTTGCTAAAACAAACTGTAAAATGAGATTCAAAATTTTTCCCTAAGTTTGCTCTCATATAAATAAATGTTGAGTGACAGTCAGCTTCTAGGTATTGCTTATGTATCACTTAATGACAGTCTAAAATCTCAGTTGTTTCTATCTTATGATATAGAACAAATTAAAAGCATTCAATTAAAACCTATGAAGCTTGAGATGTTTAAGAGTGTATTCATTCTTTTCAGCCTTCACAAAAAAGAACATCTGGTGAGGTAACTTGGTAACTGAAGGGTTTATCTTACTCAAACAAATGGCAAGTATAAGCTTCCCTTTCTTATTTGGCTGTGAAGTTTGCACAGGCAAATTTCCACTTTGCATGGGACTTCAAAGACCAGCGCTGATACTTTCTTAAAATAAAGACATTGTTCATGTAATAGAGACTTCCTGAAGTATCTCCCAAGATTCAAAGGCCTACTTACCAATTCTTGGGCTGTCTACTATTTTAATAAACAGAATCTGGACAGACAAAGGCTCAAAGAAAAACTTTGTGGAAAAGCATGGAATAACAAGTTGAAAAAGTGCCACCACATACCACAGCCAGCCCCTGGCTTTTCCAATCATTTTTTCCCCATCAATTCAATACTGGAAGAGAAGGCAAAAAGTCATTCCTTCTCTCTCAGAAAGCAAAATTTCTGTACATTATAAGGTAGCTATTTAAATGCTGTTCTGAATATTAAGAATCTTATATAAATATTAAAGCACAATGCTGCATCTTCTTTGATAAGAGAAGGAAATGATGAACAGTGACTGCATTGTTTTATGATTAACAGAATGGCAAGATTTGTTCCAATGCAAGTACAGCACTGAAGAAGAGAGACCCACTAGACATGTAAACAGTCAAAAATGGACCTGAAGAGGCCAGCTGGCACCTTGAAGTGGTTCAATACATATTATCCACTGGCTTTGCTTGCTTCTGTATAAAGACTGAAAGGCACTAATTAATAAAAGCGTTAAAAGAAAACAAGGATCGCTCATTCAGCACTGCATAAATTCACACACTCTACTTTGTACAATAACTTTTGTTGAAAAGGTTCCTTAAAACATAAGTAGTTTCCTCAATAGCAAAAACTTCTGGTCATCAACTCTTACACAGAGGTAAAGCACATAAGATCTTATTTTCCCATTACTTCTCCCTTATGTTGTCACTTACATATAAATAAGTTTAAAATTCTAAGTTCATCAAAATCAGTTTTTTATGGATTTTACTAGATACAGAAAGAGCCACTTAAAATCCTTACTTTTTATTTTCCTTTTCCAATAAAATCCCAAATCAAATACTCTCTTCAAATCATTCTGTCCCTATTTGAGCAGAGGTGCATCTCATTGCCCCTTTTCCATTTACAGAGCACTACTTACATACCCATGTTTGCCATGTGTGTACCATTAGAGCTTCAGTCTCCATGAACTACAGTTCCAACTGCCTTTATTTCCCTCAAATTAACAGCTGGCAAAGTTATTTAAAACCTAATTCTCTACTGATATTTTAATGAACTTCACTGTCATTGCATCTCAACATTTTGAACTCACTTATTCTTCCATTAAAAATTATGCATCAAATATACATGAATCAGAGTGTAGAAAGAATTACTACTTTCTTATTTCAAGACTAGATATCCAATAACCAGAAAACAACAAAACAGTTTAAGAGTATTAAAATGAACTAACAAAATTAAACAGATGGAAACACTAGAAAGAAGGGTGAAGACACAGGGGAGCAGACAACACCACTTTAGCATTGTACTCAAGCCTTTAAAAATACCAGATTATGACTAAATCAACTAACTTTTAATAGGACTATTGTATATAGTATACAACATCAGGAAAACAGAACCACAATTATTTCTTTCTTCTCAAAAGGAAGATCAGTGATAAGTCTTTCCCTGAAGTCATAAAACTACAAGCATGCTACAATCACTGGTGATCAGTGGCCAGGACTGTCTGCTTCTGCTCCATTTATCTGTAGTTGGCCCTTCTAACACCTGTAGGTAGGCACTGGTTGTGTTTGTACATGTAGCACAAAAGGCTTCCAATGCAATCTTAAGGAAATGAAGTTATGTCAATTAAGCAATATAAAGCTGCTACTTCCAGAACCCAAAGAAGGACTCAAAGTTCTAGCTAGTAACAATAATTCACCTACACTATTTACTCTGTTGGTCCTCTGAGCCTGTTCACATTCATCAGCTGTGTGCTGAAAGCACCAACTGTGAATTCTGAAATAACAGATAACATCAGTTTCCATCTAATCTGTCAACTGACATTTAGGAAAGGAGAAATTATATGAACTTTAAAAAGAATATCTGTTCACTGTCTAAGCAATATCAGCAAAAATAAACCAGTTTTCTTTATTTTTTAAAGGCAGTTTAGGACTTACAGTACTGATTGAAAACAGATATGGTAGCAATTGAAGGAAGTATCTGTTGATACATTCTCTCTGGTGTTACATACATAATAGTGGTTTCAAGGTTTTACATTTTGGGGATTTTAGATGAAAATCTTAAACATTAACTGCTTTTTGGTTTTACCTTAAAGTGAAAATATATTTCATTGTTTATTTGTCCCCATAGCAGCTATTTTCTTTTTTAAAAAATTCTGGTGTGAAGTCCTCTTCACATTAAAAACCCATAGTTTGCATCAGCAAAATACCATCTCACTCCAAACTTCAGGAGTACAAGACCTTCCCTCCTAAAACGATGTAGCCACTGGAAAAACTAACACATTAAATTATTATTTTTAAAAAGGCAAAAATCCTCACTAACTTTTCAACAATGCTGGGAGGTGAGGGGGAGTCTGGTTTCTGCCTTCATCCTTCTACCACTTCTCAAAGAAGCAACACACACAGGTAGATAAACATGTGTGTGTTGCCACTGTCAGAGGCAGTAGGACTAAGGCAGAAACCAGACATAAATAAGTGCATCTCTCCACATAGAATGAAGTCATCAGTAACAACTAGAGCAAATTCACACACTAGTTACCAGATCTCTCATACTGAACATAAGCTCAGTTCCTAGAGGTCAGATCTGTGTATTTTACTAAAACATATGTACCCAATATTCAACCAAAAACTCCGAGAACTTGATGCTACTGAAGTAATTCACAAGCTTCATGACTGTAATGTACAGCAAGCCCCATCAGAATAGAGCATTTGTGAAGCTGAAATGCACCATGTTTCATATATGTAACAAGCTCCTTTAGGAGCTGGACTAAGTTTAATGACGAAAAGCTTTGATTCTTGTGAATCATCTTTTTGACTCACAAGGAAGTGATGCATACTTCAGTATGTATTAAGAAAGCTATTTTTGTCTCTAAAACCCCACCTACTGGAACACAGAAACCTGCAGAAGTACATGACAACTTGACACAAACACACTAGGTTAAAAAAAGGAAAGCTTGTTGCTTTAACTTTGCCTGGAATCTTACATACCAAAGTAAAAGCACGCACATAGTGGCAAGAGCCAAGTTAAGGAAGTTTTTTACTGAGTATGAATGCCAGTAACATAGACCTACAACTGACCCTTTTTTCCTATTATCTCAGACATAATGGGGTTAATGTAATAGAAACAGTCACCTTTATATTAACATTCTTCAGCTGCTAGAACCCAAGCAGCAGGAATTTCTGTTTTGAATTTCAACTTCAAGGAAGTCTTTAGTATAAGCTAGAATTACATTCAAATTTTAATATAAGCCACACTAATGAAATGCTTCTTGCTCTTGATGCACACATACTGTCTCTTCAAATGACTATCACAGCCTTTGCAGTAGTTAAGCAGTATCACAGCTTGGTTTAACATAACATTAAGAGTTAAGTTCTTCCATCTCCCCCGTCTCTTACTTCTGGAATAAGAGAACATCAAGAGGTCAACTGAAGACCTTTTATAAAGAAGTTCTCATTTTTATTTATCATGTCCAGCTTCAAAAGCATTCAAAGATAACTGTGACAGACTTTCTCTATTTTAACATCAATTCAATAAGCATTATTTATAGGCTTAATTATATTTCCCGTATATAACACAAGACAGATACTTCTCACTTCTGTTTCCCTTAGTAACCACAAACGTGAAAAGCTGACTGCAGCACAGTTTGAGGGTCATTTCAAGAACAGAACATGGCTCCATTTTCAGATACTGATGCAGAAACAGAGTTATACAGTAAAAGGTATAGATCTAGGGAAATCATTAGGAGACCCCCAGAAGGTCAGTATCAAGATATAGCTTCCCTTCCAAACTTATTTCTGTTATTTCTCCTGACAGCAACAGCTTATAATAATGCTGAAAGGAAAGAACTTGCACATGATTATGTAACTATTGTTATTTATTGTTTCCAACTAGTTACCTAAAAGTAACTGTGTCAACAGATTGATTTGCTTGGGATTTTTAAGGAAAAAAAAAGGCATTTCAAGGAAAAAAACAGCATTACTCCTCAAGTACTACCAGCTAATTCCCTGATTAAATTTCTGTCAAACTAAACTATCAGATACAAAGAATTCCAAGATTAAAGGTAATGCATATTACAGTTTTGCTTGTATTTTGTAAGGAAACTTTTTAGTCTGCACTTGCTTTGAAATAACATTCTAACAATAAATCAGTGACTTACAGAATATTCAAGAGTCCCTCTAGGCTTTTGAAAAGACATTCGTCGCCCATCTTTCTTGTCTGGGGTCTTCTTCTGGCCAGCGTCTGAAAAAAATTGAGGCAATGTGCGTGTTAAATTCATTTTCCTCTCTCAGTACTGTCACAGGCTGCTGATACAGCCCCGTGGGCAGACATCTAATTCACCAGTTACACAGCTTGCTCCTGCTGATTCTAACAGACACCAGCTGCTAAAACAGGGACTTCACTCCTCTGCAATGCTTTAAGAATTCAACCAATACAAACAACTGATAACTGGAAATCAACTAACTGCATAAGTACTTGCTGCTATCCAGGAAGCAATTTATGAAGAAAGACTAAATCGGAGATTGACCCCATCAGGCAAGCAACATCTCTGGTATTACTGTGGTTAATTGATTCTATATCATACCCAGTCTGCTCTCATCTGGAGGGAAGATGATCTAGAGTTCCTATGTGTTCAATCTGATCACTGGAGGTTTTTTGTTGCTGTTTGATAAGTACAGAGTATTTACAGCTTTTTTATAAAACAAAGAGTATTAGCGTTAAACTTCATAATTATCCTGTCTGTAGCAAACATGCAGCCTGTACATAAACACTAAAGATTCTAAATAAATAAAACAAATTAAGAATTATTCTTTTTATTGGGGCACTGTATTTTGATGACCTCTATTTCACAGGCTAAACTGGTAACAGTTTGTACCTACAGCATACTATATTTCAGTATACAACTGTCTTGATATTTATGATAATCACAATGTACCAATGTACTTACATGATTCAACAGAAACCATTTACATCTCTAGAAAAGTCAGGTTTTTAACATATGCATTTACATACAAACACATGCTCTTTTTTTTAGATGAATCTTGTAACAAGTTAACTCACAGTCACACAGCCTCCATCTTCAACAATTAAATATCTGCTATTAAGGAGCCCAAAATACTTATGTGAATGCTACAATAGGATTAATTATACTCTCATTTTGATACACTCAAATTTGTAACCATAGTTTACTCAAATATTTCAAGCTAAATTGAATAGAAGAAAAAACCTTATAAAACGTATTTTAAAAAATATTTTAGCATGGCTACATTGAGAATTAAAAACTTACTGTACATCTACTTAAGACTCATCCGATGTACTAAGGAAACCTACTACAAACTGACAGCATCTTTTGCGCATTATTAATTTTAATTACTATTCTGACTGCAACACTGGAAAAGAGACTAGACCAGTATTTGCACAAATTTCATCCACCCACTTCCAAGTTTCTACATGGATTGCTGAAACTATCAAGATATGGGTAGAAGGAGGTAGAATCAGCATAAGTCACATAGAAAGTTCTGCACTGCCAAAAAAACATGAAACAAATTAAAAAAAAAAAAAACAACAACACAAGAAGAAACCCACCTTTCTATGTAAGCAACTATCTTACATTTGCTATATAGGACAAGCTGCAGAGGACAACAAAAGTGATTTTTAGTAGATCCAACATATCCTCTGGTGGTATTCTTTATATATATATGTATATAAATAAAATAAGGAATTAAACTTTAGTCTAATTCAACTTTTTCTTATATATTGAAGAAAGCCTGAGGTAGTATGCTTCCATTCCTGAAACTAATTTATAGATGGTATTAATTATGGTAAGTCTTTGCAGCTACAAATGACATTCAAGATTTTAAGCCTGTTTCTAGCAAGTCTAAAAAATTATACACTAATTCTGCATACTGCTATCTTTCTTCAATACATTAAAAGGTATTTCTTCCTTTATTTACTAATAGCAGCTTTTTAAAGCTTAGCTGACAGAAAGTTCACTTCTGATTATATTCATAGTTTTTAAAGGTACAGCAAACATTTCTAGGGGAACAAACCAACTCAGTAATGAATAAAATATACTAGAATTTTGTGTGTAGACTCAGCAGCAGCCAACCTTCTCCCGTCTAGGTCAAATAGTCTGTTACCAAAATTTTTACCTGACCTTGCAACACAACAGGTGCCTCCTCATCAAGCTACTGAAAAACTGTAACAGCTGCTTGACTGGAGCTGTTACAAATTTTTCAGCGCTAATCAACAGTTTGCCAGTGGCCTAATCATTTTCCTTCAAGAGCAATCTGGGTCAAATACTCCCAAGCAAAAGTCCAAGGAGGCAACTAAAAATAGACTGATCTCATCCAGGACCCCATACATCCCCATCTACACAAGGAGAGCCCCTACTGCAGAACAAGTATCTTTTTCCCCTCCTCCCCTCCCACCCCATTAGACAGAAATAACGAAGCCCCACACTACAAATATATATGCACACACTTCATTTGTACATAGCCCAGTGTAGCTTAGTTTTTTTCCTCAACCAAAATTTAGGTTTCCTTTTTCTTCTTACTAGTCCAAAGAGCTTGCAGAGAGGTGCTATTCAAGAGGTCGAGATAAACCATCTTCTGCCTCTCCAGTAACTAACAGTAGAATCAAGTCTTACACAAATAACCACTTCTGTTCCTTATACCACAAATAAAAATGGAAAATTATTTCACAAAGGAAGAACCTGCTACTTTAGACTCAGAATCACAGAATCATCGTAAAATATCTTGAGCTGGAAGGGACCCACAAGGATCGTTGAGTCCAACTCCTGGCCCTGCATAGGACAACCTCAAGAATCCCACTGAGTCCAAGAGCATTGTCCAAATGCTTCCAGAACTGTGGCAGGCTTGGTGCTGTGACCACATCCCTAGGGGAGCCTGCTCGAGTCCCCAGTCACCCACTGGAGGAACGTTTTCCTAATATCCAACCTAAATGTCCCCTGACACAGCTTCAGGCTATTCCCTCAGATCCTGTCACTGGTCAGGGGAGAGATCTGCCTGTCCCTTCACTTCTGCTCATGAGGAAGCTGCAGAGCACTATGAGGTCTCCCCTCAGTCTCCTCCAGACTGAACAGACCAAGTGACCTCAGCCACTCCTTGTGTGGCTTCCCCTCTAGGCCCTTCACCATCTTCAGAGACTTCAGAGAAATCTGGTAACTTCAGGAAAGTAAGGGCAACCAGAGGGTAGAGGTAAGGAAGGAAAGTCCCTGTTGAGGGCACTTTGTAGCAAAGCAGATGCCAGGAGAACTCCTACCACAAAATTTCCAGGAGCTTATAATCTGCAGTTAGGGTTAATATCATCTCCTCATATACTTAAGACAGTAAATTCTACCCTTCCCATCAGTGCCCACTTTCGTTCCTCCCCTCCATGATAGTATTATCTTCCCCTCACTAGATGGATACAGGTTTCAAGTGTTTCATAACCTCCCATGATTTAAATCTCTGGAGTCAAGCAGAGATGGAGGCAGGGAACGCCAAGCTATGAGTGTGCTGACTACCCAGCTGGCCCAGCTACCAAAATCCACACCTCTGCCCACAGCCCAAGTGCTTGAGCTGCCTGTTCATAAAGAGCACATTGATTTCACCTAACCTCTTGGAAACAAAACTAGGAGGTATTTCAACTGTGAAAATAGGTCAGAGCAGTAGAGACATGAACTCAACCTCCCTGATGACACACTACAAAGCCTCTCTCTCACTGAAAGAGCAGGCTATTTATTTTTGAGGGGAAAGTAAACTCATCTTTCAGCCATTCCAGTGCCCCTAGTATTCTAGGAAGCACATAAAAATAGAAACACCTACCAACATAGAATGCAGCAGTCTGAAAGTCCTCACCACCAACAAGAATCAGTCTCATGCTTTCATATTATCTATTTTCCTGATAACTCTGTTACACAGGAGATCATCTTGTTAGGTTACACACAATCCTTACTTCATCTGCCAGTAGCAAGTCAACAAGACTACCAAAGACTGATGTTCTCAGACCACAGGTAGAAGAAAAACCTGCTGCCACTGACCACATTATGCACAAACTCAAGAGTCAAGAATAACTTGCTTAGCAAGAGGATCTGTGGTGCCAGGTCAGAGCTTAGCTGTGCTGTTTTAGACAGAAACAAGACCCACCCTTTCGCAGCATCAGGGTTGATGCTCTAGTTCTTAACTACCTTTGAACAGGACTGAGCCTCCACAACAGCTTGACACACTGAAGTGATAAAGAGAATGTCAGATCCACAAATGACAAGAAAATATTTCAACTGCCTAGGATTTCAGAGACTAGAACCAGAAAGATGCAGAAGGCAGTGTTCAAAAGGATACCAGACCAATATTTAGTCTGAATGCATGGCACAGAAATTCAGGATTCAGACTGTAGCATAAGAATGATTACATATGATCATCAACATACACAGACAGAAGAACTTATTATTCCAACATATTTATGTAAAATAGGAAAAGGAGGGTTATGAGTATCATGGTTTAAAAACGTAGAGTTTTCAATGAGGCAGCTTTGTCCTTACAATATGTAATAGCCAGTGGTATTTTTCAACTGAAAAGTGAAGACATCTGCAGTTAAAATTTAAAACTTATAGGAGGGGTTCTACTAATTGCCTCTATGTGGCCCTGTGCCACTGAATTTTGGTCAAGTGAAAACATTCTTGTGGCACTGCTAGCTCAAATTGTTATGACAAGAGTGACACTTCTCATTTCTTAGTATGTTGTCTGAGCTGAATTGTTGGCCTTTGATTTGTTGTTTGCTGATGCTTCTAGCACATCCTTTGGACTTCTGGCACTAAGAGCTGGTAAAGAGAATTAGGATACATGCTAAGAACTGCTTAGGAGGATCTTCAAGCTTTGCATAGAGCAAAATGGACTAATTTTCCTTTATCCTACTATTTTTCTGCAAGATAAGCTTAAATCTCAAATAACTTGCAACGTTTCTCAGCTGCTGATATTCTATTCATTTCAATGTAACAGAAATTACAAGTCACTTTTTTCAGATGAATAAATTAATAAACCAAACAAGTATCCTCTGAGATAAAGCAAGGAAGTCAATGATTATTGTTAACTGTTTAATAAATTAGCTCATTATGGTCAAGTAGATAAGAAAAAGATTTTTTTAACACATATACACATCTCCTAACAAGAATGGCACATTTATGCGTCAGATTTACAGGTGTTTAAACCAAAGGAAGAGGCACTAACTCCGTAAAATTCTAGTCTAGGACAAAGTTTTTCACAGGATCTTAAGAAACATGCAGCACATATGAGGTAATGAAAAATAACAAAGTAAGAAAAATAGTCTTTGAAATATTCTCAAGTACATTGCTATTTAGCAGTACATGGAACAACTTGCTAATTGATAAAATAGGGGAAGTACAGATATTACATCTTTATTAGATTAGTTCTGCTCAATAACAATTAGATCATTATAATCTATTCATAAAGAAACAAAAAGAGATTAAAGGAGGAAATCTTTATATCCCATAAGACCTAGTGACCTGACACTCCTAACAGCAGGACTACCTCACAGTCAGCAACTGTCTCATAAACCCTTCTCCCTGTTCTGCAGCTAGGTATGCTTATGCTAATTACAGGAATATTATTTTCAGTTATCTTCCCATGTCTTAGGAACCAGAAACAAACAGGCCCTAAGAGTAACCTACAAGGTGCTTGTAGCCTACTGTTTTGTAGCCAAAATGGTAGGTTTTCAGACCAAGGCAGTGTCATAAACAATGCCTCCTTCAGTCTACTCTTGCTAAGCAGCTGCTACTTGTTCTGTGATTCAGTCTTTCCAAGCAAGTCATGTTCTCAAAATTCTTGATCCTTATCACTGCTCTCCACATGATGCTTTTGTTCACATTTTTCTCAATCAAACTCCCAAGCTAAATGCATCCAAGACCTTGCTACCATTGCATCAGCACTTCAAAATTCAAAACAGCTTATTCCTGCAACACAGATACAGCATAGATCCAAGTTCATTTTATGATTCCCCCTAACACATGACACTTTTCTTCTATTCAGTCAGCTGCATCACACATAGGCAGAAATAACTTAATGCATGATTTCAGAATGGAGACAATTAATAGAAGCAAACTTTAGACAGGCCACTTCTCCAAATGGCTAGGAGACAAAGCGGCTTCACACATGACATTCCTGGTATGTGCATCACATGGGCTTTCTTCTGAAATAACATTTCACATTTAAAGTCAACAGAAATGCTTTATCACATTTTCAGGTTATGCCACAGTATGTGTTAATCAACAGTAAGCTTCCTTTCCTATTCCATCTGAAATACATGCATATAGTTTAATACATGAGAGACTACCCAACCACAATCTCCACATACTATACAAGCTCTCCGCAGACCAAATGTATCTATTAACGAAAACTTGTAAAAATATTGGCTGTTCTACTGATACACTAAGTCAAGTTTTCCAGCGATAATTATCCACCTCTTTCAGATATTTAAGCCCATTTAGCTGTGCATCTTCAAATCTATACAATACCACAGTTTGACCATCAAGCAGCAATATCAAGTCATCCTTAGACACCTTTAAGAATTTACACTTTGCCTTATCACACTTAAGCCAATGATACCTACTTTTTCTGAAAGTGCAAAGTCAGTCAGCTTATCCTCCTGACCTGTGCACCACAAATGCTCTGCTATCATGCAAAGGAATCTGCTGTATGTGAAGTTATACCCAGTGCTTCAGTAAACACCTTACTGTACAATTTTATTGTATTAGGTTTGCAGGTAACAATGAACTGGGGGGACCAGTCAACATACATGATGGCAGGGCTGACATTCAGAGGGACCTGGAAAGGCTGGAGGAGCAAGCTGACAGGAACCTTAAGGAATTAAACAAGACAGTCTTCTGCATGGGGAGAAAGAGCCTTTTGTGCTGTGCAGGCTGGCACTGCTCAGCTAAGGAGGTGATCTGTTGATAAAAACCCAAGGGTCTTGGTAGGCAGAAGCTGGACAGGAACCAGCAGCACGCCCTGGAAAGAAGGAGGGACAACAGCATCCTCAGCTGTGATAACTATAGCCATCAGACAGAGCACTGGAGAGAAGCGACTATTGTCCTTAACTTGGCACTCAAACTGCTTTTGGAATACTGGCTCTAGTGTCCCTGCCCTGCTCTCTTCCAGCCCCACTCAATATAAGGCCTAGATAAACAAAATCTATTTCAGTGAAGGGTCACCAAGGTAGTCAAGCCAAAAGAACAGAGCCTCTGCAGCCTGAAGTAGAGGAGGTTTTGAAGGACTGGAACAGCAGCCATCCTGTACCTTCTAGATAGTTTCCCTGGAGGTGTCAAGATGACAGAGTCAGGCTCTTCAGTAACAGTGGGAGAACAAAAGACAACAGACATAATGGACAAACAAGAGAGCTTCTGACTAGGGAGAACATGAAAAAATTAGTTGCCCAGAGCAGTTGTGGAGTTTCCATCCTTGGACATTTCCACAGCCCAGACGAATAAAGCACTCAGAAACCTAGCCTGAAGTCATCATCTTCCCTATGTCAAGCACGACTAAACAATATTATTTGCAATTTGAGTTCTGTAACTATGATTCCTCCCACATTTTTATGGCAGGCAATAAAGGTACATGATACCACCACCAAATCAAACCAGAGGGAGATTTACACATATAACACAGCAGGGTGCGTTGCTTACTGATTAACAGAAAATTATTATTCATACATGTAGTGACTTGAAATGCTGCCATAGGCATAATAAAACATCACCTTCTAAACTGTTCGAAGGTTAGAAATGGAAATTAACCAGAAAATTAAAATAAAGAACATGACACATTTTAAACAAAAATGTAATACAGTCAAAGGATACCAGAATATGAGTAAAAAAACTCATTAGATTATATCTGTTTCAGTCATCTGCTAGATTAGTTTATAAACTGAACTTTGGTGAAACATCCAATACATCACAACCCTGCTGAACAGTAAAAAATGGATTAAGAGTTGTGAAATATGTAAAAAATTCAGTAAAGGGGAGAGAGAAATAGAAACTAGGAGCATGGAGGGGTATATTAATGAGATCCCAATGGACTATTTTTTAACATAGTTCAATTGCACATCAGCAGAGTGACTCAAAAGGACAATCAACAGCAAAGGCTGGGCAGAAGGACACAACAAATTCTGCGGTCCCAAGATTTGGAGAAAAAAAAGCAGGGTGAGATGTAACAGCAGAAAGCAGAACATGAAAAGATCATTTAACATCACATACACCAAGGGAATAGTCCAAAAATCCTATATACTAGTAGCACATAAATTTGAAGAAGAGATTGTGCATACATTAACATATCACAAGATGACTGAGTCACAAGCCTGATACATTCCAAGATCACATTTGCTTCTTATGCCTGTACCAACTGAAGTATTTTCAGACACGAAAGCGAAGCATTAGTGTCTTTATAAAGGGTGTTGGTACGTTTCATATGTGCTTCATCCAGAACAGTGCGTACAAGAAAACTTGCAGAAGTGCGTCTCCCCAGTTTGAATCCTCTCTCGTACTTTATCATACACCTGTTAAGTTCTTAAAAGTGAAGTACTGAATTAAGATGAAGTGAGAAAATTACCTATCTTATTCTTATGTTTGCTTTATCCTAAGGCAGATTTTCAGAAAGGATGATGCTAACTCTTACAGCAGGGCTTGAAAGATGTATTATAACTTGGCTGTGCACATTTATTTTTCTAATGCACTGCTGTCACCTTTACCATAGTACAGAGGACTGACAAGCCACACAGCTTACTGGATATACTGAATATGGTAATCTCACCAATCAAGACTCAAAGGTGGTAAGAAAGAAATGTAAATAAACCCACAGGCCACATGTTTCAGAACTGAACAATCAAGTTGAACCTGAAGGAGAAAAACAACAACAGTTTAATAGAAGGCAGTTAGAAAAACTTCTCTGACAGACTGGTTGAGAGGAATGTCTGAATAAGGAGTTCTGAATCACTGATTTTTAACTTCTCTACTTAATGAGACACATACTGCAGGAAGTCAAGACTTCTTGTGCAGTGTATCTTCTCCCTCCATTAAGTAACCACAGACAGAAGTGAGTTTAAATGTCTGGGAGGGAAGAAGCACAAGACTCCAGGTATGAAAGTATATCCTCCCAGATTCAAAGTTTTATCTGGAAGAAGCCTCTTAAGTACATTTACTCCAGCCTCCAGTTTGAAGCAGAATTATTGCCAACATTAAATCAGGTCAGCTTAAAACTGTAACCTATCCCAGTGATGGACCACTCTGTGCAAAGTTTTTTCTGTTGTCTAATTTGAATCTCCCAAGCTAAAACTCATGGCCATTGCCACTTCTTGATTTCTTACTACTGAGAACAGTGTGCCCCTTTAGATAGATGCATGTCACAATTAGATTGCCTCTAGGCTGTCTTGGTCTCCTCTCCATGACTAAAGCCCAGCTCCCTCAATCCCTCCTCGCAGGTCATATGCCCTGTGCCCCTAAACATACTGGCTGGACCCTCTGCAGTTCCTCAGCAGCTTTCTTTAACAGTGGTGCACTGAACCAAAGAGTACACTTAACATACAGCCTCAGTAGAGCCATAGAAAAGAAGTAAAACCATGTCCCTCACTGCTTGTCACATCCTCCTTACACATCAGACAAAGTAAACAGGACTGAACTACAAGATGTGTTGTCAGCTCTTTTAAGTAAGAGGTTTGTATAGATGAGACTCTAATTAAACTGAACATTCAAGGTAATTCTGCAGTAAAGATAATCCTTAATCACACATTCCCTAAAGCCTGGAGTTGCATGTTAAAACAAACAAAAACACATGCAACCTCAGAACACTGACACCTACAATAGCTACCAATGAACTAGAAAGCTACACTAGCTAAAGTTTCTAGGTAAATCCATGCCTTGAATACATACATACATACTAGTTCTTCCTATAAACTATCAGTAGACTATATTTAGAAGCTAGATTTCAAAACTCACAGACCTGTTAAAAGAAACAAACTTCACACTCTGATATTGGTAGTGCCTTTACTAAAGCCAGATGTGTTCTCCAAAATTTCTGGTTCTCTGCATTTTTATCCTCTACCACTATCATTAAAAGAAAAAATATCTTTCTAAAGTTTTTTCACTAACTTGACTGGGACACAAACAATGTAAACTGGTTAAACAGGTTTACAGCCTCCTATGGCACTACTCAGCCTCCCAGTGACTCCTTTCTCTCTACTAAGACATATTATGAACTATTCTGTGCGTATCCAAAGAAATTATTTAAGGCACAGCATTTGAAGAGACTTGCCTCCCTGAACTTGGAAACCTAACAGAGCAGCTGTTTAACTGTTCAGAAAGACAAGCATGAAAACAATAAAGGTGAAATTACTAATATTACATGATTAAGATACTTTATTGTAGAAGTTACATTAAAAAATAATAACAAAAGGTTGGGTTTTGTTTAAGAGTGGAAACATGGTTTTAAGGCATTTATGAAGAACTATTCTTTTAAGAAATAATGAATAGTCCATGCAAAGAAAATGAACGCTGAGAGCCCTAAGCAGGGAAGAATAACTAGAGTAATAGGTGGGCCTGGATCCAGAACACTGCATACAGAGACTAAATATTTGGAGTAGTTAGAATTTGCCAGTAAGTCTTAAGCTAGTGCCAGGGGACCCATCTCTAATTAAAACAGAGGTTTGATTTCAACTGAAGCATTGTAATCATTGTTACAGCTTCCACAGCACCCATTACCAGGGCACAGGTGGTTTGTGAAAGCCAGCAAAATGCTTGCCAGAAGAATTCTACAGTCACAAGGATTTGTTCCTGCTATAACTGAGAGAAATCCCATAAAGAAAATACCATGGGAGGGCCATGGTCTAATTGCCTTGCACAGCATGCTTTGCCTAGGTGAGGAAAAACCCCAAGTATAGTTCTGTCAAAAAGGCATGTTAAATTCCATACACACAGAAACACACCCTTGCTTTCCAGAACTGCAGTCACTTTTCATTAACACAAATTTTAAGTACTACATTATAAAAGCATCTGAGAAAATACATTTTTTGCTCAAAGCTAGAGGAGGAAAAAAAAAGACCCAAAACATTACAATGCAGTCTAAGTTAATCCTTTGCCCCAGAAGAGGGGGACAAATAGTCAGAGAGCTTTTCCCTCCAAGAAATCACATGTATCACAGGAAATGCTTTATACTAACAGCTGAATACAAGGCCTTGTCACTGATTACAAGACTAGAGGATGCTAGAGCACGTCACTGTGATTTTGTTTCTGCAAAAGACTTTAAGTAATCTTTGTCAACAAGATTTTAACAGTTTGCAGAGGCCTTATTCATGGTATTTCATTTCAATCCTGAAAAACAAGTTACTGTCTGTTTCTCTCCTTGTATGTCCCAGGGGAGAGGGACGTGAAACAAATAGAGTGGCACTGTAAATATAGCTGGTTACCTATTATCCTTTCTGTGCAAGAAGTGTGAACCAATGCACACAAGCAGACACCATCTACATCTGACAGGCTGCAAAGGCATTCCTACTGCTTTGCCTCCTACACTGGCCTTGTTACTCTTGAGGAAAAACAACTATTTTACTCTCCTAAAATAACATACCGTAACAAAGAAATGTAATTGTCTTTAATATTACGTTCCAGTAGAGACATGACTTCAACCTTACCTACAGACCATAACAAGCATACATTCATCCACTTAGCACAGAGCTTCTCAAAACAGAAAAAAAAAAAAAAAAAAAGAAAATATTTATTATTCACTGTATATATTCTTTATATGTTATCACAAAACACTTTAACAAACTTAAATTCTTATGTCTTTTTCTTTCCAAGCAGTCATTAGATCACTGCTGCTTTTACTAGTTAGGTCATAGCTTGTTTGTAATCCCGAATCACCTTTCTGGAGTCCCTGCTGCCTGCTCCTCTTCTGCATAAACAGTGGGTGTGCATTTGCTGACCACCCCTCCAGTTTTCAGGGTACTTCCTGCCCATGCGAGTGCTCACTTCAGATGAGTGACAATACCCATACCTACAGCCCACCGACATTATCAAGAGAGGGGGTGACAACAGCAGCCCTCTTACTCCCAGCCACAGCACAAGGAGTCACTTACTGTGTCCTGACTGACCTGTTTGGCCACGGAGAGGCAGAGGTACTACTTCTGCCCTTAGCATCACTGAGCCTACTTTCAAAGGACTACTGCCTGTCCATCAGGAGCACTACAGAGGCAGAAACCACCTCGTACACAAAAGAGATCTCAAACCAAGGGGTTTGCGCTCCCCGCACTTTCCTTCCCCCTGATCGGTGAAGGCACCAGGAAAGGGAGGCGAACGAAAGTAAGCGTAGTGAGTAGTTCTGCCGGTGAAATCAGGAAGACGTTCCGTCGGTTTTCGCTGTTAGAGCCGCGGTGTAACCGGCCCGGCGCAGCCCGGCAGTGCCCGCCGCCCCCTCCCTCACAGCCTTCCCGCAGCGGGGCAGCACCGGCCGGCGGATCGGCTGGCACCCTCTCCCCCTCTGCTCCCGCTCCCTCCCGCTCCTCCCGGAGCCCGCTCCCCTGCACGAAAGCTCAGAGGGGGCGAGGAGCCGAGTCCGCCGCCCGGGGAGACCCCGCCCGCCCGCTGCCCGCCCTCGCCCCCCGCCCCTTCCCCGCCGGTACCTGGCTGCGGCTTGGCGGGGCCCGGCTCCCCGCGGCTCCGGCCGTCCTGGCAGCGGCCGTGGCGGAGGCCGCCGGGCACGGCGCCCCAGAGGCGGCTGGCGGTGCCGCGGAGCAGGCGGCCGCCCTTGCCGGTGAGGGCGGTCAGCGAGTCCATGGCGGCGCTACGGCCCCGGGGGCGCCATGGCCGGGCGGGCACCGCGGCCCGCGCGCAACTTCGGCAAACTTGGGGCGGCCACGCCCCCTTTTAAAGGGGCGGCGGCTCCGCCGGGCGGGGCGGCCGGGCCGGGGCTGCCCGCGCTCCGTCAGCGGCACACGCGGGACACCCGGGACACGCGGGACACTCCCTCAGCCCGCCCGTGCATCTCCGTCCGCTTATCCACCGTTCGCGGAGTTGTTTATGTTTCCTGGAAGCTCACTGCTTTACAGCCGTGTACCGCAAAGGTCTCTATGAACTTCCAGCTTTCCTGCCTCAGCGTTCCCGAGCATGAAAATCAAGAGTCAAGGAGATCTTCTTACTTTTAAATCTGGAGTCAGCCGTGGATTTGAAGATGTTTTTCCACTGGACTGTAAAACAGGACCACTGTGTGGTTTTGCTGCTCTTCTTTTGACCCTGCCCTCTCAGTGTCCCTGCTATCCTGGATGCCATCGTCCTTGCTGTGCCATCCAGCCGTGTCCCCCTGCCCTCCTTTGAGTGTTTGCCAACACTGCCAAGTCAACATTTGAGCTGACTAGGTTACTTTAGTCTTCCAGCAGAACTAACCTGGTATACAATTTTTCTTTCTTTTTGAGAAAGACGTTTCATTTGTGGTGTTCATTTGTACCCTCAAATTCCTTCTCCCCACAATTCTTGGAACTTTTGAATGATTGAAGAAATAAAACCAGTTGAAACATGATCCAAAATATTTTAACAGAAAAAGAAATACCTCAGGCATTGAATCTCATAATGAAGATCTGCCTTACGATGTGCGTTCTGCACATATTGAGGCTGAGAGAACAGCCATATAGTGATATTTATACCTGTGCCATAGACTTTGAGAAGGCAGAACTGTAAGCTAATGTGCTTATATACTAATGTGAGTATGGTACAATTATCTGCTGCATCTAGCTGCAAATGAAGGCATTGTTTAATAAAAAATGCTTTTGTTGAGCCAAATCTATTGTGTACATGCAGAACAGAGGAACAAAGTGCTGAGCTATTTCAACTCCTATTCACTTGTAGCAGCTGCTCAATTAAATCAGAGTTTAACGTCAGCATTTTAGAGTGCTGAATTCTGAGTGTTACTTGATAGAAACAGTACACTCAAATCAACCTTTCTACTACTTAAATCAGTTCCTACTCAGGAGATAATGATGTTCTAGACTTTTTTTCAAATAAAATCTTTTTCCTGAAACAACAAGAAATTTTCAGCAGAATTAGCTCTCTTTCCTCCCACCAAGACCTGCCAGTAGAAATGGATGTGTAATCTGTCTGTTCCATGACTAAGGATTAAATGAGGAACTGCAGAATCACTGCATGGTCTAAGTATCACTTGATGTTTAGCATGTAAACTATTCTGCCTACCAGATCTGTCTTGCCCTAAACACTGTAATTAGTTTTCATTTCTTTACAGTGTTTCTGCCATGAAGAAATTTTGGTTAGTCTTTTGCGATGTTAATTCTACTTTAGGCAAAATCTACTACATTTTTCCACAAGGAATGAGTTTACAACTGTGCTGATCAGCATTTTTGAAACTTTAAGGTGGATTAGCCACCAGTTTTGGAGCCACATTTGCACATCTGTTACTCTATTATGTATTATATGTATTTCCTCTGTGATTTGAAGTAGTTCTATTTTTGTTGTTTTGTTTTGTTTTTTTCTCTCTTCCAAGGTCATATTTGTACAATCATAAAATTTTTTAGGTTAGAAAACATCCTTAAGATCATCACTGTTAGGCCATCGCTGCTAAGTCCACCACTAAACCATGTCCCTAAGTGCCACATCTACAAATCTTTTAAATCCTCTACTGAGATGGTGACTCCACCACTTCCCTGGGCAGCCTGTTCCAAGGCTTGACAACGATTTTGATGAAGAAATTTTTCATAATAACCAAACTAAAGCTCCCCTGCTGCAACTTGAGGCAGCATTTATTCATTATACTGCAGTGATAGAGGCTACAGATTCAGACAGCATTTTTATGAAGTATTCAAGATAAATGATTTGCTAACTATGAATTTGTTATATTTTAGCTGCTTTCATATGTTTTTTTCACAAATAGCCTAACTGAAGTATAAAAATATCACCTTTTACTGCAATGTGATTTTCATAGTCTTGAAAATCATTGTCTGTACTCAAAAGCATCCATTCAGCAATGTTTTACTTAGCAAGAACAAATTCTTCAGTTCAACTGTTTTAACTATAAAAAACAGATTTAGGTATCAGTGCTCAGAAAGGGTAATATTAGTCTTTAAGATACGTGACACTCATTGTCTACTGATAAATTTCAAGGCATTGATGTAATACAATTATTAAAATTACATAGTTATTACACTTTGAAGAATATAGTCAGAGCTATACTATTTGCCATCCAGAGGGACCTTGAGAAGCGGGCCCATGCAAACCTCATGAAATTCAACAGAGCCAGTTGTGAGGTCCTGTACCTGTGTCAGGGTAATCCCAAGCACAAAAACATGCTGAGTGGAGACAGCACTGGGAAGAAGGACTTGGGAGCTGATTGGCTGATAAGAAGCTCAACATGACCTGACAGTGTATGGTTGCAGCCCAGAAAGTCAACTGTACCCTGAGCATCATCAAGAGAAGTGTGACCAGCAGGTCAGGGGAGGTGATCTGGCCCTTCTACTCTGCTATCCCACCTGGAGACCCCATCTGGAGTACTGCATCCAGCTTTGGGGGCCCCAACATAAAAAGGACATGGAACTGTTGAAACCAGTCCATAGGAGGGCTACAAATATGATTATAGGGATGGAACACCTCTCCTATGAAGACAGCCTGGGAAAGAAGAGGCTCCAGAAGACCTTAGAGCACCCTTCCAGTACCTAAAGGGGACCTGAAAGAGAGCTGAAGAGAGGCTTTTGACAAGGGCCTATAGTGACAGGACAAGAACTTATGGGTTTAAATTGAAAGAGGGTAGGTTTAGATATTAGGAAGAAATTCTCTGTTGTGAGGGTGGTCAGGTGCTGGAACTGCTTGCCCAGAGAAGTTGGGGATGCCCCATCCCTGGAAGTGTTCAAGGCCAGTTTGGACAGGACTCTGAGCAACCTGGTCTAGTAAAAAGTATCCCTGCCTGTGGCAGGGGTTTGGAACTCGATGGTCTTTAAGGTCCCTTCCAACCCAAACCATTCTATGATTATATGATTCTTCAGTAGGCATCATCAGTACAAACATCCAGTAATACTAATGTGAACTTGAAGATGCTGCTTCAACTTAATTGTGTCTTACTTGTGCCACACCCACTGTAGCAAGATTTTGGACAAAAGATCTCTGGTCTGAAAACTGACCAAACTTCATCCTCTGTCACTTTAAAAATCTGATGTCCTGGTACTTAGGATTGTAGCCCATATTTCCATCTGAAAAACTTTGCAGCATTCTTCAACTTTTTACCTGGTAAGAGTAACATGAACAGTATGTACATAAGCAATGTGTGTCCCTTTTGTCATAAAGCTAAATGAAATTAAGGTGGGTTCTACAATTTTTATAATTTTTTACATGTATATTGATCTTTAACACCTTTATAGAAACTAGATTGTTCTACCTTTATGTCTAGAAACAACTAGACTTTTGCTAAGGAGGGCTAATAAATTTGTGTTTGATCTGCCAAACACATTTGATCTCTCAGTGTGCAACAAGGATCTCTCCCAGGTCTATTTTCTGGCCTGTGGCATCAGTGCAAAAAAGTGTATTTCTGTAATTCAGTCTCTTAAAACTGGCCCTCCAAAAGAAGAAGCTGGTCCTACCTGCTCTTAATTCCTTGTTTCTATTCCCATGCTACGAGTGTATTCATTTGGCAGGTGAATGAGTTGTGTAGTAAAGCTGATCCATTTAAAAGTACCTTTTAGTTCAGTAAAAAGTAACTAAACTTTTATTATTTATTATTATTATTATTTTGGTTTGGGGTTACAGTTATCCCCAGTTAGATCTCAAGATCTGGTTGAGTTGTCTGTAAACACCTGTGGAAACCCAAGTAAACAACAGAAGAGTAGAAGTGGCTGGGATGGTGGAAAGGGAGAGAGGGAGGGAGGAAGTTTCAGGCAACTTCTGTCTTCAGTGCCAGTGCATGTTAGGTCAAAATGATAATGCAACTGTGGCACAAGTGGAGATGCCTTCATATCAGTATTGTGCACAAAACAACGTTCCGTAGCTACAGAAATGTCTGACTGAATATGTCTGCATTTATGATGTAACATTTAGTAACACATTATGCCAATCTATTGCACAACCTCTGCTAGATCCCAAAGCAGAGCAGGCAGAGAGCTGATTGAGCTGCATCCTGCAAGAACTGGCAGGCGAGAGAGAAAAGGGATCCATTTTGGTCAAATAGAAAAAGACACAACGAGGAAAGAATATTTCCAAGGTGTGAACATATAATTATATATAAAAGAATTTCATAGGAGAAAAAAAAAAGATAAAAACACAGCAAGTGGTAGGGATGTAATTTTTTCGGTGGCAGATTTGTTGCTTGTGAAAATAAGTACAAATTGCAACAGCAAATCCAGCAAAACATCAGCAAATGCTGTGCAACTTCCTTAGGGCTTTGCCAGTTCACCTGCTTGGTGTACAGGATATGGGCCTCTTGGAATTCATCTTGCCAAATTTTTAGTGCTACCAAGCTGCAGGCAAAAGTATACCAGGAGGCGATACAAAATCCCTTTTCTATTTTGTAAAAAATGAAGTTTGTACATGCTTTCTGGGGTGACAGTCTTGGTGTCAGTCATTTGGCAATTAGTCAGCATTCCTTTGTATATAAGCAAACTATATGCAAGTATGTAATTTTGACAGTTTGAACCAAATGCCCCATTTAAGCTTCCTTAGTCATTCTGGAGGCATTGACTCCCATATAATATTATGAGGATGCTGTATGCCTTTGTTAAGTATTCTAAATTACCATGTCTGGTCAAGACCCTGCCATTTACGTGGTTGCAAAACCCATAATGATTGGCAAAACCAGGAATTTGAATTAGAACATCATAAAAGCCTAACCTCTTTCTTAATTTTTAATGAAACCTATTTTTAGTAATGTAAAATAATTCAGGAATTGGTTTTTTTTGTTCCTTCCTCATGTAAAAGGTAAACTCTTAAGACACAGAAAAACAGACTGTAGTCTGTTTCCAGTGCTGTTTCAGTAAAAGTTAAATGCAATGCAGAATGCACCCAAAGTCTCTGAAGGAGGGACCAGAACTCCGGCATGCAGAACTTCCACATTCTCAGGCCTATTTCCTTAGGAAACAATTAATTTGAATGATGAAGTGTGCAGGAACAGAGTTCTAGAAGTAAAAATGTTTGCACAGATCTATTTTTGTGACTAAGAAGGTTTAAATATTCCAAAGGGAAATTTGGTGTCACTATAAATTTGGGAGAAGTTGAAAAGAGATAACTAGTAGGTGACACTAAGTAAATGGGTGTGTTTAAAACAGGTTCTTCACAGAGAACTGTGGGCTAGGTGTGGCTGTTCATACTGGTTTCACAAGAGCACATCCTCTTTTCAGATTAAACACTCAGCCAGAATGAAACTCCCATCTGCATACTAGCCTCAGAAATGGTAAACTTGGGATTTCAGACTTTAGCAGGTAGGGGTATAATTCTGATTTTACAAACCAGCTCCCTGTAAGATTACAATGAAATGGGGGCCAGTCTCCACTTGACTGATGCTGTTCACTGTTCAGCAGAAAATGTCACACTGAAGAGACACAACAGAATAAACATGGGCAACAAGGGAATTTGGCAGTCCTTGATTCTGGACTCAGATACTTCAAGTATAGGTTATGTTTTGTATATGATTATTCTTGAAATAACACTGAAAAAGACAAGAAGCTGTAACAGCATCTCTTCTAGGAGAGTTGCTTTCTCAGTAGAAAACGAAATCAAATTCTTGCTTTATTAGTGTTTCAAATCTGTCTCAAGAACTGTTCAATTTCTTTAGCAGCTGTATAAAATAGAGGTACCTCACCTGGATGTGAGTTTTCTCCAGGCTGAGGAGAGCATTTGGAACTTGGGCATCTCGGTTTATCTAAGCACCAAAATACACAGTCCTAAGCACTGCTTATTAGGTTTAATTTCATAATATTTAAGTACTATAACATTCACTGTGTGATTTTGTCTTACCAAATCTAAAAAGTTTCAAGCCATTCCTGTCAGATACCACTGCAACATCTGACCCGTTTGTGCTTCGTCTCCTCAGATATAGGTTGGAGTTACATAAATGTTATGGTTTTGTTTGTTAGGTTGGTATCTAACCTAATCCAAGTGAGACTATTTATAACACCTGAAGAGAAGTACAAAGATCTGCGTTTACAAAGCCGTTGTACTGTCTACTCTTTTATATGGTTCTGAATC
>JAYRBT010000082.1:133823970-133837687 GCA_036023395.1 Myiotriccus ornatus | reverse complement strand
CGCTTGTAGCAAGCGTGGGTAGAGCCCAAGCGTGGGTAGAGCCCTCCTAGAATCTTCGTTCGTGAAGCCTAGCCATGGAGACTATTTATACTTAGGGCAGCCTAACAAGTCCTTTTCATCTTTGAGGAGAAAGTAATTTTTGCTTTTCTAGCCAGATTTCAAAAATCTTCATACCATAATTTAAATTAGATAGTAAAGATAGAAACACCATACAAATAAAATGTACAGTCAAATCTAGGACATTACTGAAACACACACACAAAAAAAGGTTAATTGATTCACAAATGTTCTGTACTGGCATACACAGCATAGTTACAAGAATGCATACTAAGCATATGAAACCCAATAGAAGTGAGTATAAAATGAGTGTATTTTACTCCACTTAACCTCATCCTGCAAAATAATTTTATCAGATTTCAAAAACATGCCACAATTTTTTGACACTTTTGGAAGCACCAAATTTCAGCTGCATATGGTCTGAATTTTCAGAGACTCAGGTAAATAACAAGCTTTGTTGCCTGCAGTTATCCATCTTCCCTGAGAAGTTATAGAATTGTAGCCACTATCCAACTTTTATTTATGGTGGTTTTTTTTTCAAAAAGAAGGGAAAGAATTAGCTTTACAAAAATGTATATTCTAAAACTAAATCTGTGTTTTTCTTATTTTCCCAAAGTATACTTATGTTTAGATGTGTAAATGATCCACTCTACAATAACGTCAGCATTTGTTAGATTATCAGTGATATCAACATGGAATTTTTCAAATATAGTCTTGAGAACAAATGCGTATCGTATGGGGACTTTTCCATGTTTACAGCAGAACTTTGGTTTCAGCTGCAATTACACAGCTGTATATATAGACTACCTTATCAAATAAAATGAAATGACCTCCAGGTCTTCATTTCATACTTATCTGGTCAATAGTGGCTTATTATAAACAAAACACTCTGTTCTTTCAGGGAGTTTAATGAAATTGAATTTGGACTACACAGATTTGAAGCTAATGTGGATACAGACACCCAGGCAGTTTAAGGATGCTCACTAGGTATAGCACTTGCTGAACAGAGCCAGTTTTCAGTAGGCACTGAAAAGTAGGTCTTTGTGACATCAACTCACTGACATATTTTTTCTTTCATCATGTGTTTTGAAACTGAATGTGGAAAACACTGACAATATAACTGATGACTCCATAGTATTTACTAGCTAATCCCATCCTCCACAGAGGCATAAATTATGCAAATGATAAATAATTGCTTGTGAAAGGTGTTCAGAAAATTGATTATTCATCAGATATTTCAATCATAGGCAAACAGTATTGACTTAATCCTTCTTTTTCCTTTTTGCATTATAACTGTAACTATTCTATACTCAGCACTCATTAAATGCTTATCAAGTTGTTAATGCACTGTATTTCTGTAAGGAGGTTGCCGAAACTTGCTCAGAAACAATAGAGCCAGGTTCCAATTCACAATAGACCTTTTTAACATTGCCACATTGGTTCATAATAAAATAGAATATCCTTCTGGTAGGATATAATTGTTCGGTTTAATCTGGTTGTACATAATTTCTGAAGACTAAGCAATCATACCATGACTCAGATTTCAAATGAAACCATTGATTTGTGATCAATATTTTGCCACATCATGACCAGCTATATTCCTCATGTCTATAGGAAAAGCTACATACTTTATAAATCCATAGTCCTGTCTTGGGAGTTAAATTGTTAATAATCTTCAAATTAATAGATACATTAATATCAGTATTAATTGTTAATCATGCTAATAATCCCCAAGGCGACTCTATATAATGAACAGGTTCTGTCAGTTTGAAGAAATAATCGACTGCTTGTCACATGCTCTGTTTGCAATTCAGAAACCACCACGGCTTTTAGTTATAGCTTATAAGTTTTCATTGCAACCTTTAGACACAAAGATATCTAAGATACAGGTTCCTTTTAATTCATCTGAACAAAATTATTTTTCTCAGACACCTGGAAAATACAGACTTAAGGACAGCTGATGAGCAGACACATAATGCCAGTTCTAAGTAGGAATGCCATCTGAAGTACAGTTACATCTTTTAGATAAATGGGTTCTAAATATCATCAGAATTTATCATGAGCCAGAATAAGGCTAATATCAACAGCTGATCCTTTTGGTTGCAATTTTCTTATTATAATAAGAATTACTTATTTTCTATTTTACTTGCTACTGCTTAGGCAGTACATTCTGGGATTAAGGATTAGTTAAAAAAAGACTGAATTCTGTTCCAGACTTTGCTACCTGTTTTTTGGGGTTGTTTCCCTTAAGTAAAGTAAGTTTGTGAAAGCATTTTGTACATACCTTTTCCTGAGCCATCTAAATCTGTGCAGGACATTCCTGAAATTTTCTTTTGAATGAAAACCCAGAAGGAGTATGTTGATCTTATTAGGAGGAAGTTCTGCTTTTTCTTTTTTGTTAAATCTTGCTTCTTAAGGAACATCTGGTGTCTCTCCCCTCCCCCACCAGCACCACATCACAAGCATATGCCTGATTCATTTGCTCCCATAATATCATGTAGAAAACTTGTGGATGGTTACTCACTCTGTCCTTTTGGGGATAATTACTACAATTTATTCTCAAAAATCAATTTGCTTCAAGCTAGCTAAATTATTTGAAGGCTGTCCATTACTGAATTATCTCTGAATTAAGAAACTGTATCCTATACACAGTATTTTTCCCCTAAGATTTAATAGCTTAAATCACGCCTCTCTCCACATTTCACTATCTTGTCTTTGATTACTGTCATAGTCTCCCCCTGAAATGATTTGCAGTATGTTGTCTCTCTTGTGTTCAGCTGCATTTAACTGCAATGCTGTACACACCGTTGAGAACCTATGCACATACAGAGCTTTGCAAATCCTATTTGCCTCTTATTGATGTCCATCTATTTGTTTAGATGAGCTCTTCTGTAGGCTTCATTTCGAATGACTAAAGGCATGTCTTCCTTGCATTTCATCTGAGGATGAAATACTGTGTACAAAATTCCAAAGAAATACATTTTTTTCATAGGTAATTAATGGTTATCTGTCAAGGTTTTTTACTCCAGTGCCTCAGAATCAACACTTGGAATTGGTAGGGATTTGACTGACAGTTGTTAAGAGTGAAGCCTTATTGACATGCTTCTCATCAAGGAAATAGGCTGGTGTGTTTTTCAGAAGTGAAAAGCTTATTTCTTCCAACTACAGGTCCTAACGGTAATAAATTATGCTATTTCCAGGTTGGAAATATATTGAGTGTACTAGTTTAGCCATGAACCTCAGTAAGATCAGCAAACCTCAGTGAATGGAAAGGTGATGATGAGAAAAGAAGGGATAAAAACTAGTTTCTAGTTTTGCTTTGTTTTGTTGTTACATAGAAAGGAAAAAAAATCATTTATTTGAATAATCATGGAACTTGCCTATTGAGTTCCTACTAATCTGATGTTGAAGTCCTGCCTTGGGTATGCCGCATACCTCAACATTACTGAAGAAAACTTCAAGGCTGCTCTGGGGTTGAGGATTGCCCTGAGGGACTGCAGGGGAAGTTTTTTAAGTGGCAAGAGTTCAAAAATAGTGCCAAGAGAGGTACCCTGACATTCTGAGCAGGGAGTGGTGGAGCTCTGACTCAGAGGCAGCTGTTACTGAGCACAGGGAGGGCCAGGAATGCCTGTGGCCATCCCATCCACACTAAAGCTGCCCCCAGGGAGTGTGAGGCACCTCACACAGACTGGGGCACAGCACTTGGTGAGGTCACCCACCAGCTCCAGAGGTGAGCTCAGTCAGTGGTCACCACGCTCCTGGAAGGAGCTCAGTGATGGTTACCCCTCGGCAGGGAGCTACATCCTCTGCACTCACCAGAAAGGATGTGGAGACACAAATGGAGCTGCCATTAAAACATGCAGCTGTCCAGGTCTCGGGCTGCAGGGAGTGCCAGAGCCTGGCACTGGTACTGGATGGCAGTACAGATGACAGCTGTGTGCGGTGTGACCAGGTCGATGATCTGCTCAGCCCGCTGACAGAGCTAAAGGAGGGGGTAGAAAGGTTGAAAAGTATCAGGGACACTGAGGAGGAGATTGACCAGTGGAGACAGTCTATCCTATGCCTGGGACATATGCACCATCCGGCCACACCACTAGAAGGAAAGGATCTCCTCTCACACTTTCTCTTCCCCCCAACACTAATGGAATGGGGAGGAGAATCATGAAAGAAAAGAAAAGAGAAAAGAAAAGAGGAGAGAGGAGAGGAGAGAAAAAGAAAAAAGAAAAGAACTCATGGGCTGAGATAAGAACAGTTTCATAACTGAAACAAAGTAACAGATAATGACAATGATAATGCTACTACTACTAACTGCAATAAAAGGAAGGAGGGAGGAATGTGAAACTCCAGAAAGACAGGTGATGCACCATGCAATTGCTCACCATCTGCTTACTGATGCCCAATCCATTCCCAAGCACTGATCAGCCCCCTTCCAAGTAACTCTCCCAGTTTATATACTGTTCATCATGTTCTATGGTATGGAATATCCCTTTGGAAATGCAGGTCAGCTGTTTCGGCTGTGCTCCCCCACAGCTGACCTGCATCTCCTCACTGGCAGAGCATGAGACACTGAAAAGTCCTTGATTCAGGGTAAGCACTGCTCAGCAACAACCAAAACATCAGTGTGTTACCAAATTGTTCTCCTACTGAATCCAAAACACAGCACTATACCACCTATTAAGAAGAAAATAAGTTCAGTCCTATTGAAACCAGGACAGGATCACTAAAGCAATTCTGAAAAAAAAAAAACAGCACAACATTTTAGACTTGTTTTAGATCCTCATTTAGATCGTTTTTGGTTTTTTTTTTTTTTTTGCACAGCCTCTGGTGGTACTCAAGACTTCAGGAAGAAATTAAATTGTAATAATAGAATTAGAAGACATCAGGATAAGTAAAATAGCAAATGTTTTTACGTCTTGGTTTGCAAATCTATAGTTTTTATATAGGAGTCAATAAGCACATGGATAAGAATTATCAGTTGATAGCAGTGTACTTATATTTTCAGAAAGCTTTTTACAAAACCCTTCATGAAGGAAATGAAGCTGTTGTAAGACAAGATGGCTCGTCATTTAATATCCTTTAAAGTATAGTAAGCAAGAGGTCAGATTTCACAATGGAGGAAGAAAGATTCTCAGTGCAGCCCAACAGAGATGGATGCTTTCAAACTTACAGTGTTATTAGGCTAAGGAGAGAGTAAGAAGGTGAAGGAGTTTGGTGATGATACAAAATTATGTGGGAAAGTCAAATCTGTTGAACAAAGTTAAAAATTGTTTCATAATACAAAACATACCCAAAACAGCAGGCGACATTCACTGTTGATAAATGCAGAGTAAAGACAAGTTTTCCTCTGAGTGCATAACTGTTTATTCATATATGTAGTGATGATCTTTAAACGAGCTATTACCATCCAGTAAAGAAATATATGAAAATGTCAGTCAGTAGACATCAAAAAGGCAAAATAAATATGAATTATTAGAAAAAATATAGTTATACTACTTTTCAAATTCTTCTAATGAATATAGATTGTACTGCTGGCCACACTGCCTCAAAAAAAAGATGCAATGTACTCAGAAAATGTGCTGAGAAGAGCAACAAAAGTGTCAAGCTGCTTCTCTCTAAGAAAGCAGAGAAAAGAATACAATGTAGGTAAGCAGAAAACAGATCAGAGAAAAATTATTCACTGTTTCTTGTGATAAGAGAAGTAGTAATAACATTGCTAAGACGATTTGAAGGAAAGGAAGCACTTTGTTACACAACATAACTGAATCAAAGAATTCATTACCACAAACAATTTTGTGTGTGCCAAAACTACGAATGGTTCAGAAAGGCATTAGAAAAAATTCATAGAAAATCCATCAAGACCCATTTAGCACAAGAATGCAAATACAAACTCTGGTTTCGGGAAACCCCTGTGCCACAGAGCCTAAAGCTCAGAGGAAATACCAGCAAAGTGTCTTTCATTCTGTATTCTTTCCCTAATTACCAGCTGCTGCTGGCCACTGTGGGAAATAGGACAATAAGCTCAACATGAGTAAAACATTACCTTTACCTCATCCTGCCCAGCCATTCTGATGTAAGGGTTTGCCATGACACCACCCTGTCCCCTTGCTCTGGAACCAGTAGAATTCCTCCATAAGTGCTTTTCTGGGGTCATTTGAAGTGTGAAGGATGTGACCTCTGCAGATGGAGGTAACTCCGAAGGTCATGTCTGGGGTCTCAGAGAGATACAGGACACCTCAATTGCTACAGATGCTGAAGCAGAGAGGGAGACAAACTATCACTTTGCCTTCATTTTTCTCTCTTTTTTAATCTCCTGAAGTGAATACAAGTTGGTCTTGTTTCACCTCAGTTGTCTTATTGAGAACACTGGAAATCTCACCAACTGCCAGTGTTGATGACTTCGTTTAAAGAGAACACATAAACATGAAGTGTTTATGGAAAAGAATCCAAATGGACTGTCAGGACATTCTCAAATGTTGAAGCCTTAAGGGCTCTGAAGTTGTGCTCTACAAAGGAAAACAAATGTGGAAAAAAGAAAGCATTGAAGGACAATCACGAGATTTTGCCAAACATCCTGGATATATTACAGTGGCTGTAGACTGCCCTGAGAAGCCAACTGTGATTCTGAAAGGGCAGAGAATGTATCCTACAGCAGGTTTAGGTTTTGACACAAATATCCCTGTGTGCCAGCACAGCTGCACTGCCAAGCTCGCTGGCAGGCAGGGAGAGGAGCCTGCCCATGCCCTGACTCCGCAGATGCTGCTTCACACTCTGCAATACAAATAGTTGGCACAGGAGTTTCACAACACTTCTCCTCCGTGTGCAGACATAGGACAAGGGATTCTTTGGTTTTCAAAAATTAAACTGAATCTTCAGAATTCAAGGCTTTTAGGAAAAGAGATTATATTCTAGGTTTTATTGGGGTTTTGTTTGTAATCCAAGTTAATATTTTACTCTCATGGAAAATTTTTGTCAGGAATGAAAAATCTGTTACAATTAAGAGATTAGGGGGCGTACTGCTGATGGGACAGTATGGGATGCCATGGAGAGTGCTAGCTGCTTTTTTCTAGAGCATCTTTCTCATAGCTCAGTAGTGCAACTGTAGTGACAGCACAAAACTACCTCTTGCACATCATACAGGAGACTGCAGGAATCAGATATTGAAAGATCAGAATTAGTTACATGAAATGAGCAATCTTTAAATGAAGGTATTCTCCTCTAAAAAATTCTTTTAGCCTCAGTACCATAAGATATCCAGACCTTTTACTATGGAATTTGTATTCAGCATTCTCTGCATAAAGACATCAAACTAAACACCATTTCTGACATTAAATATTTTATTTCAAGCAATAATTCTTTTAGAAGAAGATGTCTTTTGTTTTGTAACTCACAGAAAAACAGTATTCTTTCAAAGGAGATGCATAATAAGTTTCAAACTGAATAGTATTGGCCTTTCTGTAATTTCTGTGAAGACTCATGTTTTGCCTTTACATTTTGAAGCTAGCAGGTGGAAAACAAGGTACAGACTCATTTAATATGTTTTTTTATGCATGCACTGTTTACTTATGTGATCAAAAATATTGAGGTCAATTAGAACTTTTAGACAGAACATTTCACTATTTCTCAACAGACTTAACATGTAATAGTACTTTTAATAGGCATGATGCCATAAGGGAGCATGAGCTAGCTGTAGCATTCACTTTCCAGGGTTATTCAGACTGGGTGACACAAGGACTTGCTGGTACCATAAACACTCCCCACCCCTTCTCCATGTACTGCACGTAAGCCTGCAAAACAAGCTTTTAAGTGCTGCAGGGCCCTGAATGTGTGGTTTGGCACATGCATAGAAAAGATTTTTCCTGAATGAAACAGGTAAGATGAGTAAGACTCTAGTGGTGATATAAATAAGGATTTCAGGAGCAATTAATGATCTGCATTCAATGTGAACAGGTGGTACCCATGACCAAATGGTCTGGATGTGGAAGCTGTCTTTCCATTTTGTAAACTGGTCTGAATCGGGACAACGGTGTCTCAGTAAACAAACTAGTATCGGTGGTTAGGCCTAGGTGATATTCTGTCCTGGTAAACATTGTGTATCACACATGTTTGATATCCATAGAAGTGTTTTGACTGTTTAAATGCTTTTCAATTTGATTTTATAGCAAGATCCTTCTTCAAGTATCAGCATTATTATCCTGAGAAAAAAAATCAAGAACAAATTGTGTGCAGCTTGCACAATCACACAAGTCTTTTGAAAGAGGTAATTAGACCTCTGAGGGCATATTGCCATAGCATATTGCAGATAGGGAAATCTTGCTAAATTTTGTGGTCGGCTATGCCTCTTGCATTTTACAAAGTCATTTGCATCATTTGAGGGTAAAAAATTCTTATAAATATTAAAAAGCAGAGGAGCTATGTTTGTTTTATAGCCAAGCAATAGTCCTTTCCTCCCCCCAAATCAATTTTTTGCTTTTCTTAACTAAAACTTCCATATGGTCAGATGTTAGTACCATTACGTTCTCTGTCACTCCCTTTAAACGAACTGCTCTTTTAACACTTTTTTAGACTTAACATCAGACAGAATTTGAAGAAGTGGCAATGGAAGCATAACCATGTTGCCGAGTCAGCCCTGCTGAGAGTCAAAAGGCACTCCATAAAAGTATTACATTGCCATCTACATATATAATGCAGAGTTGGATTTCTTTAATAGCAGGATCTTCAGACTGATCTGCAGTGTTTGTAAGATCTTTGCCTTTTGTTTTCCAGAACTCATGATTCAAGAAGAAAATCCAAGCATTAGTCTAAGGTTAAGTGCAAATGGATCCATAGGGATGATCTCTAAACCATTTTCAGATTACACTCTTCTTACTTTCTTTCATATTGAAAGATGTGCTGTCTCACCCAAACTTAACTGAGATACTGCTCTTCATATCTACTCCCTGTTACAGGCAGTAATAATGTTGTTAGGAGGGAAGAAAAGAAGTGAATTCCAGTGAACAGTTACCAGTAAGTGAAATAAATTCTCCTTCCATTAGTAAGCACTTGAATGATCCTGTGAGCCACTTCATTACTTACAGCAAAGTAGAATGTGATTGATTCTGTCATACTTCAGTAACTTACATTCCTCAGAAGTCTTTTTTTTCTCTTTCTTGGTTTTACTTATATAAAACACAGGAAATGTTTTAACTAACGCTATTGTACATCTCTAAATTAAGCTTTCAGATGTTCAGTGGGCTGGTTCTGTAATGATAATGTGGTGCACTCCATGAAAAGAGGACAATGCACAAGTGGAGACTAAGCTCTTGAATTTCTAGGGAGAAAACATCTGATTTCTCTAGTAACTGATCAAAATACCAAGCACAGGGACAGCAGAAAACTGTAAGTGGCAAAGTATTTTCACGTATGACAATAAACAAATTGTAGATTGCCTACCTGGAAATCTTATTCTTTGCATAACTACTAAACAAAATATTAAAAAGAAAGTTTACTAACAGTCCCCTCAAAAAAAAAAATTACTTTTCAAAATATGGCTGTCAATTAAAACAGCATTACTAGAAAAAAGTAACAAACTGCATAACTCACCCAGTTTTCTCAAGGAGACATTATGTTACCTCTCATGAACAAAGTACAGCTGTTTTCAGAGTTACAGTGCGAAATGCTTGATTTTTCCCCCTCCCTTATTTTTGGTATCTGTGTTAGTGAGAACAGTCTCTTTTCCCATATAACCACTGTCTGAGATAATAATAACAGTTTTACACAGCTGATGATAGAGATACACTTAAAGTGCCTGAAGCTGCATTGAGGAGACACCAAATTGTGTATTAGCTTAGTATCAAATAGCACCTTTAGAAGCTGCTTTTCTTAAACCCTTGGTCTCATTTGATTCCTTTCAATATGAAGGACTGTGTTTTGGATCCTTCAGTGTGGATGCTGGGGAGTATAAGCTAAGAACCATTCCACTCACAAGAAATTAAGTCCTGTGGCCTTTTTTTAACTGTTAAGAAGGTTTGACAATGAGTGTGAACATTTAAGGCTGTATTTTCCATTACGACCCACAGCTAGTGTTCTGCAGGACAAGATTTACAAGTGAAGAAAGCAGTTATTTACCACACCTGATATGATTTTCTGAAAAAAAGACATGAAGTATCATGACATGATTTTCCAAAGAAAGGACACAATATCATGATTCACATACCCTGAATGAATTCCTTATATGTACAGGAACAAATCTTGCATTGCTGACCTCTAAGAAATACAATCTCTGATGCTGGCTTGACAAATCACATCCTGGAAACTTCTCCAAAGGGCAGTCTCATGAAGGTATATCACTTCAGTACAGAAGTACTTGATGATATAATAGCTTAAGTCCAAGGCACAGGGATATAATGAATGGGCATGGTCAAAAATGAAAAAGATCATCTGAGCCAATTCCTTCTGCTACTTGGGTCACACTCCTACTCAGCTTTGTTTCTGGGTCAAGAGGGGGTTGGTTGAAGCGCACAGAGAGAGATTTTTAGAAAGCACATGACGTTTTACAGCAGAACTTCTGTGCTGTTACTGCAAGTAGCACTTTGCTTCCCTTACTCCACCCCAAGATATTATTTCTAAATGTTAATAAACTGGCTAGTACCCCGGGCAGAAGAGGGTTAATCAAGAGAAAATTGAAAGAGGAACTTTCTCTACTTCTTAATTGTTTTCAAAACTGACCCACCATGCAGTAGAAGAAGTAAAGAAAGCATCTGGGATTTCTTCATGCATTTGAGATTTCTTCATGCCAGACACACCTTTTCTTGCCTCCTCACAGAATACAGAAATGTGTGTCTCCCTGAGGACATTCTGCAGAGTTTTGAAATGTAACGTTTTGACAGTGGAAAAGTACAAGTCTAAATATAGTGCATTTTATCAAACTTGGTTTAAAAGAATGTTCCAATAGATATCTGTTCAAAAATGCATCTTGCTATTGGTTTCTGTGCAAAGCCCTGTATTACTGGGGTTCTGCAAGCAAGTAATATCAGTATGTAGCCACAGAAGTGGCTGTTTTGGCAAGTATACAGGCCACATAATGGACCTTTGGTTCACATTCATATTTGTCATAGTCTGGAGTGCAGGAGGTCTTACTGTTTTGTTTCTTCCTTTTTGTTTACTCACTGGTTCCTCTTCTCTGGCACATAAGAAACTGTGTCCTTAAAAGGCATAAAAAGTACAGTTAGCTACTTTATTTCCAGAGCATTTCTTTCCATGATGGATTCTAACCCACAGCTTACAAATTTCCATTTATATGTAAGGAAGAAAACATAGCAGTGAGCAGGAAAAAAGAAGGAGACTATAACAAGTCTTTGAGGCATGGAAATTCAGTATCTGGAAATCCACACAGCATTGAAATCACAAATATCAGGGATAGAGTTTTAATGGAAAAAAAATAGAACTACTAAAAAGACCACCTTCTCTAGCAGTCTATGCTTCCATCATTAGAGTTCCCTCATTATACCTAAAATTGCATGATACCACACATTTCATACATAATACTGTCAGAGGCTAGTGGAGGCATGGGCACAGTTACTGGAAGAGAAGGGAAGAAGCATATCCATGCAATTTTTATTGCTCTCCTTGAAGGATTTTCTTCATGCAAGTGGAGGATTCAGAGATGGCACTTCATTCTCTCACCCACTTCTGTTTTTGATGGAACCCCCGAACAGGAGAAGGTGACCTCCAGGAAACAGCTTGCCAAGAGTAACAAGCAGGCCAAGATCTCCTCACAAATAACATAACCTCTGTGGGAAGCCTAAGAAGTGTGATTCTTCACACTTGACTGAAGCTTTAAGTCCAACCTTTCGCTTCTCCTCTGTGACCATGTGCATGTATTCTGCCTCCTCTGAGTACCTAAAAAATGCTTTGTTTTTCCTCTCTCTGTTTTCTGATTAACTTCTAAAGCCTTGCAGTAGGTTTTTGCTCCCATTGTATAAACATCTTTTTAGGCACTGTGATACCGTACATGCCTGCTGGAATGAGAATAAGAGAACAAGAAAACAAAAATTACGAAGACACAAGATAAAATAGAGAAGAAATCTCAGCAGTGATGAGACAAAACATGGTGCAATTTTGCAGCACCTTAAGTTAGAAGATGAGATTTTAGATTTTAAAAATGCTTTGAAGCAGAAATTATGTCTTCAGCACACTCTTTGATGTCAGGAATTCTTTCTACTACCTTTCTTTGCAGCAGTGAAACCGTGTTGGAAAATACTGCTCCAATTTCCATGTAGGAAACATAATGTGGTGGGGGATACCTTTCTCCCACCTTCCACCAGCACTTGTAAATAGCAAGTGAAAACCCAGCAGGGACACATAAATGCAGCTTTTTCTTTCAGCTCTCCTCTCCCCTGCTCCCAACCCAAGAAATATTTAGAACCCCCCTTGATCTGGTCCTTGGTACCAGACTGTTATTTTCTTGCTGAGGAAGCACAAACATTTCAGCATTCCCCATTCCTCTCTGGGAAATCCTGTGCTGGCACTGTGACAAACTGTCTGACCTCTGTGGAGGGACTCACAGCTTCTACTGACATGGGTTATGAGACACTGATGTCACACATGGCAACAACAATGGCACAACCTGAAAATAAATACCCACACGCTTGCACAGAACTTAGTATACAATGAAACTAAGCAAAGCTGCAAGTCATTCCATGGCTCAGGATCTTCTCAGTGTCAGCTGTGAAGACTCATTTATAATTAGCCAAGGATCATCCTCGATTTTTAGTCTATTTTTTGTCATCAAACTTAAACTTACTGCCATGCCTTTTCCTGGGGAACTCTTCAACAGTACAGCTGTGGAAAATGGGACAGGATTGGAAAAGATTGGCTGTATAAATAAATGCTTAGATAAATTTCTCCAGTATCCATAATCATATATGATAATTTCTGTGAAAGAAGAACTGAAGAAATGCAAAGGATTCTGGGTGTTCTAGATATTTTTCCTCTAATTTCCATACATGGTAATCTTCCCTTTAGACACATTGGAGGCAGTACTTGCTCTGAACTCAAAATGAGGAATCCCTCAGGAAAAACTGTCCACAAGTTTGTATTTCCAAGCAGCTCACAGATGCAGCTCCCCCTTTGTAACTGATCTTCCAGAGGACTTTTTTTAATAAATAAAATGTTCATTTCTTTACTGAATAAAAAGTTGCTCTCTTTAAAAATGCTGAACACGTATTATAGCCTTCAGAAGAGATGTTCTTTCATCCCCTCAGAAATGGATTGGCAAAGAGAAGAGTCTCCAGTATGCAAGACCAGGGAAAACAGTGGCCAGTAGCCATGCTGATAATTAAGGCAGTCTGTGGTATAAAATTCAACTTTCTCTGCTTATCTGTACAGGGGTGCTGTGTCAGACATCTCAGATTGACTAGACCAGAGCATCCTAACAAACTAAATCTGAAGGCTAGATGCAATACAGAAATAAAAATCACAGAATTTAGGACCTGAATAGCATAGATGGCTCTTGGAACCTGGAAAGCACTGTAGCAGTCGGCCTGGGTCTTTGTGTGGGGAGATTTTGGGGACCTCAAAACAACCCAAAGAATCATGCCATTGGGATGGAACTGCTTGGAGCAAGACAACAACCCCCTGCAGCGCTACAGGCTGGGCACAGAGTGGCTGGAGAGCAGCCAGG
>JAYRBT010000082.1:133786778-133813862 GCA_036023395.1 Myiotriccus ornatus | reverse complement strand
AATAAAAAAATAAGATCTTCAACAAGTAAATGATCCAAATACTGTTTCAGCTCATGAAATCAAGGCTAGAGATCTTTTTTTCCATATGAAATATGTTATTTCTTTTTGACCACATAAGGGTAAGTCACACCAGCTGTAAGAAAACCTACACACATGAACTAGACAACTAAACAAGACCCAGTCTTGCTCTTTTTTTCCCTGCATTTTCATTCCTCCTTGCAGAAATACATTATTCCAGCATTAGTGCAAATAGAGTGAGTTAACTTCAAGCACTAGAATGGTCATATAAAGACCTTTCTGCATCTTAGCAAAAGGTTTCAGGTCAGTAGATTCTCAGTCTCTCGAGCAGGGACTTTCAGACTGCCGAAGATCACAGCAGCACAGGAAACCTCCCAAGGCTGCAATCACCCAAGACTCAGAGTCAAGACTTCCCTGGATGTCTGCACTTCCCCTTCATTCTGGTCTGACATGGCACACACATAAGCATTGATATGCAAAGATACACTTTTGATATGCAAAGATATGCTTTGGATATAAATATACTTTTTTGGCCAAACTGGTTGTAAGATGGACTCATCACAGAAACAGATTCAGTAAGAAGGGCCCTCTGTCCCAAATTAACTGTCATCAAATACAGGTGTAGAAGATTTCAATTAGTAATTTATTAAGAATCACTTCATTAAAGAGACAGAGGAAAAGTGAAAGAAAAAAGCAGACTTATCTCCTAAATCATGAAAGGAACAAATCCACAAATGCTGACAAATTTCTTCTAATACATCTTTAGTAAACAGCTGATGCCTCATTAAAAAAAGAAACAACAACAACAACAAAACCCTCAAACAAACAAAAAAAGAAACAAAAACCCAACAAACAGCCCCCTAAAATATACATTCTGCTTAGTAATAAATCTGTCTTATCTGCCAAGACTTTCATGAGGGCAGAAAACTGTTCTCTTTAGATGTTACCAACGTTATTTATTTAGATAATTTCTTTGAAGTTCATGTGAAAAAGATCCTAAAAGGTCCTAAAAGGATATCATCTATATTTTACCATTAGTGACTACAGAGAGTTAGTGACTCATTCTTGATCTCACCCTAATCAATGGCATTACTCATTCACTTTGATAGGCACAAGATGAAACTCTAAAGTTGAAATCTTAATTTCCTAAAATCAACAGATTTGTTCTATCCATTTTACTGGGTTCAGGATTTCAACCTGAAGCTTTGAAGGGAACAGAAATTATTCTCTCCTTTTTGGAGGCCTAACATGGTGTCTGTGTGCCCTAAATGCCTCTTAAATATGGTCTGAGGGCTCTGGTAATGCATAGCGCTTGCATCTCTCACCTCAATAGTGTCAAAGTTGTCCCCAAAAAGTAATAGAGCATTTTATTATACTTTTTGGTCATATTTTTAAAATGTAAAAGTCTATAAAAAGAAATACAAGTCTGGGTTTTTTTGCCTTTTTTTTTTTTTCCCCCCCAAACAAGACTGCATACCCTGTATGGACATCCAGTTAGCAGTCCACACGCATATTTAGCCCTGTGTTGAATGGCAAAATCTGTTTCCTACTTACACTCTAATATCATTTACAGACATTATGGTGTCAGTTGCATGGATTACACATGTGCTACCCTGTGTCCCTTGTTTATAGCCCCAGGAGGAAAGTTTTTCTTCTGTTAAGGAAAAAAAAATGCAGGAAAATATTCCTTCTGTAATGTCAGTTGTCTAGACTGCATGCATTATAAATAGACCAAAACATTCTTTTCTGTATATATTTCTGATTCTCATTTCATTAGGTAGGAAGAATCCCAGAGATTTAGTGTTTTTATGTTATATATTCAAATTATATCTTGTACACTTTAAAGTCAGTCTAAATCAACATGTAAGAAGTGTCAATGGACTCACTGGCCAACACTTAAATGCTGCATATATCTCACTTGCACAGCTCCAACCTCCTGAAATGAACTGGTTGGTTCCCCTTTTACAAGTGTTTCCTGTTTGCTAGGTTAGTATTTTTTCCCAAACAAAAAGCACCTATCTCTAGAGAGTCTTCTCTAGTCTAATGTAGTTTAGGAGAGGCCTCTAGAAGTCCCCCCAAAACATCCACTGCTCTTCTTTCATCCAGTGATCCAGTCACCTTGACAGAGGATGTATTCAGTCTTTCAGACACTGTTTGCTCTTGGTAAATCCATGCTGAGTGTACCCTGCCATATATTAACATTGGTGGGCCTGACTGGTCTAGATCCTCCTTCCTGAAGATGGGTGTAACATTTGTTTATTTCCAGTCCTCAGGAAACTCCCTGATCCACATGACCTTTCAAAGAGACAGTGAGAGGCCTTACAACTGGTCCACTCCTCAGCACCTTCGGATGCTTCAGGGATTCATATAAACCCTGGTACAATATGAGTATTTAATAAAGGAACAGTCTTCATGATTTTGACCTTACAGATTGGATATTTAAAACATAACTTTTTGTGTTTACAAAAAGCCCACTTATGTTCTTATTTGGTTAAGCATAACCAAAAATGTAAGGAATATATATAAATCCGTTTTAACAGTTGGTTTTGTAGATTCAGTTTATCCCAGGCATCCTTGCCCCTGCAGTATGAGACAACTCAGTGTCCTATTCATCTCTTCCACCTTTTCTCCTTGCTCCTCCTGTCATTACTTTTGTTTATGTCTATATCAAAGCTTGGGCATTTTTTTTTCCATATCCCTTACCACACCCCAACCACATCTACTAACATTACAAGACATACCTCTAAACTCAGAAAGGCTAAAATGAGTTTTCCCTGCACAGTAGAAATGAAGGTATCTTTGTAATTAACTTTTTGCAATCATGTAGAAGACAAGGTAAGAACAGAAAACATAGCACACAACAATTCCATCCTTAAAAAAGGTAATAAGCAAATTTCCTTATTAAAGAATCAGACTCCATTGCAAACAAACTTCTTGTGGTAATAGATGTCACAATGCTAGTGTTGCATTCACCTAGTCCCAGCACACTGACATCCAATCAATGGTACTGCAATAACTCTTAATCCATGTACTTTAAGTATTTAAATGGGAAGCCCTTTATCTTATGTATAAAATACTGCAAAGAGCAATGCAGAATCTTTCAGTCAACTCCATTTCTTTGTAGCATGGCACAAGGCCTGATTTCAAAGCATTCTTGTACCAGTGAAGGGACAGAGCTTGAATGAGGGATACTTGCATTGCTGGGGAAGCCCCAGATATCAGTTCTGGTGCAAACCAGCCACAGACTCAGTGTTGCTCATGAATCAGTTCATCTCTCTTCCCAGCCCAGGAGTGGCACAGATGTAGGATCACACAGGTTAACGGAAAAGATACTGAACCTCCTGGTTGGATAGACTATGTGGACATGAAGATATCTTAAGAGATGGTGTCAGTTACTGCCATCAATCAAGACTTTGATCTCTAGATAATATTAGATCTTCTCTCTAGGGAATGACAGTTCATCAACTTAATGGCTATGCTAACAGCCTTCATTCAGGCTACCAAAAGCCACAGCTGAATACTTCAGTAGATTGAGATAATAAGACAATAGAAGCTTCTGTCCTAGGCAATCCTGAACATGATAAAACCTAAGTACTTTTAATATCCCCATCTATGTTATTTGAAAAAAATCCTTAATACGTTCTCCACTTATCCAGGGAGAATAGAAGTCAGCATATCCATTAGCTTCCACTACATCTGAGATTGCCTGAAAAAAATCCACAGATGAGCCAGCATAGCTCATTAACCCAAGGGCATTGCTACTTCTGTTGCTTCCAGGATCTGAGGACAATCTGACCACTTGTGTTACCCAGGGCAAGCATCCTGCACAATCAAGGCAGCCCACAGGCACACTAGGCACTGAGCAACGTGGGCATACAAATGGCTCTGCATACTCTGCTAAATGGGATTTTCTTAGGTCTGCTAGGCCTCGCAAAATCACTGTTTTGTACCAATTTTCTCAGCTTGCATGGCTTCGTCAGCTCTCTATCAGCTGGGTCAGAGCCAGGTGAGTGCATCTCTGTTCAGGCTAATGAAGTCTTCCAGAAATGGGAGCACTGAAAAGTAAAGTGAAGAGATGCCGAACGGCTTCGTGAGAGGCAGGCTGTCCTTGACATGGATGACAGGCAGATCCTGCTGCATCCTAAGCAGCTCCATTCAGTGTTGTTCTCGTGCATTTGCATCATAAGTCCCATGTAGGCCTTTCCTTATCCACTTGTCATGGATCTCTCCCTTCCCCCTCCCATTTCCCTGGGAGTTAAAAGCAGGCTGTTGGAGACAAATACTCAAGCTGCCACTTTGTCAGAGAGACAGAACAGGCTGCATGGATTTTTTTGGGGCCAAGTTATTTTTTTCCTTGTTCTTTCAGAGCCTGATACTTTTGACAATATTATTTCCTAAAGAAAATCCTACACTTACTTTAATATGTAGTAGTAAAATACTCACTAATGCCCCAAAAGCTCAAAATCAACCATGTCTACAGATGCAAGAGAAGTCATACAAATTAACAACACTAAAAAAAACCCCACACAACAACCTAACAAAAAAAAAAATTGGGAGAACTCAAATGAACTCATGTTTTTTCCTGATTTTCTCGAATATGTTTTCCTCTGTCAAAAATTAAACCCCCTCAACTTCTAATTCTACAGAGTGAAACTATGATATTCTAAAGCCATATAAATATCACCAGTAACTAATGTTATAAAATACTACTATTGTATATACATTTTAAAAGAAAAAAGACAATGACAAGTTATTTACTATGTTTCTAGAAGCCTAAGGCATAGATTTATTTAAAATACCCTGTAGTGTGACTGCTTCCTCAGAATTATTATACAGTTAACATCTCATATAAAATTGAATGATTAACATGGTAAAACAAACTTACTTAGCAAAAGAAAAGCTCTGTCACAACATTGTATTTTAGGCACAACACTATATTTATAAACTCTCCCCAAAACATACTGGAACTGCCAAATCTATGCTTGACACACAATTCATACAGCCCTGCTAAGAAATGAGTGAAACCAAGCAGTGCTAGGGATGTAGGCGTGCAAATACCATCTGAAGACATCTTTGTGGAAAAGTGCCAGTTTGGTTGTGTAACTGGAGGCCCAGAACTCATATCAAGGAACAATTATATTCCCTACTACTGTGGCAATGATCTGATTATTTAATCTCGTTGATAGATGTCTTTAGCAATTTTTATTAGCAAATTGGCTCCATTGTATTTGCAGGCATGACATTAATGCTATTTAGGGGCTGTGCCATGTCAAAAGAGCAGGATCTGTGCCTGACCTATGTCTGAAAAAGTTATTCACATCATCTGTCAAGAAGAAAGCTTGCTGAGCACATTTTGCCCTTTAAAATGCTATTCCAGGAAGAATCAGTCATCACACAAGTTGTTTCCACAATTCACTACTGCAACTGCCTGTCCTACATGAACTCCATAGGCTAACAGGAATGATCTCATTTGGAGCACAAAACTAAAAGAGAAAGTAGGACTAAAATATCCAACAAGAAGTCATTCACAGAACAAACAAACAAACAAATAAACCAAGCAAAACCCCGAGATGTTATTGTTTTAATTTTAAAGGTTAAAAATATTTTCAGGCAGAGTGACAGGGTTCTGTGCACTTTTGCAGCTAGTCAGAATCTTTGTGGTTGCTGCAAAGACATACACAACTAACATTTTCTTTTATTTCAAATCATCTTTCCATTATTCATCTCTATTTGTATGTTTAGAGATTGCAGATCCCTCCTCACCTCATTTCTACTAATTTTGTTTCACATAAATTTCCAGTCTTGTGTCTGCAGATCTTGTAGCCATTTAAATAAGCTAGGCCCTAAAGGCCTAGCTGTGTGTGCTAGGGGCAGAATAAAGCTACAGCAAAATAGTCTGGGTGCTGAGGAGATGCTTTATCTAGGGAACATGCAAATGTCCCAGCCTTTGGGAGTGATTGCTGCAAGAACTTTGAGGCAGAGCGCACTCCCTCTGCTCCCCAGGAGCCAGCAGCATGCTCTATACAAGATTGGATGGGATTTGTTCCAGCTTCATCCAAGTAGGATGGTTCTAGGCCAAAAAACAAAGGAAGGTGCTCAGCAACCTTCTCTCTCATATAACCAGTGTGAGGCTGGAAGCAGTTTGTCCCTGAAACTTCATAAATGAAACATCACTTATAAATTAGCACACCATGCTGTCACTTTAACCATACAATAATTGAATATTTAGGAAAAGGAAACAAAAAGGCACATTCTGTTGACTTTTTGCCTGGTTTCAAGGTGTTTATATGCTCCAAGTTTGGGTCATTATGGCTGATAGCCCTCCAAGGTACAGGCACAGGTTAGGCAATTTTCAGATTGAGCTGTAGGTTTTGCTGGCATGAGTAAACAAAATGCTTCCTTGTGCCCCACATAGATGGCTTGGAGTTGTTCTCCATGACTTGCAATGTAAAGGCAATGATGGTATATTAGACTGGAGCACTGCAGACTGGAGACCCTTTTTTATTGGCATCACAGACAGACCCCGTTACCAGAGCCTGAGCGTATTCTCAGTGCCTTCTTACCAAGGAGGTTAAACACCGTTATGGAGAGGCCACTTCATGGGTGAGTGACTAATGTTTACTTTATGATTCTCCACCTTTCAGTCTCTGTTGCTATGGCTGCAGCCCATTAGTATTAATTGGTATAGTCTTTTATGACACACTTGACCAGTAGAAACCATTCCCATATCACCAGTTCATTCCAGAGGCATAGATCCCATGCAGAGCCACCAGCCTAAATTAGTTCTGAGCATAAACTACCGTATAAAACATAAAACACTGAACCCAAATTTTTAAATACCCTTCTGTGAAGTACAAAAACATTAGACAAATAATAACAAACTGTAAGAAATCGTGAACATCTACAACTTCAGGACACCAAAAACATCAGTTAAAGCTCATCTCATGGCTCATAGACCAACTAAATATCTTTGTCAGCTTGCTAAAAAAAAAAAAAAAAAAAAAAAAAAAGATGAAAATGAGGTTCAGAGACTTTTGATATATCCATCAGCAACTCCCTCCACACCAAGAAACTCCATGTTTTAAGCAGGTAAATGGACTACCTTTGTTCTGTTTATTAAATATACATTTTAAAATATTAGTAAATTAAAATGAGCAAAATTATATCCTAAAAACTTGTAACCATCTGTTACAACTCATTCTTCTTAGTCATGAATACTACGTATTACCTTAAAGTTCCTGCCTCCTGACTCTCATGTGCTGATAATAGAAGAAAAGTCTTCTGTCTTGAACATGCCAATTAGGCCACCTTCAATTAACTACTTTTAATTCCCAAGTACTTTTGCTGTTCATCTAGTACTGCTCCATGGAAAGACCTCCTTAAACACACTTCCAAATCTTCACTAGGATGCTGTTGAAGTCTCTTGCCGTACTGCCTACAGCAACGTCAAGAGCAGCAAGAGGAGCTGTGCTTGCTGCTTGCCTCACAAGCAGGCAGATTGGGTAAATTCATCTGCCGTGGCAAAGCTTTGTGCAGAGAGACTAAGGGCGATGTGGGAGCAAATGAGAGACAGTTCAGCACAGGCTCCATTTGCACCTTAATATCTACATCTGGATCCTCTTGGCTCAGTTTATCACTTTATATGCAAATCCAGGTGTCTACAGGCAGGGCAGGTGCTATCAGACCAGGCTCCTGGGCTGGTGCTTGCTCCCACAGGGCCAGTTCCAGCACAGGCAGGGACATGCTCACTCTTTGTGCTGCTTATCCCCATGCCTTCCTCATAGCCTCTCAGACTGGAAATCTGAGAGGCTGAAGCACAGACTACATAGGTCTCTGGTCCTGTTTGTAATGCACCAAGCACCAGAGGTTCACTAATGGGTCTCCCAGATATCAGAGTAATTAAGAGTTTGACCACATTGTATTACTCTCAAATTACTAAATGAGACAGGTACTGGGAAGACACTGTGTTCATTATAGATACTGCCACTGCTTAATAAAGTAATCCCATAATTAGCTTGAATCAGTCAAAATGTTTAACTCAAAAAGTAAACCGTGTGCTTTAACAGTGTCATGGTGTCTTCACTATCAAATTTCAGTAGGTGTCCAACATTTGAGAAACTTGACATGATGAGGGAAGTAATTAATTCATTATGCACACATTAGTAAAATACTTAGAGATAAAGCTGTTCTTAATCAAAATCTTCTAAGGTTTGAGAACAGACCATGCAGAATTATTTCTGAATTTTTGAATGAGCCACTTTTCCACATTCACATCTCTTGTCTAGATAAATATGAACACAAACTATTTGTGTTATCAGTGCAATGAAAATCACATTGTTTATTTTTACATGAAAGACATGTCTCACAAGTTGTGGTTTCATACTGACAGTCTAAAGTAGGAGCTGTAACAGAAGACCTACACTTCTGTCTTGAAAAAGTATTTTTGCTGCCACATTAATATCACAGCACAAGTTAAAAAGGTCTTTGATTTGATTACACATAATCACAGGACAGATGCCTACAGATGGTTTAGGGTGGATGGCTGTGAAACCACAGCAGCTGTGCAACCGTGTGCAAGACAGACCTGGAGCAAAGAGGGTTTTTTCCTTTGCTGCTGGTGATTGCTTTGACCAGCAACTAGAATATAATTTCCACTCTGTTTTGTGTCCTCAGAAGTTTTACTTCAGGGATCAGATCCTGATTTATGAAATTGCTAGAAATTTCCACATGGTGCTCTCAGCACATGTTTTTGTTTGAAAAGAGGTCAGTGGTCTCCAAGAAGGCCACATATCAGTTCTGCAAACAGCACAAGCTGCTCCTTCTCTGGCTCGCTTCAATTCTGCAAAGTAGTTTGGCTGAATTCTTTCCCAAGTGTTGTTCAAATTTGTTAAAGGAAAAATTACCAAAACACACAAAATAAATAATTATTAAAAAGCACATGTTTATTAAAAATCATCGTCATTTGGAGAGTTCAAAAGCAGATGTGGATGTCATTTGGGCACCAAGTGGTAAGCAACCACAAAAAGCAGAACTTAACATTTCCAATTAAGTTAGCAAATTATTCAGGTTGCAAGAGGAATTCTAGTACTTGGATTGAAGCTGTTAACTCAGTGGGGCTAATTTACTATTCCACTGTGGTGTAACTTGCATCCCCTTCTCTCCCACACACCACTTCCCTCAGGCAGTACACTATGCACACACACATCCTGCCTGGAAGGTAAGAAGCTGCCAGACTGTTCCTGCTGCCAACATAATTCCATACAGTAATTTCTAACACAACAGTTTTTGCAGGTGAAGCAAATTTCTCTCTTACCCCATTCATCCTTCTGAATAGCATTGCACAGAAATGATGGATCAGATTCTGCTTAAAGCTTCGATGAAGCAAACTCAGACTAAACTTTATGAACACTGACAGCTTCTGCAGATTTGTACCTTTACTAGGGATCACAACTGAACATAGTAGTTTAGATTATGTTTGTATTGTACATAAACAATTACACAGATTTGTATTTGTTCCCAAGTTTTGTGAAGCTTACTTGCTGTTTTTAAATCATCTGTGTTCATAAATTCTATAGGGCTAAATGGAAGACATTTATTCTAATTTGATAATCAGATTTGTAGGCACTGACGCTTTGAAGTAGTTAAGTGGGTAACAGCTAATTTCCTTGTGGGATGTGCAATGCACTAACCTCTCCTCCCCCTGAATGATGGCAGCATATAAATATCTGCTGCATTTGAAAAACTCTTAAATTACTAGACATTAAGAAACACTAATAACTTGACTGTTGTCATGCATAATTTATTACGAAGAGACTAATGCAGTCTGTATCAGAGCATGTTTGTGACCTCTGAGTCTGTTTGGGTTTCTTCCCAACTTCAGTGCCTTCTGCTAGGATTTCCAGCTGGTGCAAACTACCAGGCTGCCAGTATTGCCACTTACCAGGAAATTTTACTTCTCTGGTTAGGACAGCCTGCCCTCACATATTTGTAGAGTTGCTCACAGGCAATAACCAGGAACATGAGCTAGAATCAGGAACAAGGAATGCTATAAAACAGCAGAGCAAATAATCTGCCTTGCAAAGAAATTAATTTACCTGTTGGTACAGTCAGCATTATGAAAATGAAGGGATCAGCATTCATACAACAGAGGAAAGCTACACATTTATTTTAGCCATTGGTCACAGTGACTGAATTTGAATTTCATCAAGTAGTTCATTTCACTTGAACAGGAGTTTGTGTATATTTCAATATAAAATGTAGAGCATTGCAGAACTGGAAGACAGACTCTTGTTTTCCAAAGAAATAATCAGCCTTTTTGGTAGGGTTCTGCTAGGTGGTGGCAAATTGCTTGATCCTGCTTGCACCAGTGAAACAAAATCTCCTGGGAAAAAAATTTTAAACCATACCAAAATGAACAAAAATTATCTGTATTAGATAGATTGAACTGAACACATTCGTGCATTATTGATGGCAGCAGGATTGCAACTGTTTGTTGGATTACAGCCTAAACAGACCAAAACTATTATCTTTGTAAGTCACTTAAATACAAGAAGATGAAAGTCCATTTAAACCCTCTACCCACCAACAGATATTAGAGCTGTTTACTAAGTATGCTTCTATCAAGTTGTGTTAACCAAGAGAAGCAACAGGTTTTATAATGCCTTTATCTTGTATACAATCCCACTTTTTCATGTGAAGAAGGATACACTCAAAAATCACAGAAAATATCAAAATGGCATGTTAGGACTGCCACAAACTTGAAGACACGTAGCAGCAATTAGTGCTTAGAGAGGCTAACAGCAAGAAAGCATAATACTTCATTAATTGTTTGCTGTGAATTTAAAGCTAATGGGAAAAAAAAAAAAAAGAAAAAGGCAAACATAAACTTCCCTTCCTTACCTGAACAAGAAATGTAACTTCCAAGAGTGGGAAGACTTGTTCTCTGTTTCTTTATATCCTTACACTCTGGGAAACAACCAGCTCTGGTAGAGGGAATACAAATATTAAATTGAAAGCACACTGGTTCCCCCACCATCCATTAACTTGGCAGCTTATGGTATTTTCCTGAGTGGGATATGCACTGGGGGCAGCTTGCTTCAAGCAATGAAATTCAATTACTCTTTTACTGAAGACCCTGGTATTATTAACAAACATGAATACAGCTAAAGAAGAAATTATTTAAAATCCTTAATCATTCTGTATTATGCTGGTCAGCACTGCCTGAATATACTGTAAGAGACTCCCATTTATGTAATTTTCTCTTGCTAGGATGGTAGACTGCATGATACAGGTTTATTACACTAATGTCTCTACAATGTTAGCAAACAACTGACATTAGCTGGTCAACAAACTCCTCTGCGTTGCAAATACCTTCTTTTATTAATATGAATTTCCTCACTCGGATGGAATCACATTCCTAAGTATTTTTCCACATAAGTCACTCCAGTAGGATCATCACAGATGTCACGTATTAATTAAATTTGTCTTCAAATAGAATTATTTGATACTGAACAGCTCAACATCTTTATTGATGACAGGGACAAGGGGATTGAAGGCACTCTTGGTAAGTTTGCCTATGACACTGAGCTGTGCGGTGCAGTTGAAGTGCCGGAGGGAAGGGATGCCATCCAGGGGGATCTTGACACATGGAAGAGGTGGGCAAACCTCATGACGTCAACAAAGTGAAGTGCAAGGTCCAACATCTTTGTCCCGGCAACCCCAGACACACCTACAGGTTGGACAGATAAGTGATTCAGAGCAGGCCTGTGGAGAAAGACTTGGGGATGATGGCTGATTAAAAACTCAACGTGGGCTGGCAGTGTGTGCCCACAGCCCAAAAAGCCAACAAAATGCTCTGCTGCATCCAAAGGAGCATGGCCAGCAAGTCGAGAAAGGTGACTCTCCCCCTCTCCTCTGCTCTTGTGAGACCCCACCTGGAGTATTGCATCCAGCTCTGGTGTGCCCAACATGAGAAGGACCTGGAACTGTTGGGGCAAGTCCAGAGGAGGCTACAAAGTGGATAAGAGGACTGGAGTACCTCCCCTGTGAAGACAGGCTGAGAAAGTTGAAGCTGTTCAGCCTGAAGAAGAGAAGGTTGTGTGGAGACCTCACAGCAGCCTTTCAGTATCTGCAGGGGCCTACAGGGAAGCTGGAAAGGGACTCTTCATCAGGATCTGTAGGGATAGGACAAGGGGGAATGGGTATGACATGAAAGAGGGGAAATTTAGGTTAGATATTAGGAAGAAATTCTTTGCAGTGAGGCTGGTGAGACACTGGAACAGGTTGCCCAGGGAGGTTGTGGATGCCCCAGCCCTGGCAGCGTTCAAAGCCAGGTTGGACAAGGCTTTGAGCAACCTGGTCTAGTGGGAGGTATCCCTGCCCATGGCAGGGGAGTTGGGACTAGATGACCTTTAAGGTCTCTTCCAACCCTCAACATGTTGTGATTCTATGATTCTATGAATAACCTATATTCAAACTGGTATCATAACAATTAATACAATTATCCCTCATGCCTTGGGGTTTCATAAAAATAACAGTAGACTGATATTTGTTAGAACATTATCCTGGTTCTTCTCTTATCTTTGCTATATTAGAAGTAGACAAGTTCAGAGAAATGGATCCTTCTGCCTTAGCCCAAACATTGCAAAGAATCCCCAAAGCAATTCACCCCAAAGCAATTCCCCCCAGCTCTTCCTCCCACCAAAAAAAAAAAAAAAGGAATCAATAAAGACCCCTGACACAGACACAGTCTTTATGATGGAACTTACAGCAAAAACACATCAGTTACATCTGAAGATTTACATACACTAGCCTTGGGAGGAAAATTATGCTTTACAATAGAGCTGATCTGCATATAGTTGTTGAACTGAATTCCTCTAGCAGCAAACCCTACGTTTTATGCCATCACCTGGTGGCACTGTTATACCGCCTGCTAAATCTCAGCGCCTGGCTCTTGGAGAGGCACATGGTGCTGCTGCTGCCCTGGGGTTACACAGGGGCCTCCCAGCAAGCTATAGGCTGGAGGGAGCCAATTGATCTGGATACTGAGTTCTGCTGTGGATTTAAAAATAGAGCTGCCTTCCCCAAACAGGCATGTTGTTGGCTTGACATTTGAGAACAGGTATAATTACATTTCAAGGCTGATGTTGGTATCAATAATAGAAATTAGCACATAAATTTCATATTTCTGATACTCCCGACTCCAGTAACATCCTAGACAGCTAACTGAAGACCTGGGAGGTTTCAATGGGATAAATACCAGAAGAAAGCTGTTGTATTACTGCTGATGGTTTTAAGGGAACTTATTTCACTGAGCAGCCAAACATGAAGATCATGTAATGTAAAACCCAGAAAATAAGAATAATTGCAAATATTAACAATCTGTCCCTCTGTAGAAATAATGTTTTTTAACCATTTCCTTTAGCAAAAATAGAACATTGTGCTAAAAAAACCCAAACCCAACCACAAACTCACCATAATGAGCATCTCGTCTCTTCCAGAACACAGATATAGTATAGTAATTTTACAGGTAGCTAATGAACATTCAAAACTAAAGCATCAGTTGTGCTGTTAAGCAAGACACCCTTTCAGTGTATGAGGTTAGATACCACTATACATAATTTTGCATTCATACATACTATGTGTATTGGTTAGAAAAACATGATCCCACTGAAGTTTTTAGCAACTAAAAATCAAATTATATTTAGATTTTTTCTCTCTATTTTTAAATCTTATTCACACATAAGTCATCCTGAGAGTAGAAAAGGGGCAAGTATCAAGTCTACAAGGCAGTGGGTACCTAAAACATGTTAAATGTTCCCACCTCTTCCCCCTCACAGAACTATAACAGAATGAAAGCACTTCTTAACAGTATATTTGAAATATAAAGGATACTAGATAGAAATTCTCTCACTATTCTTTAAAATTAATAATTTCTTAATGCCAAATGTGATTGATAAGAATGTCATCAGCAGAACAGGAATCAGAAGTACCCGGTCTGATTTTATTCACAGAACATTGGATTATGGCATGAAACAGGGCTTTTCTAATACACTATATCATTATTTGGGCTTTTTTCAAGAGAATATTTTCGATAGCTCCTCTCCTCCTTGTAGTCTGGGCTCTGCTCTCTTTTGCTTGCACACCTACCCTTATGCTGCTCTCTTCTGGTATTGGTTCTTCACTGACAATGCATTCTTCATATCTGTGGTGCTGCCACTCCTTTTCTTCAACACCTTTACCCTCTTCCCATACCCAAGCAGAGTTTATAACTCTTGGTTTTTTCAAATGAATTACAGATCTCTCAGACATATGATTTCAACCATATGAAATCATCTTTTAGCCCTTCTTTGGAAAGTAATATGGATACAAGTTATAATAAAGAATTTTTGTTCTCTCAGTATGACAACTTCACTATTCATGTTTAAAAAACAAATATCATTTTTTCAAATTGTCCCTAACTGTCATTTAGTGCACACACACCCCAAACCCACAAAATTTAAATCATTTAAAAGAACTTGCAGCATGTTGTTCTTGTCAGTGTAAAGAAAGCTATTTATTGCCCTGAAGAAGAAATTGGCAAACTATCCAGAAGAAAATGAAGTTATGCTTTTTCTGTCTCTGGTAAATGAAATAAGAAATTTTTTTTTGATTGTTTATGGCAATAAAACAGTGAAGGAGATGGGCTTCTAAAAGACCATCAAAAGCAGGAACCTTGATCAGTGAATACTTAGACACTGAGTTGAATCCACCTTTATTAATGGTGCTTATTGGAGAAAGTGTTTTCTGGCAGGTTATTTACAATCAAGTGTAACAAGGACATGTTATTCCTAGAAAATACACTATTCTGCTTGGATATATTCTCATTTAAACAGATAGTTCTTCAGAGCCATCTTGTCATGGAAAAATATATCTTCTCTTCCAAGAGTCTGCTGTAGGATTCAAGGTGAGCACTTTGCTTCTCAAATTACCTGTCTTAACTCTCACACCTTTTACTTGGGATGAGTTACAATCCCATCTATAACCCTTAAAGAGGGTTAATATGTAAACCCAGTATGTAAAAAAGGCCATACTCTTCGATTTATTTGGCTGGGTTTGTTTTCCAGCAGACAGTGAATAAGAAATAAAGTTTATATTCTACAACTTTTACATTATCTTCTTCTATCTGACAGGTTTGGAATGTACGCATTTAATATTAATTTTAAAAATCACAACAAATCAGTACAGGTTTAGATCAGTGTCAGATAACAAGAGAAAGTTGTTCTACTCTAGCTAAAAACTATCAAAGCCATCAAAGCCAACTCAGCTGTGGATTACGTAGTTGTAACCCCACAGGGATTTATCTTCTTCTCCTGGAGCTGAGTTTGGGACACACCACAAGACGACTTTGTGTTAGCTCACAGTCAGCTGTGGTGGTGTTCAGCATTTTTCTCAGAGTTCACAGTGGTGACAGTTTCTCTCTAAAATTCCACCAGATTTCAATACCCAACTGATGTCAAGGTTAGCAGTTATGCTGGGAAGTCTTGACCTGTGAACAATCCGTGTCTCATGTTTTATTAAAATGAGAGTTTCTAGTTCTTAAATAGAACATGTAATTTAATTTGTAGACTGAGTTTAAGCCAATTTCTCAAACCATCATTTAATTTCCTAGTACACTTAAGCTGTGTGTTTTAAAAAATTACTATGGGGAGGGCCAAACTTCTCTGAGACTTATTCAAAGCAAGAACATCAGAAACTTGGTAAACTATCAAACAGCCAATCTCAGCACTGTTTTACATACAAATGAAAAGAGAAAAACATAATTTAAACTCCAGATAGATGGCATAAGCACCTAATTCCATACCCAAGTGGCCACACAGGTTCCTAAACAAATGTATGGCTAAAGTGCCTGAGAAACTGCAAGTCAACAACCCTTAAAACTGATCATCCTTGCCACGTTTCCTCTGGCATAGGAAAGAGACTGTCATTTTATCTTCTACAAATTAAAAGGATAAAAGAATCTCTCAAGCATACTAATTAATGAGATTCATTGAAAATATAGCAGGCTGCTGCCACTGTTTAGTTTTCATGAACATATCTGGCCAATTAGCATCTAAATTTATAAAAAGACTTCTTTCATAAATGTTGAATATTTTATGCTTGTAAAGTCTTTGCATGCTCCTATGTGCATACTAATGCTCTGTAATTGTGGAATGCTCAAACATTACAACAACTCCATGATAAAATCCAACTGTTCTTCCTGGCCCAAGATAAAAATCAGGGTTCAGCAATAACACTCAGTTCCTGTAGGGTTTTTGAGGGAAAAGCATAACAACAAGCTGGTTTGTTAAAATCCAAAAGGAACTTCATAGCAAGCTGTCCTTGAGATGATCCTAAACCAGGAGCTCTGTCTCCTGAAAATCACACCTCATTCTTAATTATTTAGCAATATAAAGAGAAAATGTGAATACAGGAAAGGGTAAAAAATTATTGAAAAAAATTGTGTGGAGACCAGTACATGCTGGGAGATATTTGGTAGCCCCTCATGATCAGGACCAGAAATACTGGACAGTGGGTAGGGTCTGTCCTGCTACAATAAGGATGGCTTGAATTAGATCATTGCCAGACTTCAGGGAAAGAAATCTGCTTGTACGGGAGGGAGACAGTCCCACCCCATCAGCACAGGCCACCTGGTCATGGCAACTGAGGTAGGTTGTGCCTCTTGCACCACAATCAGGAAGGGCTGGAGGCTGTCCAGTGTCACCCATTCACAGCACCAGCCAGACTGGCACACTCTGTCACTGTATTGCAATCTGACTCCTGCTTTAGTGTAGTTATTCCGCAGTAAGTAACATCAGATTTTGATCTCAGATTTCATGCTCACATATATGTTCTACGGAAGGAAACTCACTCGCTTAACCATCTCAGTGTTAGCTTCAAAGGCACTGGTGCTCAAGGAACATTTGAGATGTTAGAAATCATGTTCCTTTTTTAAGTAATTTTCCTCTTCTACAGAAGGTCTCCAACGAGAGAGAGACTGAAGGTGACACACCCTCTTTCAGCTGAGAGCTTAGAGGTCAGACCAGTTTCTCTTTTTTTGTCCCCTAGAGATTCAGATGTTAGTATCCCAAGAGTACGCAGTTAGCCCATCTTGCAAGCTGAGTAGCTTGCCTACAGAACTATAAAAGATTTCAGCTTTATCCTGCTGTAAAGTAAGAAAATTAGAAAATCCTGAAATATTTCTTGCCCAAAATGACTCAGCAGACGATACGATAGCAATCTATATGATTAAAACCAAAACCAGATGCTAAGAAGAGGGACGTACTGAGATGAAAGGACATTAATGAGCATTCCTCTTATGTTAGATGCTGTCTCTACAGCTCTGAACTCATTTATATTCAAGGGATACAGTAGCTGTAAAGGACAAAAGAAGGATACAATTGGCTTTTAATGCCTCCAAGTTTTAAATACTAAAAAAGAGAAAAACAAAGACATGAATAAATGCTTGTTTGCTCATCCAGAGTAGCTATGTGATCTGAATCACCAATAAAAATCTTCAGGAAGGATGAATGAGTAAGAATTTTGCATAGTTACTGTTGCTATGAGAGACACTTTGCTTATTATCCACATGTTCCACAAATTATTTCCCTTTCCTTATCACTCACAAACAGGTAATGAGATGCTAGGAAAATGGCCTCCTCCTCTAAAAGTTTCTGACATCTTGATACTTGAAAGGAAGCAGTCATAATGATACTTCTCAAAAAGCACTGAGTGTTTAATAAGGAAATTGTAAGTGCAATGAATGGGACACAAACTGCAAATGTGTGCAACCAGCATCTGGATCCTCTGAGGCAGAGTTGGCAGCTTCATCTCCCGTCTGTCCTTCTCTACAAGGGAGAGGATGCAGCCAAAGTTTACAGCACCTACTGCACCAAACTCCACGACTTCTAACATACCTACCCACGTTACACGCTTTGCTGGTATTAGCAACAAACAAGAAAGGTAATTTGGGAGTTAGTAGAGAAAGGAACCACATTCATTTCTGCAGAAGAGTAGAAGCAAATATATTGAACGGCCAAATGATGAGAAGAACATTTCAAAGGCATATTTGGAAAAAAAAGTGGAGTATTCTTTGCAGGAAAACCTCTCTACAATAAATACACCAAATATCAGATCACGTCCTCTAAAAGGAATAAGATATTTCTAGAGCATCCTGAATAAAATGTCTCAGAGCAGGGATTTGCACACTAAAAATGAAAGTGTCACAATGCCATGTCTGTCCTTCTAATTGTTTTATGCTTATTTTAGAGGAGAAGGCAAGAGGCAGCCCTCTAACTCTGTTTTTAGTAAGTGACTTCAATAGTAAGTTGCCACAAGAAATAAACTCTGTAAGACTCCTGGCTTGACTGTAAATAAGTACATATTTTCAGGTGGATCGATGTTTTTCTTTTCCAGTTTTGAGTCCAATAACAGATTCACTGTGATGTCTAACCACTAGTCTGTGGCTCCCTCACACCAGCTCTCCAAAAAAACAAAGCTCCATCAGGGTGAGAGATCCCTGAAATCACCACTTGAACAGATGTTAGTCCTGCATAATAGTTTAAGATGAACAGATTGTGTGACACTATATACATTAAGTACTAAATGTGTACGAATTCACACTTAATCGGGTAGGTCTGACATATTTTAACTCAAATAATAATTTTACAGGAGCAGACTGGAACGTATGTAAACAGAAAGAAAATAAATCTACTGCATATGTAAACAATATATTTATTTATGGTTCCAAATTATTGTAAAAGTCATGACTTAAATTGACTCATTGGAAAGCATATAGCACAAGGGGTAGGTAGAGTTAAATCCACTAAATAGAAACTAATCAGTTTTCATTTAGTTCTCCCTTTCATAACAGGAGGAATGGACTATGATTTATTAATAACTTGAAAAAAAAGGATTATGCTTTAGGTTTCCCATAAAATCATCTCTATTATACTCTCTCACTTTATAAACACTCTCTTATACTGTTTCGTCCATTTGTAATGATTCTTGTGATTAATTATTACTTATATTTATATGCATTAAATTCCTTAGAATATCCATCTTCTTTTCACAATAATACATTTAGGAGTTCTAAATTATTAGCAGTGACTTAGGGGTGGTGGTTGATAAGGAGCTCAACATGACCCAGCAATCTGCTCTCACAGCCCAGAAAGCCAAACATATCCTGGGCTGTATCAAAAGCAGAGTGGTCAGCAGGGTGAGGGAGGGGATTCTGCCCCTCTACTCTGTTCTGGTGAGACCTCACCTGGAGTGCTACATCCAGCTCTGAGGTCCCCAACATAAGAAGGACATAGATCTGTGGGAGTGATTCCAGTGGAGGGACACCAAGGGGATCCGAGGCCGGAGCACCTCTCCTATGAAGACAGGCTGAAAGAGTTGGGGTTGTTCAGCCTGCAGAAGAGAAGGCTCCAGGGAGACCTCATAGCAGCTTCCCAGTACCTGAAGAGAGCTTACAAGAGAACTGGAGAGGGACTTTTGACAAGGGCATGGAGTGATAGGGCAAGGGAGAATGGCTTTAAACTAAAAGAAGGTAGGTTTAGGTACTAAGAAGAAATTCTTTATGAGGGTGGTGGGGCACTGGAATAGGTTGCCCAGAGAAGTTGTGGATGCCCCATACCTGGAAATGTTCAAGTCCAGGCTGGATGGGGCTTTGAGCAATCTGATCTAGTGGAAGTTTCACTGCCCATGGCAGTGGGTGATCTTTAAGCTCCCTTCCAATCCAAATAATTCTATGATTCTATGACTAAACTAATCCCAACTAAATTTAAAGTAACTACCCACTGAAATTTTGTCTTTTACAAACAAGATTGGGAGCCCACATGAAAATCAGTCTTTTCCCAATTATCACCTTGGCATTAGCTACAAGACAATTGTTTTGGAAACTTAGTAATTTAAAATGTATTTATTCAGAATTGCTTATCCCAAAAGCTTAATTTCTCTTCCACAGTAATTTTGTATTAGTTAATTCAGAGTACTAATATGGCAAGGTCAAGCTAGCAGAAAATATTTTCTTGATTAAAAATTCTACTTACCTCATTCTCAAGAGAGTCTGAAAAGGAAAGGACTTGGTCCTTTTTTTTTTTTTTTTAAAAGTGAAACATGAAACAAATTTTTAAGAAATGAACTACTGAAGAGAAGAGAACAATTAGTATTTCCCAAGAGTCCTCATGCTGTATACTGTGTACACATATACATACTCATGCATTCTGTCTAAACTACTACGTGTGTGTAGCTGCAGAGCAATTGCTTCCAACTGATGATAGACTGTACCAACAAAAGATGCCTCCTGAGACAGCTGATAGTTGTCTTCTAAATGAAATGAGTTGTGCTAGCAAGAGCCTATGCAATAATATTTGCATTGAGACTTTTATTACTAGATACAATTAAAAAAAAATAAAAAAAATTGCTGCATTCCTCTTCCCCCCACCAACATTTTACTCTAACAATATTTTCTGGTATGAACTACTGTCGTGTTTCATAATTTCTTTTATCTGACCAGGAATATATTTTTATGCAGCCATCTTATTTTTAAATCATGTATTTATGCTATACCAGTGCTGCAGTTTTATTTTAATGGCAAATAGAACCCTCTACAAAATCAGGGTTACTACATAAATAATCTACTGGGTGTATCCTCTCAGAAGTATCTAAGCACTACACACCAGGCTTTCATGGCTCCTGAAGTGCATGTCTTTATAGGGTAACATCAGCACCTTAATAAATTGCTAAATATATATCCTGAGGCATGATACCATGAAGTAGAGTCCTGCAACCCTTCAGTTGGGTCCTACAAGCAACACAGCTGTGATGCTGTGCCAGAAAGGAAAGCTAGCTGTAGCTTTTGTAGTTGGACATGGCATTAAGCTGATGCAGCCTTATTGCTTTGAATTCAGGTTACCCATATCATTCTCCATTGTGTAATATTCCAGCCCCCTTTATAGAGTGCTGAAGACCCAGATACCTTCTTTTTCTCTTTCGAGGGAGTTGCTCAACAATAAGCACTTCGGAAATAAGTGGCCTGAATTTTTAAGTGCCTGAAGCATCTAAAGAGTCTAATTTTAGGTTTTTATTTTTAAGTATCTTGGGTGCTGTTTCTAGAGTTCTCCAAAAAACTGAATCCAACCCACCACGTAGACTGTTTTTCCTACACTCATCCTATTAATCTAGGTGCTCCCACTCAATTTCTTTTTCTTCACACCAGTTCATCACTGGAGGTGCAGGAGCCTTCCTGCCTGCTGAGCCTGCCATATGGAAGAGTTATTTCTCCCCCTCACTGACTCTTCATTTTCTCTTTCATTTTAACTGAGTACACAACTTGTTCCCCAATGCCTATTCCTAGGAGCTCTTTTCTCCCTTACCTACATTCCCCCCCATCTAAAAAGTGCAACTGCACTCATTAAGTTAGGAAAGCATCTGAAATGCAGTCTGTGGGAAAGATGAAATGCAAAATAAGTATGTTGTGCATAGCTCTCTAAAGTAGGAGTGGTGCTGATGAAATTTTAAAATCTCTTGGAACTACCAGATATTCCGTCCTATTACACAATCAGCTTTGAAAGGTCTGAGGTAAATATGCGTATAAGGTGACACAAAAAAAATTTAAAAATATTCTGATGCTAGAGAGTATTTAGGAACACAGTCTCTTAGACAATTGCCTGTATCTACTCACAGTAGCTGCAAGCATACACAAGCTGCTATAATTTTTTCTGCAAAGCACGTGTGTGTAAGCTAAATGCTCACATGTCTCTGGATCTGCAAAGCAGAATGCAATTTATACAAAGATCTCAAGTGTTTTCTGCATAGCCAAATAAAAAAAAAACCCACAACTATATTTTAAAAATAACTTTAAATAATAATAAATAATTGTAAAATGGAAAGAAAAAAGTCAGCTGAGGGCATTAGTTTTCTAACACATTTTCTTAATCCATTTGCTCAATCTTGGACACTTTAGGTAGAACAACATGAAAACAAGGGCAAAACAAGGTAAGCATCTGTGTAATCATATTAAGTCAGCAACAAGTCAAATGTGCTTGTTTATGCTATATAACAGCCTGCTGTACACAAAACATCAGAAAATTATGACATTTTTCTATTTTAGAGTGTCAGTCCATTACAGGTGTGTCAGTACATTCATCAGCAGAAAGTAACAAATTATTTGGTTAGACTTTAACTATTAGAAATTATTTTTGAGACAAGTCACAGAAAATTTCTTTTAAGTCAAAGCGGTGATATAGGTCACAACTTAACATATGCTGAAGTTGATGGGAGCTCTAAGAAGATAATTAATCTTTCTCTCAGGTTATCAAATTCGTAGACTCAATATCACAGCTCAGTCAATACAGTAAATGCGTTCATCTGGTATCAGTACTGTATTGGCCAAGATTAAACCTTTCCTTTTCACAATATTCAGGAACGTGTGCCATCAAACATTTGTGAAGACACAGAAAAAGTCTTGTCTCTTTAATTTGCCTGTCAGCAAAAGTCAAACATTATGCAGTATGCAGTAACACTGGTTCCAGCAATTTATTCCTTGTGGATTTAGACAAGTCACACAGACAAGGCTGTACGTATGAGAACACAATACCAAAACATCTCCCATACTGGGTCAGTCCCGAAAGGCCACCTCACCCAGTGATCTGTACAAGGATAATGTAAGACGATACTTGAGAAAAACATTCAAGCTTTGCCACTTTCTGTGGCCTTTTCCTCTCAGACTTCCCTAGGGTCCACAACTGTTGTTCACAAATGTTAGTATCTGTTTATGGGCAAGTTGCCCATGAACGCAGTTGTCTATGGACACACTGTCCATGTTCCAGCAGGATATGCAGAGAGGCAGTGGAGTATCCAGCCCTGGTGACTGTCAAAACTCAGCAAGACAAAGCTTTGGCTGTTCTGTCTACTGCTGGCTGAAGTCCCGCTTCAAACAGGACAGGAAACTATATAACCTCCAGAGGTCTTGTCCAGTCAACAAGTCTGTCAAATCAAGTGCTGCACAATATTCAAACAAAATATTCAAATGTATTAACAACATTCTCTTATTGCACTAAGCACTAAGCTTAGATCTGAGCAACTAATGCCCAGGCCTTGTGATCACAAGAAGCACATCTCAGTTACTAACACTGATGGAGTTCACATTATAAGAACTGTTTAAAGGTTCCCAAAAGAAACTGCAGTGAGTCAAACTTAACAAGCAGATAAATGCAAACCTGAGTCTGTAGTTCCATATACGACCACGTTTTGGGTGATCACAGAAGAACATTCAACTATAGTCAATTTGCCAATAACATGTTTCAATCCTGAGTTAGATTAAGAACTCATTTTGATGATGTGGTGGATTTCTATGTTCATTATTGCTCTTATGCAACCACTCCCCTCCCCCTATTCCACCCCCTGCTTTATGTACTGATCCACAGGAAGTTCCACCTGAACATGAGGAAGAATTTCTTTACTGTGAGGGTGACCGTACACTGGAACAGACTGTTAATTCTTTAGGATAATTTGGCATCAGCATTAAGATATGATATTTTAATGTTCATTGTGTGCATTTGTAATCTTACAGATCAACTGCAGTTAAGCAAAAGAAATAAAACACAAATAAACAGTGAGACCCTGCTTTTTTAACACATATATTTGATTTTGTCTGTGAAAGAAAACTCACCAATGGTGTAATATCTCTTCAGATCACTCCTCCGCGGATTGCGCCTTTGGGTGTTTGTGGTGTTGTTCTGTTCCTCCTCAGAAGCGGCTGTCTGAGCGGCAGGTAAAGATTTGCTGGGCTGAGGTGTCTGAGCTTCAGCTGCCCCCGGGTTGCATCCTGGCCCACTGATATCCACCGACTGGGACTTTTTCTTTAATCTAAAGGCAATTTAAGGCAGTAAAGTATTACTAATCATCATTCTATACCTAGATTATGGATAAAATAACAGCAATATATTAATTGTACAAAAATTTGTGCATGTTGTAGCAGAACACAGAACAGCAGTGATAAATTAGGCCTTGCATTAACATCCCCTCTCAGCTTCTGCTAAATCAGTTACAGCACTTCCATCTCCCATGTAGCTGCAAACGGTAAACTGCCCTCAGATCAGCCTGCTGAGCCACTTGAAGGATCAGTCCCTAATCTATTTCCAAGATAAGCTGCCCACAATTATCCTATAATTACTTTTCCTGGCTTAAGTTTCCACAGATGAAGGGAATACAAAGAAATTAAATCATTTACACGAAGTCTCTGAAAGCCTCAAGAGAAAAGAACTGATGGATGATTCTGAATTCAGACATAGCTCTACAACTGCATTTCCCGTTCTGCAATAGTTTCAATATGTTGTTTCTCTAGAAACCCACTAACCCTAGGTACCATTTTTGCACTGCAACAGCAGTGAACAGAGGGAAAGAGATTCTCTGTTCTGCAGAAGAAATCAGTGTTATTCATTACTGGCATCCAGCTACAGTATGACTTTTTAACCAGTATTCTCTGAGCACGACCATCCAACTAAATTTTTACTCTTCTAGTTGCCCACACATCCAGACTTAACATCACAGCTTGTCATTATCGATCTCCACTCCTCCTCAGGTCTAGTAATTTTATCAGAGTTCTGAGGGAAAGACTTAAAATAACTCAAATCCTACTTCAGAGTGGGGTGAGTACGCTCCCATCACTGATTTACAATAGTTCTGGCATCTTCACTGTTTCTAGCAACATAAAATAGAGGTTATTTTGCTACTAGAGTTATTGGATAGAGACAAGTGTCCTGTTATGATGAAGTTCAGCACATACACTTTGGATTTTGTCAATACTTTTCTTAAATTAAGTCTTTATAAATGACTACATGATTTGATCCTGGAAATAAAAAAGGTTTATGGCATTGTAGTGAGATATGGATTTGAGATAAAAGGATCATAACAACTTTCAAATTTTGAAGCAAGTGAAGTAAACTGATAAAGTTCTGTAATGCCAAAGGATAATTTTATTAGGCTAACAACTTAATGCTAAGCAGCATCTCTTCCTGCACGGAAGCTATGTGCTTCCTTATCTTTCAAACATTTTCTCCATGTAGTGGTTGCAATTAAACAGCATGGGTTACTGCACTGAGAATGGAATCTGCTAGTTTGACATATTAACTGATTGGATACTATGATAATAATAACTGCCTTAAGTATTGGAAAATCTGCAGGTTGTGATCAGGCTCTGGAAGGTACAATAACGTATCAAAATGTATGTAGAATTTTATGAATTACACTGAAGGCAAAATTACTACACTCATACAGGGTATTGCTCCTATAGTCCAGGGAAAGGACTAACAGTTAGAAAATTAGCAGTTAGAAATTACCTTCTTTATGTCATCCATAGAGAAAGACTACTTCCACTAGAACCTTTCTCCTAGACTAGTCCAGGGTGTCTTGCACTTCAAGGAATGCTCCTCAGCTCCAATGACTCTGCACAAACAGTTTAGGTTGACAGGGACATTTATCCCTCCTATATATAAGAAAGGCTATACTGGGTCATCTAGACAAATGTCTCAAAAAAAAGTCCATCCATGAGAAGAGTAGAGACAAATATCCCCCAGGATATCCTTCCAGAGTCCAGCAGACTCTGGTTTATGGATTTTATGAGTTAGATAATGCACCTTTGGAGTTATTGTCCCTAATTACTCCAGAACTCATTTAAACTAAGGGACTTAAACTTCCAAGTCAACTGCCCTTGTTATTATGGAGGACTTCAACTTGCCAGAAATTGACTGGGAGAGTCACATAGCTGGCTTAACCTAGGGCAGAAAATTCCTAAAAAACCTGAATGACAACTTTATGGAACAGGTCCTGAGGAGCCAACTAGGAAAGATGTCCTCCTTGATCTGCTGCTTGTCAACAGAGTGGATCTCGTGAGCAAAGTGGAGACTGGTGGCCATCTCGGCCACAGTGACCACAAGGAGATCGAGTTTAAAAGCTATGTTGACGGGAGGAAAAGTGCCAGTAAAACCTCAGTTCTGGACATGAGGAGAGCAGTCTTCAGGCTGCTCAGGGAATTAGCAAGGTCCCCTGGCAAAGCATCGCCAGCCGGTCAAGGGAGGGGATTGTCCTGCTCTGCTCTGCACTGGTGCGGCCTCACCTTGAATGTTGTGTGCAGTTTGGGGTACCACTACGTAAGAAAGATGTTAAAGCTATTAGAGAGTGTCCAAAGGAGGGCAACGAGGATGGTGAAAGGTCTTGAGCAGAAGCTGTATGAGGAGTGGCTGAGGGCACTGGGTCTGTTCATCTTGGAGGAGACTGAGGGGAGATCTCATTGCACGTACAACTTCCACCTGAAGGGAAAGGGAGGGACAGGCACTGATCTCTTCTCTGTGTTGACCAGTGACAAGACCTGAGGGAATGGACTGCAGTTGTATCAAGGGAGGTTTAGGTTGCATATTAGGAAAAGGTTCTTCACCCAAAGGGTGGTTGGGCACTGGAACAGGCTCCACAGGAAAGTGGTCGCAGCACCAAGGCTGGCAGAGTTCAAGAAGTGTCTGGATGACACTCTCAGGTACATGGTGTGACTCTTGGGTATGGTCTATGCAGGGCCAGGAGTTGAACTCGATGATCCTTGTGAGTCTCTTCCACGTTGGCATATTCTGTGATTCTGAGAAAGTTCTGATATAGGTGGCATCCAGCCTTGATGGGTTCTGGTTAAACTATGCACTGTCTTCATATAGTAACCACACTAGCTTGCTTCAATGACTAGTAAAAGTGACACTATAAGAAACAATGAACAACTACTGCTCCATATAAACCAGCTGCTTATATTAGCTCTTGCTGTTCAAAGAGCCTTACAGATATGGGAAGAACAACTTTACTTCAAGGATCTTGGTCGATGGACCCATATATGGAGTCAGTGGAAACACCATCCCCAACATCTTTGGATAAACCAACTGAGCACTATGAGCACTGATACATACCAATATCAAGATAAGAATGGGCAGGGCATCCTCTCTGAGTAAATATTGTGAGAGAAGAAAAGAAAGTTCTGATGCTTGAAATGATGCTCCAGAAGAGAAGACT
>JAYRBT010000082.1:133755838-133779083 GCA_036023395.1 Myiotriccus ornatus | reverse complement strand
ATATTGGTTAGCTTTTTTGAGTATTATTTGATATATACACCACATCTTCTATTGAAAATATGTCAATTCAAGCTCCTTTTTCTTGAGGGTGTTTCACCGGGCACTAGCCAGACAGGTTTAAAAAAATTCTTGTCTTTTTCTTTTTGCATTTCTGATTCATAAATCAGGTTAGTCAAGCTTTTACTAGATGGGAGAGAAACATCTTCGAAGATGCAGGAATATTTTATATTTAAACAAGACAAAATGATCCTCCTGACATTCTGGCAGGAAACCCTCTGGCTCTAACCATTGAGTTCTGACTAATTCCAACCAGATTTCTCTTTTCACCCAGAGTCTGTAACATGGCAAAGAAGCTACCGGCATTTCCTCAGCAAGGGGGCTGACTGGGGCTGCCGGCCCGTACTCTGTTTATTCAAACACTGCAACTGCACAGTAAGCAGAGATCCAGGGCCCTGACAAGATCCCATCAGACACAATTAGAAAATGAGAAATCTGTTCATTGCACCCACCGAGAAAAGGCTGTCTCGAGTATATCTGTTTTCATGTCTTGTCACCCTAAAAAGTAAGCAATGCCCCTTGATAAACTGACTAATAACAGGTTGTTCTGGGAATCTATATATAAAGGAGAAACATACATCAGAACAGACAGGTTGTGAAACAGTGCTTACTTATTTAAAAACAAACGGAAAACCCACACAACTATTTTGTTTCTCAGTTTTGTGGTAGTAGGAGGAACATTTTCAACAACTTTTTACTTTGTGTCCACAGGAGTGTAAAGGTTGTAAAGACATTTCTGTATGTCTTCACCCTGCAGGCACAGCCCACAAGCACTGCCAATACACTCCCTTGGCTGCAGGGGAAGCTCTGCTGGACCGAGCAGTCAGAGCCACAGGAGGCACAGGAGCTGCAGGAGTGAGAACAAGAGCATGAGAAGTCCCAAGAGAGAACAAGAACCCAAAGTGATCAACCTGAACCCTAGCAAATGTATTCTGGGGACAACAAACAATGACAAAAAAAGGAGAAAGAAAACCCTCCAAGAACATTAATGTTTCTTATACATGAGATTATTTGAAATTTCAACACTAATTTCAACTTTCCCTAACTGTGGGGACAGAAAAGAAGTAAATTCTAAGTCTGCAGAGCTGTAGGAAGGAGGCACTGCTAGTATCTATCCTAAGCATATATTTTTTAATTGGATATGGGCTCACAATGGACAGTGCCTACAAACTTCATCAGAGACATTTAGGTTCTCTTCATTCCCATCAGTCCAGTTTTCTCCTCGTCTTAGCTTTCATTTTAGACTAAGAACTACAACCTAAGAACTACTACAGCCAATTTCTCTTTTCAAGTTGCTATACAAATACAATTCCCTCTTGCCTCTTAGGATGACTTAGTCCTGGATCCATCCAGACATCCAAGTCTTCCCCTGTAATCCTGTTTTCTGCTCCCATTACCAAATCACTAGGCTTTGATGACCCAGTGATCAAAGAATGTCACTGGCTGCTGGAAGTCACCGAAGATTTAGCCAGCAGATTTCCACTATTTTAAAACACCTGTCTTCAACGAAAGTGCCATGACTCATTTTGATGTCTCCCATTTACTGAAATTAAGTCACTTCCAGACTACACAAAATTTTGTAACCACCCAATCTCCTGCTGCAAGTGTCCTGAAGGCTGTGCCTGTGCACTGTGCCAGGGATCTGGGCTGCTGGGGGTGGCACAGGTGTCCCTGTGGCCTGAGCCTGAAGCAGACAGGGTGGGTATTCCATTTAAAACTGTGACAGAAAAAATAAATATGTCCTCCAGTACTTACATAACTCGTATTTATATAAATATTAGGACTCTATAAAAGTATATATTTTAAAACATCTATACATTTTAAAATATTTAAATAACAAAAGACATTTTTCAGTCTTTCCTATCATAAATATCTATACCCTGTTTCTACGCCACACATCAAAACTTTAACGTTAGGAAAGGAAATTGCTTAATAAAGGAAAGGATTCTCTTATTTTATAACCATAGCAATGATATCAATAAATATTGAAAAAGTTGGTTTTTTTTTTTTTAAATAGAGCAAAGTTCATTTTGTTAACTACAGACTGAAGGCTTAATTTTTAAGCTGTGTTTAATAAACCCAATTCAACATTAAGTACTGAAGTTATCAAGTTTGTCAGCATTTTCTCAGAAGCTGAACTTTTTCCTGACAAATGTTGTCAGTCAATTAAATTAAAATAGAGAGCAGCATGACAAAGTGTGTTACTGCTTAGTATTTAATAACCCAGTTGTGTATTCCTGAGTCTCTCCCTGCTTCCCGACAGGGGCCCTGATTCTGCAGCATCCTTAGGCCTGATGTTGAGACCACCAGCAAGGAGGTAACCATTAATGCACAGCATGGCTCACCAAGAGACACCATCCAACCTTTTTTTTACATGTGCAATGTAAATCTCTAGCTGTGAATTTTTATGTTGATAGTAAAAAAGGAAGATCCAATTTGCAGGAGTTAGGGTACCTGGGCTCTTTTCAACATCCTAGTATTGCAGAACCATATTCCTTGGACCATCTGGGGAAGCTTGTCACAGCTTGCCAAAGACCTGTCAGCTCAGTAGAAGCATGCACATGCTGAGATTCAAGAGGAGACAGCTCACATCCATCTGTAGAGTTATCTACCAAGCCACTACACCACAAAAACACTTAAATATTAAAACTCTTATTAATATTAAATATTAAAACTCTTATGTTGCAGAGCATCTAGAAGCCTAGTAAGAAATTGCATTAATAAACATGAAGTAGTTGATGCCTGAGGGACAAGTGAGCGCTCAGGATGATACAAGCCTGTTCAGATCCTTGCCTTAAGGCACAGCTCCTGGAAAGCAAAACATTCCACCACAGTACCAAAGGAAAACAACCCCTCTCAGCTTTTTCTTTACTCTCTTTCAGGATGCCTCCTGTGTCCATGCTCCTGTGCTTGAATGAACTCTCCTGGGTCAGCAGTGTTTGAGCTGTTGTATCTTCAGTAGCAGCACTCAGACACATGAGGAGGACTTTTGGGACCACGGCTACTGGGTCTGCACATTGCAGTAAGCACAAGTGTTTTATTCTTTCTTTCTCAGAGACTTACAGATGAGGTGCCTGATGTTTAGGGACAGTCACCAATACAACCTTGGTGGTTCAAGCAGGAAGGAACACGCTCCCAGCAAGAAGTTGAGAGAAGACACCCCGAAGGGCTGTCCTCACGAACCCTCCAGTGACATTGCAGCAGTAGGAAAGAGATCACTATCTTTTATCCATAGACTGGGTATCTTCTTAACCTTTCAGCTGCAGGTGGGGGGAGAAATTTGGGCAGAGACAGGAAGAATAGGGAGGCGAAGACAAGCAGAACTCCCAGGGAGCCACCTGTGGTTGTGCAGTGGCAGCTATAGCTGAGGGCCTCTGCTGCCCAGGCTGCAGCTCCCGCCTGTGTACACAGTGAGGGGCCTCATCACTGCTTATTCCTTTTTCCTTCTGCAGGTGGGACATACAGGCAGCACAGACTGAGATTCAAGAAGACAGTCTAAACCCATAATTCAGTTTTATGCTGAAGTAAAGTCATGTCCTCACCAGCACACAAGGATGAAGCATCCCTTGAACCACTGTTTAGATTTATGCCCGTGACAAGCAACAATCTTTTTCCAATTTTTTTCCCACTCACAATAATACAAAGTAGAGTTGGACAAACACGGAAACAAGAGATTGTAGAACATGGTTGCCCTGCAGCACTTTTTAAAATCAAAACCCCATAGAGCTATAAGCACTGCAGCTACACCCAGACACTGGCAATCTATAGGCATCACAGTAAATGACATTAATTAAAGAAGAATCCAATAAAAAAGCACTATACTGTGAGGCTTTCCCTCCCACCCCCCAGTCTAGAATAAAGAGAACCTCAAGGCTAATCTGGCACTGCCAGGTTAACATCCCCATAAAATCACAGAATCATAGAATTAACTGGGTTGGAAGAGACCTCTGAGATCATCAAGTCCAACCCTTGATCAGACATAAACATGGATGGGCAGATGAACAGAGAAAGTACAGAAGACAAGGAGTTAGTGTCTGAAAGAATGAAAAAAAAGAAGCCAAGGAAAAATTTAAACAGTTGGAAGTGTTCAAAACCAGAGCCCAGGAAACAAATGAGGCCACAGCATGTTAAATGAGGCAAGTGAGTTTGGAAACATTTGTGTATTTAGCTTCCTAACTAGAGCTCAGCTCCACAGCAGAACTGTTAAACAACCACCTCATCAGAATCTGTATGGGAACAGCATACAAGCTAAAACATGGAAGCTGCATTTAGATGCATGCAATAAAACTGTCAAGATTTTGGGAGTTCTACCAGACAAATCAGAGGCAATGCGTCTAAATGCAAACTGAGAATCAGTAAATCACATTTTCTTTTCAGGAAGCATTGGCAGGATTTCAAGATGTATTTAACTAACCTCACAATGTGTGTGTTTTTTTTCGCTTGGCTAATCTTCTGTGAAAAGTAACTATTAGAAAATCAAAATATTATGGCTAAGCCTTGCTAATTGCTCTTATGAACAGAAAGGTAAAACCTCTCACCCACAGGTGAAAAACATGAGAAAGAGGAAGAATTTAGGAACATAAAACAACAGAAAATAAAATTAAGAGATTGGAATCTATTTCCTCCAAGCAGTTGAATAGCCCTCTGCAGATATATATAGACTTACTTCAGATCCCAGTAAAGTTGGGGCTAGCTTCTTACTATATTAGTAGCTGCAAAACACACCAATTAAAACCTGTGTAAGTATTTACAACAAACTCAAAGGAGTAGGAAAGGGAGAAGGCACTAGAGTTCCTCACTCTCCTGCCCATCCAGACTGGACACAGGCACTGCCGAGTACCTGCCTTCACTGAGCACAGACAGGAAGGGACCAGCAGGCACACCCTGCTCCTGCCTGACGTGGTACTGAACGGATGGATGGCTCTGCTCCAGCCGCATGTGCCAGGCAGGGTCCTCTCCTGTCAGTGTAAATACCTGTGCCCAACTGCTTCAATAGAGACCTTGAAAGCCCCAGTGTTTCATGCAGTCAAGATTTCCACTTTCTGAACAGTTTGGGGTCAAAAAACCTCTCACCTTTCCACCAAAGTCAAAACCCAGAAGCAGTCAAGCTTTGGACTTCTGCTTTCTAAATTTTGTCTAGAATAATACCTTTCTCTAGAAAAATGCATGGTTTTGGTAAATTAACTCCAGATTGAACACACTTAGTTTGACAGTAAGATTAATGCCAGATTTGTATTTTTATAGAAATATTTTAAAGCAACACAAAGATTAATCTGGAGATACCTAAAATCAGACAGAGAGCTTGTTCCTACTCGGCAGCAGGAATATGAATTACGTACACCACTCTGGTGTCTGTCTTGGTACTGATCATTGCAGTGACCTCCTGCTGATCCAGTCCCACAGCTTTTCCAAGCCAATTGGGTGCCCAGATGATATATATTTAGAACATTATAGTACTCATCATTTATGTGAACAAAATACAGAATTCCTTGAACTTCCATTATATTTATTCTGCAGTACATATACTACAGGAAAAAAAATGGCTGGGAATTCAGTAAATCACATCAGAAATCAGTAAATACATATATTCTGAAAATATAAAGGTTTTAATGTTAATATGGTAGAAATTAGTCATCTGCTCCTATAAAAAAATAAGCCATTAACATACAAGTGGAGGAAGGGTAGACACAGTATTTTATGCATGAGAACTGACATCTTCATCTGTGCTACAGCTACTGCATTTCATCTTTACAGAGTGCTGAGAAACCAAGAAGTTATATAACTTAGTGAAAAGCTGATAGGGCCAGTGACACTTTAAATCCCACTATGTGAAAATCAATTGCAAGATGTCAAAAGAAAAAAAAAAACAACTCTTCAGGAACCAAAATCTCTATCCCATAATATATCCCTATATATGTATATTTTAAAATAAAAATGAGCAATAAGACTTTAAAAAAAAGGGAAGTGTGGGAGGAAAGTGGAAGGACAGGCAGAGCAGAGAAGGAACAGAATAATCACAGATCATTTCAAGATGCTGTTATGATGGAGCAAAAAATTAATTATTTTGATGACATCCTTTTGATTCTGCTTATGCTAATTAGTAAATAAGTAACACAATGGTAACTTAAAATATGGAGGCTATTTGGAACAAGGAAGCCAAGCAATTCTTGTATACTTTTCCAGGAAGGTATATGCTATTTTAATCTGGAAACACAACACAGTCCTACTTAGATCAATTTGCACTTTTCAAAGGGAAAATAGTCCCATCGAAAGGGCTTAGAGCTATCTTTGACTGGAGGCAGATTAGGAAAAGTCAACAGACTTTTACTTTCCAATTGTCTCAGGAAAGAAAACAAAAAGAGACAAGGATATACTGGCTCAGAAGCCATAAAAGAATCTCTACAATCCACAGAAAATGATTTTATCCCTGCATTGATCAATCTCGTCTTTTATTCATTCAAACATAGGCCACCTGGAAAAAAAAATCTCGTAATTCTCACTTGATTCATATATAAGTGGAGTGAGCTTTTAGAAAAGGAAAGCAAAAGAAGACATTTTCTGTAAAATGTATAATGGATGAAAAAGGAGCAGATTCAAAATGCAGCCAGAGCACATGAAAAGAGAATTCAGTGAACGAGTGCCAAATTAGAATCCTGTTGCTTTCCCTCCATTAAGCATCTGCTGAAGATGCCCACCAGACCAAGGTCTTCACATGCTTATGCACAGAACTCCATCTGGATCTAGTCCTGTGACCAAAGGTGAGAGCTACACGACCACATGGAGGCAAAAGGCACCACTGCCCACACCCAGTAAAGGAAACCCTTGCACTGAGGATAATGCAAAGAGTTAAAACCCTTGTTTGATAATCAGCATCAGCAAACTACAACCATTTTGATCAGCTGCTCTGTTACAAAATCAAGGCTGAGACTCTTTAGCATAGCAAGCTGGTGAAACACTCACCTGCCTTATCTGCACAATGCTTCCTACAGGAAATAAAAGCAGCTTATTTTGCCAATAAACTTCTTGTGATTGGGTCAGCCAGCTGAACCTGGCATCTGCTAAACTTGCTTTCACCAGAGAATTTTTTCTCTCAGCATTATATCAAATATCTTTTAGAAGCATAAAGATAAAAAAACCCACTCCTTGCATTTTTTTCAGCCATTTTAGGATTTCCTGCCACTCAAACAGCAGCAGCAGGATTTTAATGACAGGGAAAATGCATCAGTGGCATAAGAGAAAATTATACTGCAGCAAATCTCTACTTTTGTGTGTTTCCTTCACTGTAACTTTGATCTTCTAAATCTGCTACAGTATCAGTGGAGATTTCTTTAAAATGAAGGCTTTTAGCAGACATTAATTGGGGGGAGGGGGGAAGAAAAAGGCTTGAGAACTTCTTAATCATGTTCTATAGTTACAATATCTAGAAAAAAAATCTAACCAAAAGCAGAATTCCCAAACAGCTCCCCAATAGCTCCCACTGCCATCTGATGATATGATTTCTTTACTTCCTTCTTTTTAACCAAAATGCCTTTGCATTTTAAAATACCCATACGTTCACAGTACTTTTCTGCCAAAATGCCTTCCATGTAGGAATTAAATGTATAATTGAGATCTTCAAGTCATTAGAAGTCAAATTCAATGTCTTTTTGAATGGCTGCAGAGAATGAGGTAACACAAATCAATTTTATGCCAAGACACCCTTTTGCACGCAGGCATTCAATATGTATCACACGACCCCTCGTAAGCCTGAGGGGCTGCTTCTTCCACAGAGAACACTTAAAAGGGTTTCAGGGAAGGGATTTTCAAAGCTTTAAGACGAAGTTCGTAATTGTACAGCAAAAGAGATCATCAGTCAAATATTAAGGGTTTAAACTTTTTACTGATGGTAGGTATCTGGCTAGATTTGTAGACAGCCATGTTGGTGCAGAGAATATTTGACTTCCTTCTTTCATTTTGTTCACTAGTCATTAGCAGAGTTGGACTGACTGACAGGAAGCACTTTATCTGTATCTCTACCTTCATACAGTTGACATTCTCATTTATTTATCAGTGCTTCAGTTCACCATTCACACAGAAGAACAGATTATTTAGTCAGTCATTACAGCTCAGAGAAGAGTCATTGATAAAACTGTGTTTCACTGGGGGTGGCAAAGCTAAAAATTCACGTTGCTGCTTACAGCTTTTGTCAGAGAACCGCAGAATTGCAGGAACAATAATCCTGCCTTTTACTGCCTTTTTCACTTCTTCCTGTCAGTAAATTTCTAAAAGGTTTCCAAACAAAGACAATATTAACTCACTACAGCTCTTCTCATCTCCCTCTCTTCACATCCCGTGAAGATACAAATGGCCCCCGATTTAGGATTTGTAAGCTAAGCAGACAGTAAGTGCTGCCTTTCATCTGGATGACCCAGTAAAGCCACAGCAGGTCTCCTGCTTCCCACGTTTAGCTGCCTTCTGATTCCTCCTCATCTTCCCATCAAGCAGACTCTGAAGATGCCCCCCATCTTAATCTCCTTGTTTCTCTCTAATACTTCTCCGTTCATATTGCTCCACTTCTTCCGTGATTACAGGACTAAAGGAACACATAAGAAAAGCCAGATAAAAAAATTCATAGAAGTGAGCTAAGCCACCTTAATAGCTATTTTTACATGGACTCTTCTCTGCAGTGCAGGAAGGTTTATTGTTCCTTCTTCCTTTTTTTTTTTTTTTTTTTTTTTTTAAGAAGAAGAGATGGATAGAGGAATAACATAAGCAATCAGATTTTGGAAAGCTTCCAAGAGCAAAACTGTCAGGAAACTACTGCAGATGCAGTAACCTGTGCATTTCAATCAGGAATATAAATAATAGCACAAAATCCATTTAAACTAGCTGCATACAACACTCTGATAAGAAATTGCTTCCTTTTTGTTTCTTAGGCCTTTAGTTTGGCAACAGTTTGAAATTATCACCCCCTGACAGAGGCCTCGGCTCAAGAAGGTAGGGCTCTGTTACAAAGGATGTGGCCAACAGAGCTGGGACATCCCTGTCTTGTCACTTCAAGTTCTCTCCCTCTTGCTCTAGCAGATTGTATTCCCACCCTAAAGTCCATTCTGGGGGTCCCATGCCTTCTGCAACCTCAGTTCTTCCCCTCCTCTTTCTTTCCTCCCTTCCTTTCTTATTCCTTCCCTCGAGAGGCAATGAACTGCAGGACATGTATACCCACATAGTCTCTCTTGGGAGTTAGAGCTCCTTTGCCCTCTAGGAGTGTTCTTCTGCTTGCACTCCTGATAGTCCATATTAAAGTACCCCCACCTGCATCTGCTCTGTTCTGCTTGAGCAACAAGAGGCAAAGAGAGACAGGGTGCCATCAGCATGGAGAGCAAAGCAGGACCCAACGGACAGATTAAATCTTTCTGGAAGCAGAGGTGATATATGTACACAAAAAAAGTAAGGGATTATTGATGTCTCTACACTTTAGTTTCTGATGTATGACCACCTTATTCAGGCTACCTGAAAAATTAGGACAGAGAAAAACAAGTCTGCATGAGAAAGACTTTCCATCACCATTTTGAAAGATTTACAATTATACAGGGAAGCCCCCAAAGTGAACAATCGTTCCACAGAAATAAAATACAAGAGGCACAATTAATAAGGCAATGTCTACTCATTCCTCTCACTTTCTGCTGCAGATTTCCTAAAGGTGAAGCCAAAGAAACATCCCCATGATCTCAGCACAGAAGATGCTGTGCTTGATGCTGGATTAGAGCCCAGTGAAGTATCAGCCCGGCAAGCTCATTAGCACAGGCTTACCCTGGGCTCTCCAGATCCCCAAAGAGGTCAACACAGACACCTGTCTGCATGTAGCATCTTGCATGATCATGGTCTATTTTGGGATTTTATTGTTGGTGATGGGTTTTTTCCCCACAAACGGATTTAAAACAAGAAGTATCCACTCTGTTACGGTAATACTGTACATCTGTCATTATAAGCCAACTGTAATCCTTTTACCCATTAACCTGCATGTGAGATAATGAGTCTTAATACGAAAGCATGAGGTTAGAAGCACCTTTGTCAGTCAGGATGCTGTCAGCAGTCTGAAAGCAAAAAGCCTGCTCCATTCAGGAACTGTGGGCACTTTCACATACCACACACCAAAAAGAAAAGCTGTTTTTAACATATTCCTGTTCTCAGAAAAACAAGACCTGCATTAAGAAATGACAGCAGCATTCAAAAATCATTTCTCCACAGTGTTCCTCTAATACCAGGAATCCTTGGCAAAAGCAATTTATTTCCTAAGTGGCTTTCTCAGCAACCACTTGCCACGACACTGACGTCAGCCATTCTCAGGTCAGCGCCTGCCTATCATAATGAGAGTTTATCTCTTGTCACTAAAGAATTATTGGTGCCTTCACGCCTGCCAAATCATGAGAGTGTTTAATCAGTGCTGTGATCTAAAATGCAATTCAGCTCTGAAATTAATAAAAACGAAGTCTGAGCATTTCCTTCTACAGGTGTAAGTCTCTTGACCTCCCTTTATCCTGTGAACCAAGACTGTCAAAGAGGCTACATTGTCACTGCTGTAGCCAACTCCCTTCATCAAAAATGTAAAGTTCATCAAGGAACCACATCAACCACATCAAATAAGATTTTGTTTTGTTTTCTTTTACACCTGGATACTCTGTGGAGGAGAAAAGCCTTAAGTACCTGTTTTTCCCTACCTCTCATCCCGTCTTCTGTCCCTCCTACCAAATAGGCCACATGGGAATTAAATGAAACTCTTGGAGCCAGTTAGCTTCCCTCATCACAAGTCATCTCACTTCTACTTCAGTGACTCACCCAGGGCAATCATATAAATAGGAATTCTCCAGCTTTTCTACAAGTCACATTTTATTTTTCATGCTCTTCATTTTCACTAGCAGTAGTAGAGTGTACCAGCTAGTTCTTAGAGCCATCTTGACACATGAGATATGAGAAGATAGCAAACTACAAAATTTATCAGGGATAAGAGGCTTGCAGAACTGCAGCTTGAAAGAAACCTTGCAAAAGAGATCACTGCCTTATAGACCCCATGAATCACACTGGGCAGTTTTAGAGAACAATAGACCTTTAATCCAGTTGGAAATTGGGCAACTTCAATAAGTCACTTTTTCTGATCATAGATAGGTTAGAAACACTGAAAGTCATTTCTGAAAGGAGGCATAAGTCCCTAATTTCCCAGAAGAAAACCAGTTTGAGATATAAACAACTTCTCACATTGACATTAACTATAAATAGTAAAGTGAGGCAAAGCAATACCAGGGCTGTTAGCAAGCATCTCTGAAGTTTAGAAAGCAGGTGGCTAAAAGTAACATTTGGAAACAGATAGGCAATTTATTCCCATTTAGCTGTCATTTACAGGAAGAGTGAATATTAAAGTACGAGCTAATTTATTTACCCCATAAAATGATGTATCATTGACAACACCTAAATCTGTTACATTTAACATCATATGAGTGAACCATTCTTGTGACAACTGCCTTTTAAAACAAAGCTTAATAATAAAATAAAAAAAGGCATTTATGTTTCTATCAATGTAAACATAACAGTAAAATAAACAGTAAAATCATAACAGTGATTATTTTAATCATTTTGGGCTTTTGGTTGCATCTTGAAATAAAGGCTTCAGCTGGGAACATGCTGACTTCTAGTCTAAATTTTCCTTCTAGAAATGACATCTAAGGGACATATATTGTATTTCAACAGACTTTCAAAAGGTTGAATGTAAATTTAGAAACTGATATCACCAACAACCTTAGATTTCACCATTTGCCTTACTGAAACAGCACTGATCATTAAGTTCACCTTCAAAACAAACCAAATCACATTATGTAGCTCATGGTGTTAACATCTATGCTATTATAACAGTTTTGTTCTTCTCTAATAATTTCTTTTTTCTTGTACTTTCAAGGAGAACACATGGACAGCCTTATAACTGATACAGGCCCTGTCCATTGGTCTTCCTCACTTCTACTTTGCAATCTGTCAGACCAAATTTCTTCATCTTGAAATTCATGAAACAGAAGTACATCATTAGAAAGGCTCATTTCCTGAAGTGAGTGGTTTGCTAACATCCTTCTCTGTATTACACAAAGGACTTTAAAGAAAATAAAAAAAAGAGGTAGCTATTAAAAAAAAATATATATATAAAGGAAGATAAGATTAGACCACTCATGGTGCAATATTTTCAGCTTGGTGTTTCCTAAGATTTTATATGTACAGTACTGCTTGCAAACCCAACCCTACAACACTTGGTGCTTTCTAGAAAAATGATTTAATTGCAGTTTCTCCTGTTCCCTCAGAACATAAGAGGTACAGAAGGATAGACATTAAAACACGTGGTCATAACTGAAAGAATACGCTTGGGCAGAAATTAATGTCTAGAAATGTAGAGCAGTACAATTTCCATTCTCTGTAAAATTTAATGATGAATGCAAACACATCAGCAAACTGATATGGCTGTGACCTCTCTCCAGTCATTTAGGCAGTGCTTAAACTCAGCTTCCCTCTCAGGAACTTACTGCGTTACTGGTCAGAATCCTCCCATCTGAAAAGGCACAGGTTTACTTCTCCATGCTTGCTACTAATTCTCCACATCTCCCCACTCCCCTACACACACCAAGTGGGTGAAACACCTTCTTTGAGACATGCAGCCAGTCTCACATGCACATGTGCTCAATTCCAGATGTTCCAGCTGCAGGAACTTGTGTACTAGGAAATTAGATAGCATTTTAAAAGCTAAGAAGCATAGATAAGTAAATAAGAGAAAAAACTATGGATTGTGATATTCATGGCATGGACACTACAGTTAATTTTGTCATAGTAACAGTTTTAGCATCAACCTATCAGAAAAATGAGTTTACATACTGTACCCACTCTGCTTTGGAAAGCAGAGCTTTATCAAATATACCGGCTCAGTAGGCATTTTCCAACTTGAGTAGATAAAAAAGTGAAGTACAGTATTTCTTTCTCAGTATTTACATTGACATGTTTCCTATGCATTCAGGAGAAACATTTAGAATCAGACCACTGAAAAAGTACAACTTGTCTCCCTGTTCTGTTCTCTGCAGCACAGATCTTTCTCTTCAGCAGTTTTCTCTGCTTTGAAAGGCAATGCAATCAGATGCTGAGCGGTATAATGGAACTACTATTTCAGGTCATGAATTGCACTATTCCTGTTTGGGGAACATCCTGTGATCAAAACCACTGAACAGTCAGAAACACCTACTGAAACTGGAGCTCGTTAGTGCTCAGAACCAAAGCTAAGTAATATTTAATTTTAATGTTTTGCATTGATTGAGGAGTTTAATTTCAGCATCCAGTAAGTTAATTCAGTATTAACCTCCAAACTCTGGGATTTGAGTTTGGTTTGTTCACAAATGGAGTGAATGTCTTCACCTATATTTTTACAGACAAGTGGTCACACCACAACCTGTGAGTCAAAAATCAGTAATAAAATGAAAATCAGTAATAAACCAGTAATAAACCTGTGCAAAGCCTCCCTCCACTGTACACCTATGACATCTGTCAGTGCCATTCATCTTCCACAGTTATAATCACCATCAAACACAAGGGGAAAAAACTAACAACAAAAGAGAAGCCACCAGCCATGCAAGGTGAAGGCAGCTAACTGGGACACTGAGCCGTTCTGGACAGTGACACCCACAGCAATTACAAAACACACTGTCTCTCTGACTGAAGCCTAATGGCTTTTATGACCAATTTGGAGTTTTGCCATAAGTCTGCAATACTAAATAAGGACCGCTTGCCATGGAACGTGTGATCTATCTAATTAATACAAATTGAGCTGTGAATGCAGAGACAGAGGCTGGTGCACGGTACAGGGCCACATGATTTCTGAGCTTCCCTTGGAAGAACATACCCCTCTTCACTCCCCCACAAAACACATTTGTAGCAAAGCTGAGTTGTGACAATTCTATTTAATAGTAAATCACCAGTACTGAGAAGCTGCCAGCATCTCTGCACAGCCATTTTCACAATTTTAACCTTCTCTTTCCCTGAGTTCACAGGTTCACACTTGACCCGCCGCTTCCCAAAACAGCACTATTTCCTTAGAGTATCCTCTAAGATCATGAAAAGTGTCATGGAAAACACCCACAGCTGAATGGTATCTTACTCAAACTTTGAACCTGTCCACTCCATGGCTCCAGAGAGAAAGAAACTACAGCATGATCCAAGCTGATCCCTTCTTTGTCAGAGCTGTATTTCATTCCCAGTGCTCATTGCTTCACCTCAGTTCACCACTTTGTTAATTGGGAGTGGTATCTGTGTACACCAGCGGAACTGTTACCTGTACCCCTGTCACGGTTTGTGGGGTCAGGGTAGTTCCAGACCAGCGGGTCCTTGCAACTGAGTTGTAGTTTCCCCTGCCAAGCCAGGCAGGGGTCGACCTTTCTTGCCCTGGAGACTAATTCCAGCCGCACCCAAACACAGGAGAGGAGACAAGCAGGTGGTTACAGCAAGGGCTGAGCAGAGCAGATCTCAGCTGGAGCTGATCTGATTTATTTTACAAAATGGAAGGTTTCTACAGGGCAGATATGGAAGGTTCTGGAAAAAGAGGAAAGATATGCAAAACTTGGATAGGGTATTGGACAATTAGCAGGGATTGACAGAGAAAAAGGGGGGATACATAAGTTTTCAGATAACTTTTAAGTACATAATTGGTGTGAGAAGATGCCCTCACGGGACACTGACATATCAGGAACTGTCTGCTTTCTCCTATGGGAGAAAACTTACAACTTAACAGAATAAAATCATGAACATAAAATGGAGGTCTCAGTCTATCTGTCTGATGCTGTCTGGCCCAGGCTGTCAGATGCAGATTTCTTCCACCTGTTAAACTCCTCTTCCTCCTCTAGCTCATCTCCAACATACCTCCACCTCCAGCTTTGCAGAACACCCATCTCAAAAAGAACAAGTAGGGATCAGCCAAAAAGGGAACATGCATCACAATACAGAGGAGGATTCAGATACTGTAAATTCTCAAAACAATTAATACTTTACATCAAGAGAACATAGGACATAAGTCTTTTTTTTCCCCATTCTTGCATCTCACTTATGTTATTACATTATTTTTCTTTCTATTTTTATTTTTCATCAGACTGCAAAAAAAAGTTTGCAAGAACTTTACTTTTACAATGTACTAACGTTATTTTAGGGATGTTTCAGAAAAAAATCTCAACTGAAAAAGTTTTTTGTGAACCTGTTATCTCTGTAGGAACGTTTTTATGTCCTGCTATCATAATGTTGCATAATCAGCAGTCAGAGAACATCATGTGGACATGGATGAATTCTGCCTGCAGCAATGGGCTGCATGGAGGGCTCAGACTGATATTACAGGACTCGTCACATCTTTTCTATCTCACAGTCTAGAAGAATCTTGTGGGAATGCACTTTCCCACATAAACAAAGTATCGATAATGGAAGAATCAAAAAACTTTAAAAGAAACAATTTTGAGAAGGCTCAGATAAAAGAAGAGGCAACAATTTATAATATATGCAGACAAAGATATTTTTCTTCTCATTCTGCTGCATTAAAATGGCAAAGCCTTCCTCTCCATGGCATGTATTGGCAGCTCGCTGCCCACTTTTCTCCATTCCAAATGAACCAGCAACACAAACCAGACGTGGACCTGGCAGCCTGTTAGCGCAGCACCCAAGCAGAAGCTTAAAATGTCACCTGTATTCAGCAGTGGAGGGCTTTTCACAGGAACATCTCTGCTGGAAAAGATTTAAGGATTCCTAAGAGAAGAGCAAGGAATGTCTTTGTCTACAGTCTAATTAGCTTAATTACACTACGGTAGGGCTGCTTTATTTTGCCAGATCTACACGACTTTAAGTTACCTCCAAGGATGGTAACTCCATCTCTTCCCTGGGCAGCCTCTTCCAACGTCTGACAGACTGTTCAATAAGGAAATTTTTCCTAATATCCAATCTAAAGCTCACCTGGTACAGCTTGAGGCTCATCTTATGGCTTGTTACTTGGGAAAACAGGCTTCAATCTCCTTTCAGGAGACCCCTCTTAGCCCCCCTTTCTCCAGACTAAACATTCCCAGCTCCTTCAGCCACTCCTCACAGGATTTGTGCTCCAGACCTCGCCCCTGCTCTGTTGCCCTTCTCTGGACTTGCTCCAGCACCTCAGTACTTCTCTTGTAGTGAGGGGCCCAAAACTGAACACAGGATTTGAGATGTGGCCTCACCAGTGCTGAGTACAGTGGGACAATCACTGGCCCAGTCCTGCTGGCCACGCTATTGCTGTCACCAGCCAGGATGCCATTGGCCTTCCTGGCCACCTGGGCACGTTGCTGGCTCATGTTCAGCAGGATGTTGACCAGCACCCCCAAATGACTCAATGAAAAAGACTATATTCATTAACTGTCACTGAAGTGGCAGAAATTATTGGAAAAACCTACATTTCTTATTTTTTAGAAGTTAATAACAAATACTTCCCATTGTCTTTTAACAATTGCCAAGTGTGAGATTTGCTTTTGCTATACATATTATTCTCATCAATTCCAATGAAAACCACAACAAATACTGCGGTAAAGTGATTGTCTGTGAGAAAACATCCTATTTTAACAAAAGTCACAGTAATTTTGAATTCAGTGGAAACTTCCTATTGCTCCTTTCCCTCTCTTGAGGGACTCGAAGAACTCCGAACATTCTAAAGGCTATAAATACAGAATACATACATGTTTATATACTTTCCCGCATCGAATATGAAGTAAGCAAATGGTCTGCATTGAAATACAATCTGTTTTTCTATTTGCAAACAGGCTCCATTTCAGACATTTATAATAAAGGCAACACATGATGGGGCATATTCTCAAAACTGAACAAAACCCTTCATCTTCTGGCTATTATTTAGAGATACTGGATAGAACAAAAAATGAGAACCTTAATTTTATCAGTTTCTATTAACTCTCTGGCATTCATATCTTGAGAGTTAAAGTCAAATAAAAGGAATTTCACCTCCTGTTAATAAAAATGTCAAAGCAATAGGCCTATTCTAGTATCTTTGCCTTTCAAGATTTAGCACCTTTGGCACCTACAATATCTTCAACTTTTTACAACACATCTGGGTTCTTCCAGAAGCTATCATAACTGCTCAGAAGTAGCTTGAAATGTATGGCTATTCTGAGAGAAAAATATTGTAATATCTTGGTTTTCTTGCTATTTCAAATCCACCAAATGGCAATATTCCATACTAGAGCACTTTTGAATCTGAAAAATTCTTTCCTATTTTGTGTAATTCCTAAGTTTTTTTTCTGTGGCCTTCATCCTAGATCCTTTGGGCTGACAAGAACCCTCTGGGATGAGCAAGAGAGGCTGAAGGTACCCTAACCTTAATGCATTTCACAAGGAGAAATTCATCATTGTAAAATAACTTCCCTCCCTCAAAATCCTTTTATATATCTTGTTCCAATTCACAAAGCACTGATAGGTCTAACAGTGAACAAGGATCAAATTTAGACCCAAATTTTAAATACATTCTGCAAAAGTAAAAAGGGCTACCTTCATAGACACCACTGGCAATTAAAGGTGACAAATTATCACTGTAGAAAGAAGCAGCTTGAGGTAAAAATGTTATCACTGATGCCTTAGGCATCATCACTGTAAAAATAATCATTGTGGGTTTGCTTTTCAATAGGAAAAATGGCTCATTTCTATGCCTATTCCTTGCCAAGACAGAATTTATGTTTTTTAAAAAAATCATATAAATGCCAGCACAAACCTTCTAATTCTGTGACAAATAAGTCAGATATTTCCCTTTCCAGCCAGTGTCACATTTTCCATTTTTTAGGATCAAAAGAGAGCAAGTCAATTTCAAACAGAGGATCTCTGGAAACAAAGTATTTTGGCTCTCTTTTTCCCTAAAAATCTGAAATATAAGGTGTGGTGGGGCACCAACACATGCTGGTAAACTGCATCAGTAAATTATTTTTATTAAGTTTAAAACACTTGGACACAAACAAAAAAATACTTACCAAAGAAATGCATCTTAATTGCAGATGTTGCAGAGTTTCTAGAAGGTGAAAGGAAAATTGCTATGGAAAAATCCACTGATAATTGACTCTTTGTAATCACAGAATCATAGAATCAACCAGGCTGGAAAAGGCCTTTGAGATCATCAAGTCCAACCCTTGATCCAACATCGCCGTGGTTACTAGATCATGGCACTCAGTGTGACATCCAGTCTCATCTTAAAAACCTCCAGGGACGGTGAATCCACCACCTCCCTGGGCAGCCCATTCCAATGCCTGATTACTCTCTGTAAAAAATTTCTTCCTAATGTCCAACCTAAACCTCCCCTGGCAGAGCTTAAGACTGTAATGGCAGGCAGTAACATGTACTGGGACAGCAAGTGTGAATAACTATAAAGATATACATTGCTTTGGTGGTTGATCCCACCTGGTAGCCAAGCACCCACTCAGCTGTTCGCTCCCTCCACCCCCAATGAGACACAAGAAAAAACAGGAAGAATGAGAATAAAAAAACCTGTGGATAGAAATAAAGACAGGGACATCACTTACAAGTACTGCTGCAGGCAAAACAGACTCAGTTTGGAGGCGTTTAATTTACTGTCATTTAGTATAAATATGTAATTAATAATTCAAGTATTGGGAAACAAACAAAAGAGACAAACACGTAGCAGAAAGAAACAACCCTCTCTGTCTTCTCTGCCATGACCTAATTCCAGACCTCTCTCCTGATCCCTTCCTGGTCTCTACTTGCTGTGTTATCACTGTGGGTTATTCTCACACAGAGGGGGTGGAAGTGGAGGAGGGGTCACATCACAGAAGTTTGTGTCAGCCACTCCCAGCTTCCCACTCTTCTGCTGCTTCTTCCTTGTAATTTGTTTCTTCTGCTGCAGCATGGGCACCTCCATGTGCCACAGCCCCTTTGGGAGAGCACCTGCTCCAGCATGGGCTCGTCTGGGGGCCACAGTTCCTTTGCTGTGGAGCGCCTCCTTCTGTTCTGGCCTTGGTCTTCTCCTTGATTCCTCTGTCCTCCTTCTCTCTCTATCTCTGCCCCTCATCAAACTTGTTTTTGCAGACGTGCCACCAGGTTGGCTGGTGGGCTCAGCTGTGCCCTGTGGTGGGTCCACTGTGGAGCATCCACCAGCCCCTGGCCTATTCTCACAGAGCTATCCCCAAAGCTGCCCTCTAGCAAAACGACACTGGATACAATTGCTAAGTGTATTTAAAACACTTGGAATAAGGCTCCTGTCATTGTAAAAAGGAAGCATGTAGGGTAGTTTTAAAATGTATGCTGCATTCTCAGCAGTGTAAAATATTTACCTTAGTAAAAACAATGTAATAGAAAGATCTTCTTAGAAATAATAAAATTAAATGAGAAAAATACGATAAAAATGCATGTCATAAGATTTCTCAAATTAAGCAGTGATGTTAGATATAAGCAAACATGGTTGTGTTTGGCGCAGTCTTATTCCCTACCTGCCTGTGGCTACATGTCTAATGTTTCCCAAAAGAGCAAAGCTAGATCTTCAGTATTTTAAAAAAGACACTGTTAGGAAACTTGCATTGGCCTCACTTCTTAAAAAAATTCAGATTCCAATAGACTTGGGAGTATTAAAAACAAACAAACAAACCCCCAAACAAACAAACAAAAACCAACAAAAAACCCAAGCTATTAATCTGCAACCAATAGCTTATGTCTGGAGTAGTGAACTTCTCACAGAGCATTGGTGAATCAAGAATTGGTTCCTGTATTCATATTTAACGTGAGAAGGATCAGGTTTTTTCTCTGAAAATAAGGTTTCTATAAGTTTTTCCACTTCTTAGATTTCTACTGATAAAATTTATTAAAAAAGAGGAATATGTTACATAATTTCTAAATCCATCATTAAAACTTTCCTATATAGTGCTATTTTTTAGCTTTATCTTTATACTTATTTTGTTTAATACATAGTTAATAGCAGAAAAATAAACTTCTTGACAATTGTAGTTGATAGCTTTGGTCATCTCTTTCTCAAGATCTGTTTGGGAAAATTGTGAAGTTTTGAAAAACAGCTGCTAAAACAAATAGTTTTCCCAGTCAGGTCTTATTTTTCCCCCTCTCTTTATTCCAATTTTATCTTTCAGCTTCTAATTACTACACTCAGCTAAAAGGGAAGGGAAAAGCTTTACAAAGCTGTTGCTACCTAATTTTTAGACATCATGGGGTGGACTGTTCACAAACCTCTGGCTCTCCAGGGTACTTCTTTTACACAGTTTATTTTACCGGCTTCTTGTGGAGTTCAAAGCCCATATGAGCTCCTGCCGCACACAATATTTGCATATACCGTGTGCTGGTGTTTTGGAGGAGATAAAAGGATTTTGAAACTCTTCTTGATATTTATTGCAAGTAAAACAAAGAACAATTGTGGCAAACTTTTCCTGCAATAACCTAATCATCCGGTAAATCTGACACAGCTATACTGTTTGACAGTATTTGACACGAGTTATCAAAGGCATGAAAGCAAATGTGAAAACACTCCAAAGTCTTGTTTGAAAATGGCAACAGAATAGTTCAGATATTGAACTAGAGCTACTTTATCTAGCAATAAACCAAACTCCAGAGGATTTCAGAGGTTAGGTGATTTACGTTCTTATGAACTTGCAAATAGTTTCCCCCATAAAAACAAAGTCTTAATAACATACCTGCTGCTTATCTTTCCCACACACCTAAATAAAACAATTCATATCAAAACTGAATTAGATGCTAATAACATGCTGCTGCAGAACACAAATCTTGAACACATTTTGGATATCAATCAGGATGCTTTTAGATGCAGTGAATCCCTACACTCAAAGTGTGCTTCAACAGTGCACGACTTTCTCAAAAGCTGGAGCGCCTCACAGCAGCTGCAGGAATGGAGCCAGAGGCATATCCACCACCACTTGGCATTGCAGACAGCTCAGGAAGGCCTTTTAAGGGCTTTGAAGCTAACAGGGGTTTAAGTTCTCATTGAAGACATACTGGGGATATGCTGGCAGGTTGCAGCAGCATGTTATTGGTTCTGTATTGCTCAGCATCAGTGGCTCCACCTCGGCCTGTCTTGGCTAATAAAAAGGTACCAAATATACTGAAAAAACCCTGCAGTACAGCTAGACTGAGCAATAGTTTTAAGAACGACAATCTGACCCCCATTTCTCACCATGTTCAGAGGTAGGCTCTTGGGGTTTGTTTCCTCATCTACCGTCAGTGACTTCAAAACTGAAGAGCAGCTGATATGAATTTACGCCTTATGTGCAGAGTTACAGCTTGGAGAACAAGTGGCATCAATGCTTCTTCTGGATAGGAAAATGACGCTGTGAAAGTACCACAGCACTGACCAACCTCAACCACAGCGGTACAAACAAGGCTATAATCATTTGCAGTGACAAATGCATGTGTCCAGAGAGCTCAGTGATATATTATGTCAGCCAGGACCAGGCAGATCTGCAAAATTACACTAGTGAAAGGAGGGCTTATGGACTGATCTCAAAGATAACTCCTCCTCATCTTTCCTCTGCCAGGAGAGCAGCTCTACCACAAGTCCCAGATGGGAGTGCAGCAAAGTCACCAGCCCCTTCCTAAGGGCCACATCAAACAATGAGCTCAATCCAGCCCTACTTATTCAAGGTACGCACATCTTTGTTACAACAACTGGTTTATACGTGCGTGTGCTACAAACCTAAAACGCATCCAGAGTGCAGACTTACGAAAGCTTGGCTTTGCTGACGCAAAGGATGACAGCACAAATCTAAAAATGTTTCCAGCTTCTCTTTGTAGAGAAATTCCTTCCTTGGCTAGCACTATTTATTCACCGTAGAAGAGTCACTGAGTTTAAAAGCAGGATGACTCATACTTGTTTAGATGTTTATAAATTACATGCAGTTAAGGAAGATGTTTGGAAAAAATGTCAGGAAGGTTTAAACACTGTTCTTTGAAGGTGCAGTGAAGTGATAGCTAATGTATTAATTTCTGAGAGCAGCTAGTTGAGCACTAAAAATCAAAGTGACTTGGCTTTTCCCTTCATCACTGTATTAGTGTACACCTCTAGCTAACAAAGATCTTTTAAATATAAAGCAGGGAGTTTTACAAAGAAACTTGCAGTGTTTAAACACATAGAAAACCTGATAGGCATTGTCTTGACGTTACACCCTTGAAAAAGGCACCTCAGCACTGCCATTTTACAACAAAAACCTATAACTGAGGCAGATAGGACTATAGGATTGATGTCATAATGTTCAAGTTACCCAAAGGAAAGTCGTTTCTTACTCCTCTAAGTATAGTAAGAGCAGCAAAATTTATCTACCACACACAGTGGTATTATAAAATTATTACTATATATTATTAAGTTATTATCATTAATGGTTTTGTTTTCTCTACTTAACTTGCTTGGGGACCAAAGGCAGAAGAAGAAAGTTCTGTCATACCATTCACTACCAGCTTCTCTTGGTCTCTGCTGGCCTATACTCAGGAAAGTCCCAACAACCCACAGAAGATGAGATAGAGAAATAATTTCACCATGTGAAAGTGTTCGTTCTTTTTACTCACAGTATGGTCTCGCTGAGTCTTACTCCAAATCTTCTTTTCCTAACCCCAAGAAAAGTAGGCAAACCAAAGCAAATGCATAGCACATCGTGAGATAAATCTCCTCTTACCCAACCTTCATAAAAGCTGAGTAAAGACAAACTAATCACAGGGTAATTAGCTAAAATTTGCACAATTATGTCACTAAAAGTAAAAGAACTTTTTCTCAAGATTAAAGGGACTGGAAAGCACTATACACAACCTTTCTTGACTTCTTCTTCTCAGGGGAATTTTTGTAAAGCTTTCTTCCAGTACTTCCCGCAAGGATCTGATTATATATTTTAATTTACTTTCTCTGTAATTAGTCTAAAAAGCTGGGTCATATGAATATTTAAGCTACTTTAATTTGAGCAAATCTTCTACAGGGATACACATTATATGAATTAGAACTTGAGGCACTGAACTCAGTATGCCCATTGGTTTAAGCAGCTCTAAACAACCTTGGAGGATGGGCAACTGCAAACCAGATTCTGGTTCTCTCTACCCCGAGGTAACCAGAAATTCATGCATTTGCTTAAATTTATAAAATAAGAGTACATTCTCAGCATAGCAATCTATGTCTGGCATAAGG
>JAYRBT010000082.1:133740252-133755738 GCA_036023395.1 Myiotriccus ornatus | reverse complement strand
CCAGAAATTCATGCATTTGCTTAAATTTATAAAATAAGAGTACATTCTCAGCATAGCAATCTATGTCTGGCATAAGGATATGGTCAAATGTTCACCTACCAAGCAGGAGCAATCATTTAAAGGAGTTGCTCCTCTGCTGCCGAGATGTGATAACTCACCATAGTGCTCTTATAAACTGTGTTAAACTACTTTATCTTCCTTTCCACTGAAACAGATCACAAACACTTATGTCTTTCAGTAGAGATGACAGCAATATATTGAACAACTTTGTCTCATAAGGAAACAGTATTCCAAGAGAGAGGCTTCCTGGCTGGATACCAGCCTAGCTGGCAGTGGATAGCTGGTCATTACGTAGTGCCCACCATATCATAAGCTTGCCATCTACTTTCACTTCCGCTTGAATTGTCTTACCCACAAGCAAAATATAAATCTGCAAGACTGATTGGTCTCCACCAGTGGTAGAGGCAGTGGAGGCACATTCTACTGCAACACTGATTTTATTTAGGATCGAGAGACAGGGTTAAGAATTTCCTGTGGTTCACCATCATGGAGAATTACACACAGAAATCATTTTGCCTTGCTCTGAATTCCAGTCAGTACACTTAAGAGTTGCATGACAACAGATACACCTGCCTCTTGAAAGAACTATATTGTGGTGTGTTTGCTTGTTACATACCACAATCAGGAGGAGTCAGAGGTTTTAGATTTACTTTTTTCCCTCAAGATTATCTCATTACTACAGCAAGAGGAGTGCTGTTAATATTCTAAAAGTTTAGAATCTTCTGTTATTGTGTTTGAGCAAGAGATTACTGACAAGTTCAATAAATCTTTTCCTTTAGGAAGACCGACCTCAAATACTGGCCTTTTATTTTTCCTTGATCGCCTTATCATGTCATCACTGTTTTACTACACTTCTTGTTCTTCTTTAATAAAATACTCTAACACTGTGTTAATGCACCATTTGGTTTGTTTTTTAAAATTTTAATCTTTAAACTATGATCAAAACCACATGTTCAAAAATGCTGCAAACCTAGAATCTGATGGTAAGTCTTAGTATCTCCAAATTTCTCAACCTAACATTCTTTTAAATTGAACTGTTTATTCCACCAGTCTACTGGTATCTAAAACGAAGGGATTTCAAATCAAGTGTCCATTTTAATAAATGGACACCAATCTGTCAGTTCTACTGGCAACTGTCAAAGGTAAAGGATTTGCATATGCTAAAATGAGCTTAAGTCAGATGATGGCTGACTGAAAAAAAGCAATCCTAGAAAGACAAAAAGAGAATAAAATTGAAGGAAGATTTTTGCACCTGTGATAGAAGAGGAACAATTAAATGCAACCTGTTACTACTAATAAAAATGTGGGTGAATCCGGAGAGCTGACAAAATTTAATCCAAAATGAAATCTAATCTAAAATGAGAACATAATTAAAAAATGAAAATATAAACAAGGGCTTGCAGTATTTTACATTTAAACAATATCTCAGCTTTTGCATTTTTATTGATACCTACTTGTACCTTATCTGTAGCAGAAGTATGTACATAATATTGATACTGTTACTAAATTCTTTGTTTATATCTGTATTTCCCAAAACTGTTCTTTAAGTAATATTGCAGTGGAGTATTTATCCTTATTTCAGTCATACGATCAGGTTCTTTCAGCTTGGACAAAGCAGTTAATGCTCTGGAACATACCCCATATCTCATTGTAATCAGTGCTTCTCTAATTAGATCAGCTGTCAGGTCCTCCATCCATGCTCACTTTAGGTTCCTTATCCATTTTGACAGGTATTTTTTTTCTCACCCAACAAGTCCAGTGACATTGCCTTTTTACTGTTACACATGAAGGGAGTTCATGCTCTGTCACAGATGTGGTGCAACTAGCACACGCATATTTGTTCCTTAACATTTCTTCAACACCATAAGAATCAGATTTTATGAAAATCAAATCCCTTTTAGAGAGCCTCATCATCAGTAATGGTTTTATCATCTTTGCTGTAAGGCAAGGAAGAGATATCCCCATCTCACACTTAAAAGGTGACATCCAAGGCAGATTTAGCCCTAAAATGCAATATATGGGGAAAGCCTTTGCTTGAGCCTGTTTCTGTGTGATGTCCAAACTGTGCAGATCCAACCAAGCTTGGGCTTGGCTGAGGGTTCTCTGCAAGCTTCCGAAGAGCAATGGGAGCAGGCCTGAGCAGCAGGCTCATGCACAGCTGCAGATCACAGAATCATAGGATCATTTTGGTTGGAAAAGATCTGTAAGATCATTGAGTCCAACCATTAACCCAGCACTGCCAAGTCCACCACTAAACCATGTCTCTAAGTGCCACATTTACATGTCTTTTAAAAACACCTCCAAAGATAATGACTCAAACACTTCCCTGGGCAACCTGTTACAGTGCTTGACAACCTGTTCTGAGAAGAATTTTTCCAATATACAAATTCCCCTGGTGCAGCTTAAGGCCATTTCTTCTTGTCCTATTGACCAATCCCCACCTCGGTACAATCTCCTTTCAGGTAATTTTAGAGACTGACAAGGTCTCCCCCAAGCCTCCTTTTCTCCAGGCTGAACAACCCCAGATCCCTCAGCTGCTCATTGTAAGACTTGTGAAAAAGTGGGGCCAGGCCAGGACCACCTCTGCTCAGTCAGGTTTCTAACATACAGGCAATGTTCTTCTGCGGTGACCACATGACAAGGGAGACAATAAACAGAATGGCAAGACTGTTTTCAACATCACAGGCATGTGGTGCTGGGATGTGGAATTTGCAAAGATTTCTCTTGAAGACAGACTTTGGGACAGGGAGTGTGCTGCTTTGCAGGCCGTCTCTTGAGCCATATTGCTGATCACAGCATACATAAGTGACAGAGGCAACTTGAATGAACAGAGATAATAGAAAAGAAACCTACGATATGCCAGGAGGTAAAGCAAGGTCAAACATTCTTTCCATTTTGTCATAATTCAACAAATCTTGCTGCATCACAAGATGTTTCCTTCCTGTCCTCTCCTTCCGGACACTCAGGCAACTCTTAGTTACAGGTCCTTTGGAAAATAAGTTCACCACGGCCTTTCTTGAAGAGCTGGAAGTCGGTACTTTGTTTTGTTCACTGAGACACTACTTCAGTCTATGCAGAACAAAGATATGTAGATCAGTTTTCATATTTCTCTGTCTAAGATGAGCAGACTGTCTCACACCAGCGTGCTGCTCGCCATCTGAAGTCTACTGCTGGCTATCAGAAGTGTGGTGAGGCACTGACAGCAGGCAGGCAGCTGTCCTGTGGCACATTCTGGCAACCGTGAAGCAGATGCGGCTTCAGCAAATGTGCAGCCTGCAGCTTCGGGGAGCTTCGTATCTCAGGGAGCACACGGAATAAGAATTAATTTCTCATTAAAAGTTTTAAATTACAAAATAGATTGTACTTGCTTCCGTAATGCAGCTGGGAATTTATCCTTGTCTCCAAGCTGTAGTTTTCCTTCTGGTAATGTTCTGTGCTTATTTCACACAGTCAAGTGTTTGGTAATGTCAGCCTTGTCCAGAAAGATAAATCCAGAGCAACAAAATATGCGTCCAGCTCCCAAGTAACTGTTTTCTCTACTCTTGCTCTGTTTTACCTTCTTCTCAACTATCAGAGATAATTACATAGAATATACATACCATCTTTAAAAGAGTAAAGAAAACAACACTTAACAACTAGGTATTTCTGAGCTTTTATCTCCCCTGGGGACTGATGCAAAACCTGCTGACATTCAGCTCCCTTGAGTACAGTTGATTTAAACAGCCTGACCCAGAGAACTTTTTGGGTTAGATCATCTCTGACACACTAAGGAAAACACCCCACTGGAAATCAAAAGATTATGAACCATCTCACTTTTCTCTTGGCTCTCTTCTGTAGCTGTGCAACCAAAGTATTTGGCAGTTTTGTTTTAGAAATAATACTATATTTAATATAGTAATATTAATATTTCAGACCTAGTGGTTTTCTGTAATACTGAAAAAAAGCTTTAATTAAAAAAACAAACAAAAAAACAAAACAAAGAAAGAAACAAACAATATTTTAAAGCAGAGGAGGTATCAGTTTAGGACAGCAATATTTTCCATAGTATTCTATTATACAACTTAATACATTTTTCAGTACCAGCACAGTACCTTCTGTCCACATTAAATCAGAGGCTAACTGGCATTAGTAACTTTAAAAACATGAATTTCTTCCATTCCCACGATACCTGGCACATGGTGAACACTGGTAATTTCAAACACTTACAAGAGCACATTACACCTTCTTTACTGCTTGCTACCCTTTCTGCAGGTTATAACGTTCAAACAAAATATATTAAAATGTTTAGAAAACAAGATGCCAAACAAAAAAAACTTTTAGCATTATGAAATGCATAAATAATTAGCAATCCTGATGTAAAAGATATTACAGACAGCTACGACAAATCTCCTTAAAACTATTTCAAATAAATCAAAATATCTGCGCCTTATTTGATTGCAGACTAAACACAAAGCAACTACATGTAAAAGCTCTTGGATACTCCATATATACACACAGTTCCTGAATACCAAAAATCCTGATTTTCATGCAAGTTTCATAACAGCACAGTTATGCACCTTGCTGCCGTGAATTATGGAGACTCGGTGACATACGGCTGTGAGAGAGGGGCATGTGCAGTTTACATTGTCCACTTGCAAAATGTTTAAATACATTGATATCTTCAACAGAATTGGTATTTCCAAACATTAATTATGAACAGCACTGTAACTGACAGTTTTTTATTCTACACATCCAACAGCATGCAAATAGGTATTTCTCATTAGGTTACTATTTTTGAACAAGCATGCACAGCTGAGCAACCAAAACTCCAACAGCATTTCTAATAGCTACAAAAATGCACATCTTATCCACCAGGAAGTCACTGTATATCTGGTGTCAAAGACACTCAGCAGCAATCCTGTGTTCCTCATCACAATCAATGCACAAGCTCATCAGTATTACATGGACCCTCCTAATTTCATGCAGAGCCTTAGAAAGAGGCAGGCAGGTACAGCTCAGCTATGCAGGTATGTTCGTAATAGCAGAATAAGTGGGGTTTTTTGGTTTTCTCTTTTTTGTTTTAAATACTGTTTTGCTTTCCATTACACATCCAGTGTAACTGTGACGGCATGGGAACTGCAACACCAGCCTGAGCAACTAATTTTATCTTCCTCCATCCTACTCCCAAGAGCAGCCAAAACCTGGAATTTACAGAGAGAACGTCAGAAAAAGGGCAAACATGCTATCCTTCTGTATTTGTCTTCCTGAAAATTGATAGCTTAGGAACTTGCTGAATGGATCAAAGATATATCAAAATATATCTGGTAATATGGTTAGCAGAACCAACACCATATTCTAAGACAAACAGCCGCGACATGTCAGTGTGCTGATCACACACCAACCCCTTCTCTCTTCCCCTTTCCAACACTCTGCTTGTCACCAGGATATGATGACCCCCATTGTAAAACAGGTAACTCCTCTGTCAGCATTACAACAAGACCATTTGCTCACAAAGTGCTGTCTCCAGGATGTTAGGGAATTGGGAAGCATACCAGCACATGAGACATTGCCTATAAAATCCAGCAGCTGCAAGTCTCAAGTGGGACAGACTGCAACTGCTGCTGGACAGGAAAACCCATGATCCCCGGGGGGTCTGGAGCACCCTGGCTATTACCTGCTTCCTCTGAGACTTAGTGACCCATGTTGTTTTAGGTAAAGTCTGAGTCTAGATTACAGTCGTTGTATCACACACGGGTTATTAAGAATATGACCCAATCTGTAGGGGGTCCATGTAAGCAGAAACTCTAGATAGTAAGAAAGCTACACTGATTACTAGAAATTCTGTTTAACTGAAAGCTATGATAATTGCTAAGAATACTCCATAAACTATGCTAGGAGCAGCTAAGCTGGACTAACTGCTAGAAATAGCAGATAACAATAATCTATTTAAAGTAATAATAAGGTTCTAGTTATAATTACAACTCTGTGCCCAAGGATCAACAACACTCATTCTGCCAAGGATCCCTAAAAGAATCTGCAAGTTCCTTTTGCAGTGGGTGACAATTTCAAACCTACTGACATCTAAATTTAATGGATGCTCTACAGACATTGTATGTGTATATATACACATACACATATATTCGAACTGAAGAGTCCCTGCTTACTCTCTCCTTCTATGGGGGTCACACCATATCTCTGAGAAACTTTGCTTCCTTTCTCTGTCTGTTTCTGGAAAACACTGATTAAACAAACAAAACTGTAACTAATGCCAGAATTTTACTATGTACAAAAACCATCAATCCCCCCCGGTAATCACATGCCAAAGCAAATGTGAAAAACTGCTTGGAAGTTTTCCACGTAAGCACAGGCAGCTGAAGATGGCAGTGCACCAAATATTCAGGTTTGTGTCTTTCCTGAATTGTTGTAGTTGAAACAGCTAAAAAAAAACCAGTTAATTTCACTTTAGTTGTTATAATACTTCCGTATCTGGCTTTCCATATATAGGGAACTGTGTTAGGATGCTCCTTGTTCAAAGTGAGCATGATGAATTATAGATATGGAAATTAATTAAGTATTTTGAACATAAAGCTGCCCTTGGAAGGCATAATTTGAAATAAAAATGTTAACTCTGAGTTGCAAGCTAAAAGCCATAACACCAGTTCCAGCACTGGAAACAATTAGACATTCTGGAGTCATCTGCTGTGCTCAAGCAGAAACCCAGGGCAGGTCTGTCTGCTCGTTAACAAACTACTACAGCTCAAGGTACACAGCGTAAGAGTGACCAAAGGCTTACATTTAATGCTTGAAAGGGCCATTTCTGTCACCATGGAACATGATTTGTCCTTTCCAGGATACTGTATAGTGTTTTCCCTTGAGCTTCTAAATGGGTGTCCAAATTGCTCATTTTCCAAGTATAGGTAGACTGACAGACAGCCACTTACTGTTTCTTTTATTCCCAGTGTTTCTGGGGGCAACAAAGGGAAATAACAACTCCCAGAGAAATATATGACATGCTATTAACACACTACAGACTAAACAAAATCTTCAGTGGCCTCACCCAGACCTTGGTTATTCGAGAAGGAGACAAAGCCCTGTGGGTGAGAAGGAATGGTACCTCTCAGGTCCTCATTTGGGGCAGTGAAGAGCTCAGAAAGGGAAGACAGGTGCCAATCGATCTAGAAAGGGCTATCAGGCATCATGTCAAGTTTGCCAGTAAAGACTAAAATCTGTAATGCAAGGCCCAACAAACTCTGTAGGTTCCCTGCCAGACTTTGCTACTGCTCTACCTGAAAGGAAGACATCATTCAGACATGAATTTGCAAAACTAATTTTCAAACAAACTGAGTACTTCTGGACAAGAGTGAGTTACACAGCTTTACATGAAAGGAAGGACACTTTGCTCCATATTTCAACATGACATAAAAAAGGATCTCGAACCCCAGACAGGCTTCATTTTGCTGCAGGGACAATACTCCCATCCAGGCACCTCTGGGGTCAAACTACACTCTTGGCCATTTGAGAAGTGTCAGTTCCTCAGATCTTGAAAAGAGATGCAAATTGATATGAAGTGATAGAATCAGTCTTTAAAAGATCATCCTTAAGGTTTTAGAAAAAAGCAAGACACACAGAACATGTCTTGCATGTAAAAAAAAGGTCCTCTCCTCTTTCAAAATCATTTGTCTTAAAGGAGAGGTGGCTCAGACTTTGGCCACTAGAAAAAATATTTGACCATTTAGACCCAGTTCCTGTTTTATTCATCACAATTTTCCACTTTCAGGCTTGATATTACTTAATTTAAACACTCCTGTTCAAGACACTAAAAAGAAAACTGAAAAGGTAAATAAACAACAGGAATGAGCAAGACATACCACCAGTGCCTGGGGCACTAATTAGCTTAAAGATGCCCAGATGAACCCAGCAAGGGAACCACCAGGTCCCCAGGTAAAAGATTTGGAAGATGTAAGATATTGAGACCTGTCATTTTAATAGAACAAATGCAAGGAAATAAAACTTAAATCAACAACTCAGCAACAGAAAATCTTCCTATTAATGCTAGTCTGAACATTTAGTTTCAGCCTAAAATTGCAGTCACATTGCGAATTTGATTCTGTTAATATTAAAGGATTTAAGAACTTCAAATTTGTTCATCTTTAGATTTTTGGAGGGGAAGGAAGGCAGGAAGGAACAAGAAATATAGAGCTACATTGTGGTTTCATCACTATCCTTTTAAAACAAGTATGTAAAAAGTACAACCAAACAAACCCAGATTTAGAAGAGGAATAAATAAGAAATAGACTGTAACCACCGCAAATTGAAATAACAACCTATTCATTTCTAAAGGGCAGGAGTTCTGAGGAGCACACAGAATCTACTGGGGACTTGTTATTGCAGACAAGTTTGCATGAATCATGCTTAGTTGCTAAGGAAAATACAATAGTATAAAGCTCCAACATACGTCAGGAAGACCTTGGAAGCAGAGAGACCATAGGTTTCACATCATTGTCGACCTTGCTGCTCTGTCTCCCCAAGTGTCACTGAGACCTAATTCTTTCACTATCAGATGTCTAACTTCTGTAGTGATCTCTGGGACCTTCTCAGAACAGCCCAAGGAAAACAAGAAAAGAGGGCCCTTTCAGGCTACTGCCACCAAAAAGCTGTAAGATCCATAACAGCCCTGCATAGATCACTTCAAGTCTGTCAAAGCATATCCAGACACCTTAATTTAATGCTGTGCTCCCCGGTGCTCCTACATTGCACGTCATAATAGAAGGCACGAACACAAGCAGGGGACACTCATCTTTATTATATACACAATGCAGCATCTTGCCAGATCAGGCATGACAGCTGCCTCCATCTGCTGGGAAGAGGCAATTTTATCACGAGAGACTTCACCTGCACTCTTCTGCCTATTGATAGTACCCTCAGGAGAAAAGGGCATCACCAGCAGTGCTTGGCAGAGTTCTGCAAGGATACCAGGCCACTTCTAACCAAGTGGGAGCCCTCTGGACAAAGCAGCCACCAAGGATTACATGACCATGAAAAGGTTCAAGAGATACAAGTTCATACTCTCTGAAAGGGGCCAAGGATGACAAGCCCTCTTAGACAGAGACTGAATCTCAGGGTATGGTCAGGGCTGCCTAGTGCTGCTGACAGCATAACAGCACCACAGAGCGTTTGCTGTCCCCCTCTGCAGCCAGCACTCCCTCTCACCCTCCCCAAAGCACAGCACAAGTTACAGGCTGCCAGGGGTAATCACAGGAGAGTGGCTGCAGGAAGGCATGGGCATGCTCAGAGGTTATTGCACAGGACACCAGGAGGATGCAAAATTCCTTGAAGTTTGGGCCAGGGCATGCAGAAAGGTCCCAGTGGGCACCTCCTAGTCTGGGTATCCTTTCAAAAATGCAGCCGCAGCATGGACTCTTCTGATTAATGTCAAGGTAGAATTAACGGGCCTTGGGTGTAAAAAACTGCAATACTGCATAACAGCACAACAGATACCTATTCCCTGCAACACATTTTCATATTGTTTATATGGTCTTATGTGATGGTATGGGAACAAAGTTATTTTGCACTGATTTCCAATTGTGCCATTGGATAAGTGGCAATAATATCAAAGTAATAAGCCTTAAATAGATATTTGAAATAATTTTAAACTTGTTGATTAAAGTTGTTAGGGGATTAGAAACGAGTTTAAGTCACTTAGGGAAAACTATCTTAATTTCTCATTAGAAATGGGTTCAAATAAATCATTTCTTTCACTTCAGGAATCTTGGGGAAATTTGGGTCAGGCTGTTATTAAAGCAATTTTCTTTCCTTCTTCATCTCAGCATCTTAAAAGGGTAAAAGTTAATATATTCCTGCAGCAAAGATATGTTGGGGAGACCCTCATTCCCTGTGAATAGCATATCGTTTTGCACTGTCCAAGCCCCAAGCCTTTGGAATTCACATTCTTATTGAGATAGCTATTTTTTATTATCACATCATGTATGTATAGTTTTATATCCTATGAAATATATAGTATATAGCTCAGACTCTGTGAATTTGTCCAAATGTTGGGAAATGGAATCACAGAATCATTTAGGTTGCAAAAGACCTTTAAGATGATTAAGTCCCACTGTAAACCTAAAACTGACAAGTCCATCCTTATACTTTAAGAGATAGTCACAGCACTTGGCTACGGGTTAGCTTGACTTTACCTGTTTGAGGGTGATTTAATCTCTCTACTCATGATGGGGGAGCAAAGGGAAAATCTGCCAGCCAAGTGTGATGCGAATGAAAACAACTCCGTGTGCTCAGCACTGTGCAGTTCCCTGAATTCAGGCAGAGAGCTCACATGAGCAGACGCTGCATTTTGGGGATTAGGTTGCTTTTGTTAGCAAAGCTCATAAAGCAGAACTCTCCTCAGATGGCAACAACACTGAAATTAGGAGCTGAAAGAAGATCTAACATCTGTATCTGATGAAATGGCTTATGATATTGCTTGTGTTCTTCTGATTTGAAGTCTAATCTATTCCACAGATTTTCCTTTACCAGAAGAAAACACTGAGTAAAACTTCAAGGGTAGAGAAAGGTAAACAGGAAGGAAAAACATCCATAATGAAACAAAGCAAGAACTCCTTTAATAAAACTAGAGCTACTGTGCACAAATATGCTCTGTGCATCTATATGCTGATGAGCACATATACCTGTTTTCCTAATGTCTCCAATGATTGTGTAAACATCACAAGCAGGGAAACAAAATCTAAAAAGCATGTGAAGGACAATGGATGAACTTCTTTTCAGTTTGACACCTGGAGTGAAATAGGATTTTGTGGAATAAATCCTGGCTTTGATGCTACACGCAGTTTTCTGAAAAGCATAATTTCTTCTAAATGCTCAGATAAATAACCAGAGGAGATACTTATTTCATCCTAGTCACTAAGTCATTATTTAGGTTCCTGCAAGGGGTGCATAGGAACTATTTCTGTACAATAAACCCAAGCGGGAAAAAAAAAAAGCAACAACACAATATTAGCAACTGAAAAATTTGTTACAATTTTTCTTCACATAAAGCTGGAAGTATAAGATACATTAGAGTCTCTGTCTCACTAAATACTTTACATCAACTCAAACTAATGGCATGGGAATACTGTTTTCCAAAGTGACAGTGAGTTCTCATTGCTGGATATGAAGATTAGCTCTGATGGACTTGCCTAACAAGTTGTGTATTCACTGGACATAGTTCCAGGTTTTAGTGATGTATTAATCAGTTCTTGAGGCAAGTTAAACAATGGACCATGAAACACGGCAGCTTAATTACAACCAATGAACCAAACTCACAAAAAACTTTCTAAAGCTGGCCCTATATGGACTATCAACATAAACAGAATAAGTATCATGAAGAACACAGAGGATTTGGATTTTTTTCTTTGTTTTGAAAAATTAAACCTGTTCAATGCCTTCAACACAAACAAGGATTAAAGTCTTAGTGTTGAGTCCAGATACAAAAAGTGGTGCTAGACATGGGGTCTTGTTGGAATTTTAAATCTCAGAGATCCATTCCAAATTCTTTGTTTTAAAATCTAGTCTTCGTAATGGCGCCAGATATTTGTGTGTGGTGGGTTGACCTTGTCTGTCTGGCAGGTGCCAACCCAGCCACTCTCATTCCCCCTCCCCAGCAGGACAGAAGCAGAAAATAAGATGGAAAAGTTCATGGGTCAGGATAACAACAGGAAGATCACTCACCAGTTACCATCACAGTCAAAACAGATTCGACCTGAGGAAATTAATTTAATTTTATTACTAATTATTAACAAAGTAGGATGGTGAGAAATAAAAACAAAATTAAAACCACCTTCCCCAACACTTCCTCCTTCCCAGGCTCAACTTTACTCCTGACTCTTCCACCTTCTCCAGGTTTCTCTGCCCTTTCTTAAATATTTAATGACAGAGGCACCACTATATTGGCTGATGTGCCTTGTGGTGGGTCCCTGGAAGCCAAATGGGACTCACAGAGGCCACCCCACAGGCCCCACTGACACACAATACGCAATGGTGGTTTAAGACACATAAACCCCTGTTTCTTTTTATCTTATTTACAACTTTAAGGAAGAATTGTAAAATCATGTTAATTTCCATCTCCTCTAAGTTACTTTCTAGTAACTTCAGACACATCCAAAGACCTATAGATAGGTCTGTGAAACAGAAGTTACAAAGACAGGCCTGGCTCACCAACCCTAACAGTTTCTCTTGGTGCAAACTCTGCATTTTTCAGAGAAGAACAAAGCCCTACAGGATGTCTGTGACACAAAGTGGGGATTCAGAGGGAGGAAAGGGAAAAGCAGTGCCTCAGGAGGAGAAGGGGAAACATTTCTGCATTACTAACATTCTACTTTCCTTCCAAGGAGGGATGAGCCAACACACCTTGGACCATGGTTATTAAAACCCAGAGCTCTTCAGAGAGCAGAGATGTGAGGGCTGTAACATTGCACTGTGTGGATCTGTATGGTTGAACATAAAATTGCTATTGCTTTGTGTGATTTATTAGCAATACTGCACTTTCCAAGAAGAGTTGACCTCTGCAAGTCACTCCCAAGTAAAAGCATCTCATGTTCCTCCCAGGATATTCATCTTTCATTGGGTTCTCAAAGTCTACTACAGGTACAGACATTTTTCCACTGGCGTATGAGATAGGAGTATAGTAATAAAATCACAGAATGGTTTGGGTTAGAAGGGTACATTACTTGCCATCTAGCCCAACACTGCTGTAATGAGCAGGGACATCTTCAACTAGATCAGGTTGCTCAGAGCCCCGTCTGACCTAACCTTGAATGTTACCAGGGATGGGGTATCCACCAGTTCTCTGGATATATGTAATAGTCCACTTTCATAAAGTATTTATCATCTTCTATATTCAGAATAGTTTCAGTAAATGAATATATTTGTTGTTTAAGAAAGCAGAACGTGTAAAATTTATAAATTAGAAATATGCTCAATGAACCCATGGAAATACTATTTCTTATTAAGAGATCTATGATAATTACACATTCCTTGGTGATATCCATACTACATACTCAAAAATACAGACTCTTTTTTTTCCAATTCCAAGACAGAGTTTTTTGCCCCACACCTTCTCAGCACTTATGCAAATCTGTAGACAGTCCAGTCACATCCAAAGAGATAAAGAGTCAAGATCTCAGTCTCTTGTCTGTGATATTGCTATGTCCTTCGTGGTGCTACAAGAGCCTCTCAGAGCTGGAGAAGAGCGGAGCATCCCTTACCCCTCAAAGCCAGGAATGCCGTGGTCAGGGACGGCCGCGAGGGCTGGGCTTGGCTCAGCCTGCGGACTGGGCAGCACCTAGGGAAGAAGCCACAGCTGCTACCCAGAAGAACTATTTACTTTACGTGCTGCTTCACTGCAAAGGGTCCCCTAAGCCTGTGCAAGGATCCCACCCCTGCAGGATTCCTTCTCTCGCCGCTGTGGGAGAGAGGGGGGACACCCAGAAGCGCACCCGCCGCAACCCCGCGAAGGAGGGCGGCACTTTATCCTGCGGGAGGGGTTTGAAACACAGCTGCGTGCGGCTCCTGGAGCATTCTGTAAGGCCGGGAGAGCACGGCAGGGAAGCACACAGCGGCTCTGTAATTGCCCCGGCGCACGAACAGCTCCCGCCTCGCAGCACCATCCGCTGTCGGGCCGAGACGGGGCGAGGGGGGACGACACTGCCCCGGTCCCGGCCCTGCCCCCGGCCCCGCCTCCGGCCCCGGCGGGGGTCGGAGGGGTTTCTGCGGGCTTTGGGGCCCGGGCTGGTGCCGGCGGGCTCGGTGCCATCGGCAGCCGGTGATGCAGCGCCGGCAGGATCAGCCGAAGGACCCGGCGTGCGGGTCCGTCTGTGCCGCACAGACATCTCACATCCCCTGCTGCAGGGGGCGCCGGGCGGCGCTCTGGCTCGGGTTTCGTCATGAATGCCAAAATAAATTTTAGTTTCACACACAGAGTGTTCAAGTTTTTGCTTGTTTGCTTTTGAAAACAGTAAGTCAGTTTGTTGGTGTCTGCCCATGCTTGTAATGACTTAGAAGTGTTTGGGTTGGGAGGGACATTGAGAACCACCTAGTTCCAACCCCCCTGCCACGGGCAGGAACACATTCCACTAGACCAGGGTGCACAAAGCCCCATCCAGCCTGACCTTGAATACTTTACAAAGGGAGAGAGGGATGTGATAGGTGGACTGTTAGGTGGATAAGGAATTGGTTGGATGGTCTCATCCAGAGGGTAGTGGTCAATGGCTCAGAGTCTCGATGGACATCAGTGACAAGCGGTGTTCCTCAGGGGTCCACATGGGAACCAAACTTATTTAATATCATCATTAAGATATAAACTAAGGAATCGAGTGCACCATCAGCAAATTTGCAGATGACAGAAAGCTGAGTGCTTGGTTGACACCTCTGAAGGACAGGATCCATCCAGAAGGACCTGGACAAGCTTGAGAAATTGGCTCATGGGAATCTCTTTCTAACAGAATCATAGAATACTTTGGGATGGAAGAGACCTTTAAAGCTCATCTAGTCCAACCCCCCTGCAATAAGCAGGGACATCTTCAGCTAGATCAGGTTGCTCAGAGACCCATCTGACCTGACCTTTAATGTTTCCAGGAATGGGGCATCCACCATCTCTCTGGGAAACATGTGCCAGTGTTTCACCACCCTTTTTGTAAAAAAAATTCTTCCTTATCCCTAACAAACTTTTTTCTTGTATCTATTAGCACCTCAGGTGTTTAATTTTCCTGTGTGCTCTTCATCTTTGAAAGTGAACCTACTTGCAACTCTTCATGTGCTAAATTTCTGGGCCAGACACTGATCAGCACCAGCACCTGTACCAAGAGTTGTGTATCTCTTTGTGTATGCATTTGGATCAAGGACAATGCTGTCAATTTGTTCTTTCATACGTAGGTCTGAGGAACATGAGGAAACAGACTTTGCTAGCATCCATTTCCAAATCTGAAAAAGACAAATGATAAAGACACATAGAGAAGCCTTTAGCTTTTCTAGCTAGCACTTTTAAGTCTGACTGACACTTTTGTTCATGTTAGTTTTCAATGAGACATTTGGTTCCAGGCTTGTGATTTTTTATATCACCTAGAAGGTAGTGCTAGATGCATGCTTGTGTCAGATGGCTGTGGGCCATGATATATTTTTTTAAAAATGCCTTTATGGTAAAATAGCTCTTGTTTTTTTCTTTTTCTTTTTTTTTTCTTTTTTTCTGTAAATAGAAAAAAAGAGAAAAAATAGTTTGAATTAATCCATTTACTCTAAGACTTCTCTGAAAAGAGACTAGATCTTGTCAAAACTTGACAAAATATTGGTGTTGTTTTTTTAGTGTTTTTTTTTCCTTTTTTCCACAAAATTATGCTGTTCCATCAGGAGTGGAAAGGTTTCTGTATGATATATTTTTGTCACTCATGGTCCATTTTT
>JAYRBT010000082.1:133718366-133740152 GCA_036023395.1 Myiotriccus ornatus | reverse complement strand
TCCACAAAATTATGCTGTTCCATCAGGAGTGGAAAGGTTTCTGTATGATATATTTTTGTCACTCATGGTCCATTTTTATCACTTCCAAAAGAAGATGCCAAATTAAAAAAAAAAAAATCTTTGCAATCTGAAAACAGATACTTTCACACAAAAGAAGATGCCAAATTAAAAAAAAAAAAATCTTTGCAATCTGAAAACAGATACTTTCACACAATTTCATTTGTGATGTTGATATGAAGGTTTTGGATCTATTACAGCACAGAGCAGAAACACATGGCAAAATAAACTTGCCACTGTTCAGAAAGCACAACTTGGAAATCCTAGATCTGTGTCAGCATGGCACTTCTGTGGCTGGGCATCAACATAAGCACCTCTTTATCTTCATGCACCATAGCAGATTCTTGGCCTCCTTTTAGACCTATTAATTTAGAAACAAACATATGTAGACCTTCCTTCAGAGGCTGTTAGTTAAGAGGCTGTAGCTGTTCTGACAACTTCCATGTGGCCCAGGTAACAGTTAGAGCAATCCTCTAGAAATGCAGGCTGTATTTTCACATTTCACCATCGAGCAGTGGATGCGGACTCTTCCATCTTGGGATCTATATCCAGACCATATGCCTGTGCTACATAAATCTGTCAGATTTGAGGTATATGAAACTAACCTCTATTGCTGCCCTCCTCTCTCATTTCTCTGACACTGGTGATTCAGGCATTTTTTTTGTACTAAAGCAGCACCTCTCCTCCTACAAAAATCCACATTTCAGATGGAAATCACTGACTTGCCCAAATAACATGTCCCCAGAGGACAGGAGAGACTGCTGTGCTGAGCTGGTTATCATGTGTCCCCTACAAGCATTTTGTGTTCAAAGATCTCCCCAAGGGAAAAAAACCCCACAGATTCTTGCTGGTTACAGCCTTCTGTCACTGCCTACCACATGACACAGTGCAAAAAAACAGTTTAATTACAAAGGGATAGAAAGCTGTTAAGACTTAAACCAAATCTGAGAATTCATGTATAAAAGCTGGGCAAAGTGTCCTTGGCCAACATAAAAAAGCAGTGACAAGAGGTGGGAAAAAAAGAGAAGAAACCTAAGCCCAGCACTGAAGGTTCATTAGCTGGCTTCTAGAGCAAAGTATTGCTCAGCACCTTGTTTTGCACATCACAGAAATCCAGCTAGTCCAAACAAGTAGGAGATCTAGTTGCAAATGTCCTTTGAGTAGATTCCTATCCCACCACTCATTTCAATTTTGCATATATTCTTTTCTTGTATGGGGCTCTTGAGAAAAAAAGGAACTTTCCCTGATGAGAAGTAGCCACAGCAGTAGCAGTTTCAAAAATATCCATGCATCCTTCCCATGCAGTAACATTTTGCTAATGGTTTTGCAAGAATCATAGGATCTATAATTTTTGCTTTTCACATTCCCACCATGTAGTTACAGGTTTGAGAAGCACAACAGAAGGAAAGGACATGAAGTAACTATTTCTTACTGAATTTCCAGTGCAGTTGATGCATAAGATTTATTCCTCAGCACAACAGAAAATTGCTCACAGCAGCAATGAAAAATTGGAAGGAGTTACTAAGGTGATGACTGTCATCATCCCAAACAGGATTGATCCTATTAGGGATAATAATGAAAAGATTCAAGCAAATATATAATCAGTGCATGGAATTAAGTTTCTCTAGGTTAGCCCATTCTTGCTAAAAACCTCTCTAGCTCTACTTGTAATGTACATTTTCTTTCCATGTGCATTCCTAGGGCCCATGTGGACACAAGACAATGAAAAAACGGGAAACTGCTGTAACATAGCTAAAAATAAACAGATTTCCCATTCATGCTATTGTTGCAGCAGTGTCATACTATTCACATGCAGAGTGGACTGGAAACCAGTTTGTCTCTAACACCCTTCCACTCCAAATAGGCCTTCCTTTGCCTTCTGTAGCAACCATTTAAACACCAGAAAGGCAGAAGATATAATGAGCCTCCTGAATACAAGGGTTCCACGCTCATGTTGCTGTTGCTAGACCCCAGCCATCACTGACAGAAGGAACCATGACAGCTGGACCAACACTTAGCGTGCGAAGGTTGGGCACGCTATGTCAGGATCATTCTGTCTGCCATCACATATTACTGGAGTAATGGCTTCTTCTGTTTAAAAGCAGTTGTGAACTGTCAAGTGGTGTTTATTTTTTCACTCAGAAAATACTGCCTTGCTAATATCAGCTTAGAGATTTTTAGTGCAACATGGGAAAAGAAAAAAACCCACAGCAAAACAACCCCCAAACTCAGAAACACAGCTAATGTAATCTACAGCCTAGTTTACCACTAGGGGTACTGTGGAAACAAAAGAAAACATGAATATTTAGTTTAATTACTGTATAATCTCTTGTAGGGGTCATACATTATTATAGGCAAAAGTAGACATATGCATACTGAGAGGAGACGTGAGATTCCCTGGTAAGGATTACAGCAGTGCTGCATCTCCTCCAAATTATCAGTACCTTAACTAAGGATGCAAGTATTGTTCTTATATCATTCACCTCCATACAGGTCAGATATAAGATAAATAAATACTAAAACATCAGTAGATTTTGCACACACAGCGTCAGTGCTACGCAACCTTAAGAGTTGAAGAGAGGTAGAATGAAGAGAGGAAGAGAAGCTGAGAAAAGGACCCTGGCTTTGCTCTGTGGCAATGCACAGGAGGGAAGGAAGAGATTAATACCTCAAACAAGGTATGAGTGCTGCTGCCACTGGAGTATTTGGCTTCTCAGTACACCAAAGGGAGATCTGTGTGGTGGAAGTCTTTTGCCTGTGTGGAGGGCTGAAAGGAGAGAAGTGACAATCCCCAGCTCTTTGAAAGTGTTCATGAGGGTACCACAACAGTGGAAGTTTCCAGATATTTTCTAGGTTCTTTCTTACCTGCAAGATCATCTTGCCCAAAATATTAATTTTGTTGCTTTTTAAATCACTGATGAAGTGAGACTAGCCTGAGTATCGAGTCTTATCCTATTGCACTGGGAACCACCCTCACAGGAGGAACAAATATTTGTCTGAATTACCATCTGAATTCTAAATAAGTATTTTAATAAACAAACATTTCTAGTTTTCCTTCATCTTCACCGTCAAGGCAGGAAAAGTGTTTTGTTTTATATCCCCAAACTCAGTTTATATTTTTTGAGCAAATCTTTCAGAAATAGGTAAGAGCATAAATAATTACAGAAAATTGGTCTTAAGGGAATAAGATCAGTCTTAATATTCAAACAAGACAACTCATTAATATTTACATGAAGAATAAGGACCGAGGGGAAGGGACAAGGATTACACAAGGGAGAGACTGAATGCCAATATAATGATTAACTCTGTCCTTCTGCAGAGCAGCAGCAGATGCCTCAGCCCCTGCAGTTCTGCCTCTGGGAGAAGGCAGGAGAATCAGAAACTAATAAGCTCCTGCAATAATTTTATTCGCACACATTTGCACCCATCTGAAAACAAAACTGGTCAAAAAAGACCTTCAAACTGTTCCTTTTAATAGTATTTTCATGTGAGACTCATAAACGTGTGATGTGCAGAAAGAACTTTTCCTTCCAGAACAGACTAGTAAAAGAACTGATGCAGCAACTTCTTTGCTATTCCGTCTGCTTTTGACAAAAGACCACAGAAAAATTTGACACTAAATTCTTGTTTCGCACAAGGACATTTACCCTAAGACTAACAACTTGCTCAGCCACTAGAAAAGGATGGTGTTTTATTGCTTCCCAGTTTTGAACAGAAGTTTTACTTCTCTGGGGAGAGTCACTATTTGGATGCTGAACATCACCTGATACGATAAAATGCTGACTCAAGAAAAAAAAAGTGATAAAGTTATAAATCATCCAGAAAGGTGTTTGGCTTTAATTTTTGCCACTACTTGCTTGGATCTTATTTAGCTATCAGAACTAAAAAAATAGCTCCACAGAACAGTTCCCTAAACCCTCAACCCCAAAAATACATCACCTGAGAATAAAAAATATATACTTTTCAGAAAAGAAGCCAAAACACAAAATGAAATAATTGTTAGAATATCCCCAAAATATCTCTTTTTCATGAAAAAATATTTTTAAAAAAATTGCTTTGGAGTTCCTAAAATTTTCATTAAAATTTACTTTAAATATAAAAATAGAGATTTTTTCTTTTTTCTGCTTCTCAAGTGGAAATACTACCAATTAATACTCAATGTGACTGTTACTTGCCTAAGCTCTCATTTAAAACAACAAAACAGAATTTAAAAGTTCATAAAATATTCTTTATAATATTAAAATTAAAAGCTATTTTACTATTCAAACTGACCATAGTCAATTCAAGGCTTCTCTTGTTTTCAAAATACTCAGAGGTTACAAATGTTCATTGGTCATTAGTTTTATGTCGGTTTAAAATTAGACTAAAACCATTCTTAATATTTTTGCCAATTTTTTTAGCACAATATGACATCTGCAATGTTTGCTGAATGAGGATTTTAGTCCCCACTCAATTTCTGCAAATGCCATGAGTATTCGTCCTCCATTTCAAGGATTAATTTTGCAAATGACAATTTAAGCACTCCAAGCACAATGGAAGTAGTCAAAAATAAACCCTACAAGTGCAAGAGGCCAATGCAGATGTGCATGAGTCTCAAATGCTTGTCATTCCCCACGCTGACAGTCTTATGTGTCCAATGAGAAAAGGCCATTGAGACCTCCACACTGATAATATTAAACTTCATCCTCTTCCCCAGCTGGAAGGGCATTCACGTTTATGTAATGCAGCTGCCTTTATTTTTATCACAATTTGTTTGCATGGCCGGGTGATCTGGGCAGAAGGCAGAAATGGTTGTCCCCCGACATCTCAAAGCAGATCAGCCCTCTAGCAAGGATATTGAGGGTTTCAAAAAATCTCCCACGGAACTGCAAGCCTGGGAGTTCCATTCTCCCAATTTTCAGCATAAGCATTATCCCACATTGTTTCTTGTGCCTGAGATTTAGCTAGCTCTCCCAGTCTTTAACCTCTCAGACTACGGAAATCAGACTCTGATATATAAAGATATCAGATGCTGGAGCCAGCAGAGACTATCACTGCTCCTGGGGACACAAAGTGAGCAGGATGAATTGTTCCAGCTCAGTGCCATGCATGGGGAGTAAGTAGTGCTGAGTTTGTGCACAAGCAGGCAGGGTTCTTCACCATTTTGTAGTTACATGGGCATATACAGCTAGTGTAGACCTACACTGCACACAAGGAGCAAGACATGGCCCTACTGCAAAAGAAACCACACCACCCGAGTCTGCAGGACTAAGTGGGCAGCTGGGACATATGCTCACTCTTTTAAAGAAGTGTCTGGATGCATTCTTTGATTTGTTTTTTAATCCCTACTCACTAGGTATAAAAGGCTGATTTATAATTTCTTTCATCTCTAACTAGTTTTATAATACTCAGATGAAATGTGTTCAGAAGTTTCTAATGGGTTGGACTCCTTCAAGCTCACTGTAGGAACTGGAGTGAGAGAAAGGGACTGCAGGCAGAGCTCAGAGCCAGGGCTCAGTACTATCGAAGACTGTTTAATAGCCAAAGGCAAAAACACCCCAAAGGTCAGTGACGTTCCTCTATTTCCTGAAAGCAGATGGTGGAAGAGTTTGGAATTAATGGCCCTGCAGCACCCAGCTTGGCACCAGCTCCCTGCAGAGATGATCAGCCTTTTCTGCTGACAGCCTGAGAGACAGCTCTCAATCCACATGGCAGTGTGTGTGCCCAAGAACCACCCTTCAAATAAAATTTGGGAACACAGATCACTGAATGGCATCAAATCCACTTAGAAAAAACCTTTCTATAGTAGATTTTATCGTGCAACTCTGTCAAAGTCACCAACTCATCTCTTTTTGTTCATTAATTCTAATAAAGAAATGCGCGTATCGAATCAGGCCCGTTCCAGTAATTTTCTCCAATGAACAATGTAGCAAAACAAAACGTTGCTTTAGAGAGACACGAGGTAAAAGGCCCCCCTCTCCTCTCCCACATGTTAACTGTAAATCTTTACATTCAGAGGCTAGTTCAAATTTTTTTCTCCTCATTAAAACGTGATAGTATTTACTGCCACCTAAATGCATCCTTACCACCTACAGAAAAATTTAAGACCTCTAAGGTTTTTTCACTGTTGTTATCATAGTGATTATCAATAACTAGGTGCAAGAAAACTAATTAATGCCAATCAATAAGATTTTTTGGACAAAGTTTTGTCACTTCAGTGTTCTTTTTTTGTTCTCCAAGATAACATGTTCCCAAGTAAGGTTGAAAGATCTTGACTTGGAAGGAAACAGCTCGAAGAAAGAGTTGGTTGCCATAGCTGCCTTCTTATAAAATCTGGGTCTAGCTCTGGGGTAAAAATAGTTCAATCTTTCTCTTTTTGTATATGATTGAATTAAAAACCAGATTAGGATGACACTTTTGATGACAAAGTTTATTATTTCCACTTCTTGAAAACTTTGAAGGAAAACAAAAGCAACCCTGTGGCTGAAAAATAAGCCCCACAATGCCACATTAAAGGAGTTCAATCTACTCAGCTCATAAGGAAAGGATGAAAGGTGAATTGTCACTGAATTCATATGATTACATATGGAAAATTCTTAGAGGAAAATTACTTTCCAGTTTTGCAAACAAAGGCATAAGATTCAGTAGCTCTAAACAGAGCTTAGATGAACAAAACTGTAAAAAGATGAAATTTCCTGACAGTCAGAAATAATTAAACTTATAATTTATTGGAAGGAAATCCAGTACAGGTGAGCAATTTCGAAGCAGCACTGCTGCCGTGCCCATGCTTGCCTTTTTGCCCACTGATCCAGACACCTACCTGTGAGCCAATCCCCCGGCCTGCCATCAGACAGACAGACAGACATCCCCTGCTGTCAGCGTGGAGCAGCTCCCAGACTCAGGGCTGATGCTGGCTACTATCACTAGCCCTGCCCACCCAGCTCACAAGGCTCACATGGCTACCACACTGGCCTCCTCACAAGTAGCCAGTCTTTTCTCCCCTCCAACAAAGTGCCTCCCAGTGGTGCTGGATTTGTGCTCAATTGGTGCCATCGCATCATAAGCAGCAGCATTTTGCAAGCTCAAGCATTATTATGAGTTATTGCATCTGCCTATACTAGAGGCAGGGAAAAGAGATTAGAAAGGTGCCACGTTATCCGCAGTGTCAGTACAACTGTCCTTATGTAAAACGACAGCAAAATCCAATGTGCATACAAGGCTTACACTGAGGAAATTCTTCTTTTCATAGACAATGTATGCATATTGCTGTCACACAGTCCCCAGGACAGTCCTCTATGCTGCCCTGCTCTTAACTCCTACTTTCTTTGAGAAAAAACAATCTCTGCTAACAGTCTGCAGGCGTTACCTGACCATATTTTGCCCAGCCTGTTCACCTGACATTTAGGGCATTTCCATATTCTCCTGCACAAAAGAGTCTGGTATGTTCACCGAGTGGCACCTGGTCTGCTTTCATGAACAGAAAAATGCACTGAACACAGTAGGAGTTAAGAAAGTCCAAATGAAGGTGCCTGCACTCTCTGTTCCGGAAAATATTTTCAGTCAAAGAACAGCGAAGAGCAATGTTCAGAAATTCACGACCTACCTAGCTCAAAGTCTCCCAGGTCTGCACACTAATAGAGAGTTCAACTTGGATTTGTCACTTTCCAGCCGCTGCTTCTTCTGCACTGTGTCTCTCCACAGCCCGCAGATACCTTATTTATATTGCTGTGAGTACTTTTAACCCCCCACCTGACTTCCAGTTCTGGCACTTTTTGGAACTAAAAGTCGGGGGAGGCAGTAGACACTGAAAACAGGATAATATGCAAACTGCAGTGTCCAGTAAAGATGTAGTATAAGAATTTTTTATGACAAACACTACTGGAGAAAAATCAACATGATGCTCAATTCTGGGGTTATTTTAGTTCCCTAAACACTACCACACAAAAAATGCAATTACAAAGAAGTTTCAGTAATAGCAAAAAGTGTTCCAGAAACCATGGTTAAAAATTGAGTATCCTTAGGGCTTGAAAAACAAAACCACAGTCAAAAAATAAATGTACTTTCCAAAACAATCCAGGCATCTACTCGGCATGTCAGTTGCAATCCACTACCAATACATCAGAGCAGTCCTTCTCTCTCTCCAGCACACAAGCCAAGCACTCTGCAGGCCTCCCAGCAGCACTAATCACAAGGGCTCTGGCCGTCTAAAACTCAAATATTGGTAAAAGAGCAAAGTTAGACCTTAGAAACTCTGAGAACTGCTCATGAGGAATCTTGTGTGCCCAAAAGGACAATTCACAACCCTTCATGGAATAGTAGCTCCGATTAGGAATATCAGAGAAACAAAAAATAGCTAGTTAAAATTATGATTTCCAGATTATTTTTTTTTTTTATCCCAGAGTATTTGTATCATTATTAGTCTGCTGAATTATTTCATAAATTATATATTTGAATCTGCAGTCTTAGTAACTAAAATTAACTAGAAAAAAGACCCCACATCCTTTAAACTACCTATATTGTTTTTATAATTTATCTGAAGAACTCTTCCTTGAGCATCTCTGGAGATTTTCATAAGAAGAAAAATACCACAGTCCTCAAACACAACTAACAAGATAATACCATCAAGAATTTGCAAGTTAAAGCTGGTAGGACATATGATAAGTTGCATAAATGCAGATTTAACATGCGTTCAGAATCCCTTCCTCTGAATTTCCAGGGGAAAAAAAAAATCAATGTCTCACTGGAAAGAACAAGATGTTAAGTTTTAGGAGGTTGTTTTGTTTCTGGATTTTTTTTTTTTAATGGAAAACTTGGTTTATCAGAGTAAAGCAGGCATCAACCTTCATAGGATGACTAGTGCAGCTCCATAGCAGCCCCTTCTCCCAGGATTCAGCTACCAAAGCTGTACCTGTGAAATGCTGTCAAAAACCTCAGTGCCATTCCTACCAGGAGTACAACTAAAAATACCAGCTCAAATTAGCAGTGTGCAAAGACAGTCATTAAGTGCCTTAACACCTTCCTGACAGAACACATGCAGAGCTTCCACTCAAATTGTATTACCATGTATGTGAACCAGCTATCTGTATTGAACCACAATAGTTCAAACTATTTTTAGGCTACTGCTGGTAAAAACAACAACAACAAAAAACCCCAACCTGATAAAAGTACTAATATTTAATTCCAAGAAAAGTTCCTCTGACCTTTCATATATCCATGGAATAGCTATAAGTAATATAATTATGTGTAACCACTTTATCAGCATATCTGATATCCTTGTCAACAGGTGAGCTTTGCTGCCCTGTCTTAACTCCACAAACCCTTTTTTCCCTCCTATTACCAGGAGACACAACTGAAAACACAGACCATATGTATTCTTATATTTTCTGCCACAACTGCAGCTGCTCCTGGATCACTGCTTGTTTTTGTCTTCCAAAATCCAAATCTGCATATATAACAGGCTTTTAACAACAGGAGCTGGTGCAGGAATCTGACTCATAATTGCTCAGGACAGCTGATGTCCTATAATTTATGTTATTAGTGACACTGTTTCACCTTAGTAGTTAGTTGGTTTTGCTTTTTTCTCCCAAGCCCATTTCTGCCAAAGTGATGCTCGCTCAGGAATGAGGCAGCTCGGGCTTTTGCTAATTTGCAGGATGTCAGGGTTTGGCCAGGGGAGGAGAAGGGAACAGCTATCTGCTGTGCCTCTGACCACTAGGAGACAGTGGCAACAAAGCCAGCACTGTGACTGCAAACCTGCCACACATTTTATTCTGTCCTTCATTACCTGACTGTTGTAACTTGTTTCTGGGTTTATCAGGGTCAGCTCTGCCTCCAACCCTACCTCTTACCCTTCCACCTTCCATCAAATGGACACACAACTAGAGCTCTAAGAGTGACCCTTATCCATAAATTTACTTTTATTTCCTTTCATTGTTTTAATGTTACTGTAAATCTCCTTGCCTTCAGGTAATGCCAATGTCATTTTAACGCCATTTTCAGCACCACTTTTGAGGTTAGAGGCTGAGCTACACAGGCAGCCAAGCATTCCCACACACCTTTCTGCATTTCAACCAATATGTTCACGGATTCACAGGGGAGAAGTGAGCAGCAGCAAATGCACCCTACGCTAAACTGCCCTCTCCTCTGGCCAAGTTGCTGCTGGTCCTCTGCTTCCTGTCAGCAGCAAGAATTCAGGTGAAAACCAAAGATTAATTTTAAAAAAATCAAACAAAACTATCAAAAACTTCAGTTCCCCTTCAAAAATAAATTAATTCAACTTTTCAGTGAATCACCTCAGAGGATTGTCTGGTTCTACACATTTCAGGATAAAAGACGGTAACTGCTACACTATTTTTTGTCATTTTCTCCCTTCCTTTATCTTCAGATCCTCTAGCTGGCAGCTAATTCACATTCAAGAGAGATGGGAAGAGGAAGGGAGGAATCATCATGCTTGTTTCCTGCTTCTTATTTCAAAGTTTTGTGGAATACCATCTCTTACAACACTCCTTGAGTGAAGCCCTGCAAGGCTTGGACAAACTGCTTTGCTCACAGAGCTACAGGCTGGCTGTTCTAGTGATGCCTCCATCCCTCAGTACTGGCTCATTCTGTCCTTGCAGGGGTTGGCTCACCAAGGATGGGTAAAAGAGCCTTTTTTCTCCTGCAGAGGCACCAGCAGAGCTGCTGCTGCGACCCTGCAGTGCAGGACATGAGCCCTGTTCGACACAGACCTCAAGGCTCCGAGCACAGACCTCTTCCATCACAGCAAGAGCAGCACCAAAACTGCACAACAGAAATTTTCATGTGTAAAACATCATATATTAGCATTTAGTCATAAATTTTCATGAGCATGGTATTCTAAATCCATACTCTCTCAGTGCAGAGACCAGTACTAAAGGCTTTGCTTTAGCTGTGGCAGAAATGCTCAAGATGCTGTGAGATAGCTTGAAATTTTGGCATCAATACAGAAAGGATGGAATGGTTATTGTTCTCAACAGTCCGTCAATCTAATTTAAGCTGCAATCTAATTTAAAGTGACATTTTTACAGTTCTTGCAGAAACATGAAAATTAGAGGGTCAACTACTTTAATAAAATATGATGGGATTTTACTATGACATTTTTCTTTTTTATATTCTTATTAGAAATAATTAAAAAAATTAATTAAAAATTGATGATCAGACTCAATGTGTCTGATGAAGCCATTACTATCACTGAATAAAACAGGCTAAGAAAGGCCGAAAGGCTAAAACGCCCTAAAGGTAAATTTAGATTAAGGAAAAAAGCCTACAGACACGATTCTCTGCTTAAATTGAAATTGTGCTTCTTTATAACAGTGTGGTGCTGACTTCCATGAGAACTTCTGGTCTGATACTTCCTGGGTACAATGTTCTGAGTTTAGGTCTCTTGCAGTCTAACCTTCCTTGTGAGCATCTTCTAACTTCTGGTTAAAAAGGAACCTCTAAAGTTAAAAATACTTCAAAGTATGTGATTTCATTCTAAAGTTCTGTCTTTACCTAGCAATAAAAGTTATCTGTCATTTATTGCAGGATCTAAAATCAGGATCTAAATAAATAAACCTCCTTATTTGATAAAAGCAGCACAACGGCAGCAGAACAATAGCTGTACAATATAACAGTCAATTGTTTTGAGCATGTCATGAAAATAATTACAACAACAATAATGACTCAACTGACAATTTAACAAAATACTACCCATTTTTTACTCAGTTACCAATTTGCAGTAGTCCAGGATGGCTGCTCAAGCCAAAAGAAGTCCTTCTAGCCAGAACAATAAAGTCTACACAAACTGATAGCAAATATCTTTTTCCAGATTATCACTGCCCGCAGGGTTTCATATCTGAACTTCTTTTTAAAAGGAATATCAACCAAACAGCAAGCCTCATTTGAGAAGAAGAAAGAAATTCAGAATGAGAGAGAAGCTTCAACAGACACGGGAACAATTCATTGACACTTGTATATCATTTTGAAAAAAACAAAGCTCATGGTTTGATCACAAGAATTACACCACTCACTCATAAAAACTTGCCTGCACTTAGAGAATTAGAACACAATTTTTAATAACTGTACAGGAGTGAGTTTGAGAATCTCAAGGCAAAGGAAGAATGAATCAATAAGGATATCAACAGCAACTGCTCCTTACCCTCCTGGTGCCATCAAACCACCCTAGATGGATTACTGAGATTCTTCCTGCACGGCCTGGTTTGCACAAGGAATTGTGCTACAAGGGTGGCTCACCCCTCCCACTTGGCAGGAATTAGGGGATTTCAAGCATGGCTGGCCACAATTAGATCTGCAACATGATGAGACCTCTGCCAGCAAAACTTCCGCACCCATCCACAGTCTGTCTCAGGTACCACAAACACTGGGGATACTAATGGAGAGTAGAGAGCTCTCCTTCCACAGGAGGAAGCCTGGCTTGGACTATTATATGTGCCTCATCTATCTCCATTTAAAAATAAACTATCTCTTGATTTATTATCACAGTGGCAGGAATACATCACCAGGTATGACAAGGAAGCTGGAGTGATCCTTGACAGCCCATAGGATACCTTCAGGAAACCTGGTCTCAGGATCTACAGACATGCATCAGAAGGGATTACATTCTGGATTTATAATCCATTTTAGCTTTTTGTCCTTTTAAACTTCTCTGGAGATGGGGAACTTCAATAAATTCTTGATTCAGTTCATAAGCCAGTAATTTGTATTATGGAACTACTGAAATTCTGGAGTTCTGCACAGCTGCCAAGTTCCTTTGCCTGAGTCAGCAATCACATACTCCCAAATGCAGGCACAGCAACACTGGAAAAAGCATTAGATGTCAATTGCTTCAGAATACAAGATCATTTAAAGTTCAGGTCTAGCACTAGTGCTGATTAATATATTAGGATCAGTTACCTACCTTTTTTTTTTTTTTTTAATAGCTTTAGGCCTATAAAACCTCTACCTTACCACATGCAAGGAAGATGAACATGACCATTTTCCTTCCATATGTGTATTTTAACCTGGCAGAGACACTCAAGAGGCAATGACACTATAAAATTACCCCTGCATAACACAAAACTATTTTCTTGCCAGTCTCCTTTGGAAGGAAACACTGTGTTTCTATGAAGATAACCATGAATGACGGCCATTTATAAAACAATTCCAAATACCAACTATCAGTCTGCTTGGAAAACCAAACTAGCAACACTTGTTTAATCTCAGATTATAGGCATTGCTGCCTGGAACTCCAAATGTTTGATCTACCTAGTCGAAGTTCGCTTTGCATTTTGTGACTTGGCTCAGATATTTCAGTCTGCCTGTGCCTTCTAAGGAAAAATAATGTACTAGTATTGCTCATTTCCCCTCCTCAAGTGACTAAAAAACTCTGGTTTGTCCCTTCATGGTCTGTGTATGATGCTGACTGATCCCCAGACCATTTCTTGCAATGCCTCCACTGTTTGAGTACATAATTCACAATTGTAAATAGAAAGCGTATCATTTTGGGAAGTGGTGATACAGCCAAGGACACTAACCATATTGATTTTTGTTGGTTTTATCTGTCTTTTTATATCTCTGCAAAGCCCTGGTGATTCTGATATCACTTTATAACAGTGCATTTTTCCTGTTTTCCACTGAATTAAATGTCAGCAGATGACAGCTTAGTCTCTGTTGTTGCCATTCGGTAATTTAACTGCATTAAATAGGGAACAGTATCTGATTGCAGAATCTTTTTGCACTAGCTCTGTGTTATTTTAACATCTTTTTCTGCTGTCTTACCAGGTTGAAGATCAAAAGCATAAATGGTAAACTCATTATCAGCCTGTATTTCAACGTTAACCACTTAAACTGTGATTCAGCAACTTTGCAAAGCTGACAGGTAAAACTTATATGAGAATCACAAATTTGACACACATGGTTAACTGCTCAGATTTAAGGTTTTTCGATAAGATTATCTCAGGGAAACATGAATAAACAGTCCAGCACATTATGCAGAATCACAGAATCATAGAAACATTTAGTTGGGAAAAGACATTTAAGATTCAATCTAAATATTAAGCATTATATACTATTCCCACCAATGTAAACAAATCTCTGCCTATTTTCTTGTACAATAACAATTTTTTTTATCCTGTGCCATCACCTCTTCTGTTTAATTTGGTCTATAGTTTTGATGCATAAAAACAGCCATGGAGCTGGTTCAGCATCACTGTTCACTTCAAACCTCAGTATCACAGTTCTGTTCTTTTCTGGGGTTTTTTTCAGTCCCTACATCCATTTATATCGTATTTCCTGACACCCTTTAGGAATATGTTCATAAAGACTAGAAGAGTCATAACACCCTAAAATAGGAGTTACGGTACCTCTAGTGGTCTTTTAAACACTATTTTTTCTCACCTTGTTCTCAGGGGATGCAGACTGTTCTACAGAACTCTCATGGGGCTCCAGGCCAGTGGATGTGCTGGTGGGGGAACAGTGTCAGATCATCCCCAAGGGTACGTAACAACCTGTATCAATGAACCCTTTAATTTGCCCTATATCAAGTCACCTTTAAAAAAATTTAATAAAAATAAGAAAAAATTTGCAGAGAAAACACACATTTCAGCATTGTTGACTATCATAGCAGTTTATAGGAGCTGTCCTAGATCTTGAGTAGCTCTGAGAATTAGGCTCAATACATGAGCAATGCAAATTTTTAGTATATATATGAAAACACAAGCCCCAAATGTTAATGTCTGCAAGTAAAACAGAAGATTCAATGGCTAAAAATGTAAATGGTTGCTAGTAAGCCACATGCCTTAAGACTTTATCAAGGCACTGTCAAATCAGAGAAAATCACGTTTGCATGAAGTTGTCACCCGTCACCTTGGATATTCATTTTTATTTATTGGAGCTTCATCTGTTGTGCAATGAGTGACTCAGGCTGCTTCAGGATCCAGCATCTTTCACAGTAATGGGTTCATAAAGCTGTAGCACAGCTCTTGGCTTCTGCACAGCAGTTGGCCTGAGGTTACAAACTGTACTGTTTATTGAGCCTCATTAAAACCACTGTCATGGGGAATCAGCTTAGCTTGGCTTTAAGAAAATATAGAATTGCCTAAATGTGCAATTCCTTTTGAAGTCAGAATGCTAAGTTTGTACCATATTCCAGTGACTCTAATCATGATTCTGATCGCATTCTATGAGCCCTAAATGGTCACATGTGTTTGTTGTTTTAAAACCTGACTCCACAAAAGTAATAATTATACTAAAACAGTTTTAAGTCAATTTGCAATTAATGTTGTAACACAGTATTTGTCTAAGTAACAAAACTCAAAAATCCTGATCATGCAGGAGTTGTAAATGCACAGCATGTGTCCAATACCTTTGGCAAGAAACCAAGGAAGTATTTTAAATTTCATATTCAATGTTCCAATTCATCTAGGCTGGCCTTCAATATTTATTGAACTGTTATCTCACATACTATAAAGCAGTGAGGAAGTGGGTTCTGCATGAGTGCTATTAAATATCCTCAATGTGCCATTACAACTGGTAGCCTTTTTGTAGAACAAGACCTTAGCAGCTTGTGATATATTGTACAGTAATTAATATAACAAGCCTGTGATATATTATCATAGTGTTTCTGCTCCAGAATTGGGGCTGCTTTCTGGGAGATATTGAGGAAAAAAAAAGATTCCCCTAATATGTTTGTTCATTCCCTTAAAATTATTTTATTGTCCGTACAGAAAGAAGTCTTAGAAAATGAGTATGAGAGAAAGGGGTATTTAAGCAACTATTATTAAGATGGAACATGGTTTACAGATTTAAAGTGGCTGAGGGACAGATTTAATATTCCTTTCCAAGCCTTCTTGCTATCATAAATTGTGATAAAAAACACAACAAAAAGAATGAAGTCAAGCTAAAATAATGAGATAATTCCTAACACTAACATCAATTATAAAGAAATCATCCAGGCATCGAACTTGCTTCTCCTAAAATCAACAGGAAAATTCTCAGCAATTTTGCAAGATGATATCCAATGCAGGAAAATTAAAAGCTCTCTTATCAAATTAGGTGCCACCGTAATTTTCCCTGGGAATCAAACTTTTTTTTATCAAGTTACTCCTAATAAAAAAGAAATTTAAAAGAACTTTCACCTACACAGAGAATGGAATTCCCTCTTCTGTGTTACCCAAAACAATTCAGAGCTGGGACTTAGCATTAAGGTCATGTAACTTATAAGTGAGTGTCTCATCTCACGACCAGAAAGCCCACTGTTAACTCACTGGGTGATGCACTTGCAAAGAGGGTGGGGAGCAGAAACAGGAATAAAGATATATTTGGTACCCTCAGGGTATAACCACTGAGAAGTGTTACAATATTGTCATGGACCAAAATTACTTCCATAGCTTGTCAATCCATCTTCTTCACATTCTTTCTTTGAATTCTCTTCAGTTTATCAGTTTTCACAGTTTCTCCTGTACCTTCCAAGGAATTACTCTACACTAGTAAATGTATATAGAAAGAAGAATGTCCATCAGGAAAAAAAAAATCACACATATGAATTTCATCTTGTATATAGAATACTTGGTTGTTTCTACTTTTTTTTTTGACTATTTTAAGTTCAGCCATAAAATGGGAGGAACACTGTAGAACTTCTCTGCTAGCTGGCTTACAGGGGAAAATGCAGTGGTTTCTTTCTCCTTTTATTCTGAGTTACACTTCTTTTATTACACAGTGAATTTCAGACTCAATAGTGCATCAGGAATTAGCTTCTTCCAATGTGACATTATCTTTAAATTTAACCCAGGAATTTTCTGACTGCTTAAATTTAGTGCCATTATGGTTCTCACCTGTAAATCATACTCTCAAGTAATCATTGTTTGCAAGCAAGAAATAATCAGATCAATTCAAGTATCCTTTCTCCAGCTGAAAATCAGAAACTAGAGGAAGAAGTGAGTCCAGCACGGCTTAGTGTCCTCCACTAACCCATCAGGCCAAAAAGAACTGTAGGAAGATGAATGTAACACTCTTCAACATAATATTTGATATAATGATATCAATCTTGTCTTTTTTCTTTTCCTGTTTGAAAAGTTATGCAAATTTCTTTTCAACTCTCTATCACTATGATCATTTCATGTGAACAATAATCTGATAGTCTGTTTTATTGCCTCTTTGGAATATTCTTAAAAGTCTAGGCTGTCTTTTTTGTTGTTATATCAAAAGTGGGTATTATCAAACTCTGAAAGAGAGTTTAAATGTTAATAATTTTTATGAAGGAAATCAAGAAAACTGGGACAATTCCACTCTGTCTCATGGTGACTTGTAAAAGCAACACATTAAAAAGAAGTGGCAAGTTGAAAAGCAAACAGATAATGGAGATGGATATGCAGGAGGCAATAATAAAGTAATGCCTTAGCCCTGAAAATCTCAACTCTCCTATCATTAGCACAGTGAAGCAAACATTTAACTATTGTTTAAAGGCAAAACAAAACAATCAGGAAAAAAGAGAAAACTTTTTTTTTTTTTTTGACAAAGTAGTTCTATGCTGAAATAAAATGGCACACTCTCCTTCTGACCCAAAAGAAAGTAAAACAAAACCAAAGAGGCAATAACAGCAATACAACTTCATCTTGCGAGTAAATTTTCATTCAGTAGTAATAAACACCTCACACAGATATATGAATGATTTTGTTTTGATTGTGGTCCATCATTATGGCAGATGAAATGCCAGCTGATGTGACTCATTAGACCTTCATCTAATAAGCTTTTCTTTCACTGGAGGAGTGGGACGTGGATGGAGTGGTGGGCTGTAACTGTGATGTCTGCAGTCTCCTCTTTGCCTGGCCATAACCTTAAAAGTAACCTTGGCAGGAGACCATGCTTTTAGAACGGTATATTACTTTATGCTCACTTTTTATCAGCCCCATCACAAAAAAGAGAATTAAAACACCATAAAAAACAGTGTAGAAAACCAGGGTAAGAACAAAGGTCGTATTATTAACAAGCAGCCAGCTAGAACCCCAGGACAACTTCCTCCAGATTGTTGTCAGCCAGAAGTTTTGTTCCCTGAACAATGAGGATTTTTCTAGTAATCCTCAGAAAGAACATCACCCTCTCTTCACAAAATCCTTAGTGTTTCATTACTGCTGACTAACATGAAGGCCTTTTAGAATTCCCTAGAAATTTTGTCTCTGTGGCATCAGCTCCACAGGTTAATTAACTTTTTGTGTTAAAAAATACATATATTTTTGGTGGGCATAAAACAATCACCTTTTGAATTCCTTTAAATTAACATATTTCCCTAGAATACAAAAAAAGTAGTGTGAGACTTAAATTATCTTTCCTAAGGCCATCTTTTGCCTGCTCTTCCTCTTTCCAGTGATTCAAACAAACGTATCATTCTCTATATTTCCAACCAACCTCTTCTACATGATGAACATCAAGAACCAGCACAACTCTATTTCCCTGTACAGGTCAGGTACTTCAAACTGGCATTGAAAATGAGGCCCTGACAGCCAAATACACATTAACCAGATGCACATTTTTATATATTCACAGATCTGATCAGACAGATAGGTCTAATCAGGAAGATTAGACAGATATATTGTTTTGAAAACCCACACAGTATGTAAGGAACCTCTACAAAATTACTGTGAAGGCAATACTATACATGGAGAAAGCATATATGCAAATATGTTCTCATATAACACAACAGACAGAATCTCTGGTATTACACAAATTAATTATGTTTCAGTATAGGAAATTAAATCTTCACTAATAGATGACCTATATTATAATTCTACATTCTGTTCTTAACACTATTTGTTGAAATTGTACAGCCTCTAGGAATAGAATCATAGAATAAATTGGATTGGAAGGACCTTAAAAATCACCTAGTTCTAAACCCCCTGCTGTGGGCAAGGACAGCAGGTTGCTTCAAGGCCCATCCAACCTGACCTTGAACATTTCCAGGGATGGGATATGCACAACTTCTGTGGGCAACCTGTGTCAGTGTCTCACCATCCTCAAAGTAAAGTATTTCTTCTAATACCTAATCTAAACCTACTCTCAGTGTAAAGCCATTCCCTCTTATCCTATCACTATAGACCCTTGTGAAAAGTCCCTCTCCACCTTTGTTATAGGACCCTTTTAGATACTGGAAGGTGCTATATGGTCTTCTCAGCGCATTCTCTTCTCCAGGCTGAACAGCCCCAACTCTCTCAGCCTGTCTTCACGTGAGAGGTGCTCCAAACCTCTGATCCTTCTTGGTGTCCCTCTTCTGGACTCACTCCACCAGTTTCACATCCTTCTGATGTTGCGGGGGGGGCCCCAGAGCTGGATGCAGCACTCCAGGTAGGGTCAAGACAGCAGAGCAGAGCAGCAGAATCCCCTGCCTGGACCTGCTGGCCATGCTGCTTTTGATGCAGCCCTGGATACAGCTGGCTTTCTGGGCTGTAAATGCAGCATTGCAGTAGGGAAAGCAGCATTGCAATGCTTCTAATGAAATAACTGATTATTTTTTTGGCATATTTTCAAATCAGCTCATTCACACTGGATTTTTGTTCCATTTCACCCAAAATACTTTGAACCATAAAACAGTGCAAATTTGACTTAAATGCATAAATGGCTATAGGTGGGAGACCAATTTAAGAACAGGAAAAACCTAAGAGGAAGATTAATCTCATGCTAGTATAAAAACCAGATACAGTTTTGAGAACATACATTTAAAGTTTCACTCCAGGAAAAAACATTCTATTCTCACTGAATCAAGGACAAGCATTATCTAGCTACTACGTTAGAAAATTACTCAAAATGTCAGAGGAAATGGACTCAAAAGCAGGGGTTAAGAAGAGATCATTTTAGAGAGCCTTATCCTGCCAGGGGCTAAGCAACTCTGGATGCTCCTTAACTCCTGCGTTTACCAGATAATGCAATATGATGAAATACCTAGCAGAAACTTTTCTTAAGCAATGCCTCAGATACGGACTTTGCAATTCGAGCCCTTGACAATATTGAATCCACTTATTATTGACCATAACAAAACAAAGTTCAAATGTGAACCAAGAAACTTCCTTGTAAGGCTAGTTGCAAAAACATTTTCTTCAGAATCAGCAGTATCATCCTGAGCTCCCTTCCTACTCAAGAAAATCAATGCTCAGATGTATTTATAGGCTGAAAACAACAAACATGATATGCAAAGAAACTGAAAGATTTTTTTTCCATTACTCGTATCATCTTCTTCACAGTGTCATAAATGTAGCAATGTTAGATGTAAAACTGAAAACCAGAAAATGTATCAGAAAAATACAGCCCAAGAGAATAACATACAAAGAACATTAGTCTAACTCCACAACAACAGTCACACCAGAGGAGTTCTGTTACAGGACGTTTTTCTGTTCCTCTATCAATCAGGTTTGTGTTGCAGTGGTATCACATGATACCAAGGTAATGATGGTATTTCTAGTACAACCTTTACTAAGGATGGGTTTAGAACTGTCTAAATGGATCAGTTTCTTTTAAATAAGAAATCAACCAAATATCAACAGAACTGGTAAAGATTTACAAGTTAATGAGCTAATGAATAGAGAAAACCTTTTGATATTCAAGAGGTCAGAGCTCCTGGGCTACAAGGAACATAGACCCATAGAATCACAGAAGGTTTGGGTTGGAAGGGACCTTTAAAGTTTGTCTAGTCCAATCTTGCCATGATCAGGGACATCTTCAACTACATTAGGTTGCTCAAAGCCCTGTCCCACCTGGCCTTGGACACTTCCAGGGATGGGGTAGCCACAACTCTTCTGGGCAACCTGTTACAGTGCTCATCAGCCTTACCATAAAAAATTTCTTCCTTATATCCAGTCTAAAGTCTTTGAGTTTAATACTGTTGCCCCTTGTCCAATCACTACAGGTTCCTGTTAAAAACTCTCTCTCCATCTTCTTATAGGCCCTCATTATATATTGAAATGCCACTATAAAATCTCCCCAGAGCCTTTTCTTCTCCAGGCTTAACAACCCAAACTCTCTCAGCCTGTCCTCATAGAATAGGTGCTCCAGCCCTCAGACAATTTTAGTGGCCCTCCTCTGAACACACTAACATATCCATTTCTTGGACTGCGGACCTCAAAACTGTATATGGTACCTTGTGCCTTAAAAAAACTGGAGAATTAGCTACTGAAACTTTGAAGGTCTAGCTAGTCTGCACTTCCCTTTAGTACACGAACTGCTGCCCCCTCTCCTAAAGGAAAAAAATAATCGTACTTTTCCCCCTTTATAAAAAACCACTTGGTTTCTGTGAAGGAAGAGGGGAATAAGGAGAGACAGTCGCAATGTTTACAAAACAATTTTTTTTAACTTCCGTGCTTTGGGTATTACCTCAAAAAGAATGAAAAACATCAAGTGATTTTAGAAGGCATTTGTGTTCTTAAAAATACCCCCAAAACAATACTAGGAGAGGCGAACAATACTAGGAGAGCACCTCCTGAAAATGTTTGGGGCCCTAAGTACGATTAACAGCATAAGATGTGCCAGAGCAAAGTGGCTTTAGGCAGCCTTCCCTCGCTACGGTTTTTTCCTTCTGTGATCACCTTCATCCTGCAGTACACTATTCAGTTTTCCTTTTTCTATTTTTGCTTCGAACCCGGGTCTCGGCGGTGACAGCGCCACGTCCTTAACCACTAGACCACCAGGGGCTTCCCTCCCCGGGCAGATGGAGCTCGTTAGCCCTATAAGGCAATCCATCTACGTCCTGAGGACCTCACTGCCACCGTCCAA
>JAYRBT010000082.1:133697308-133710069 GCA_036023395.1 Myiotriccus ornatus | reverse complement strand
TATTCTATTCTATTCTATTCTATTCTATTCTATTCTATTCTATTCTATTCTATTCTATTCTATTCTATTCTATTCTTTAAAAATAGGGTCTTAAATTAAAACGGAAGATCTAACTGTTTCAGCCTAAAGCAGGGAGCAATTCATAATGCAACCCCAAAATCTGGGAGGGTTTTCGCCTCCTCTTCACCACTAGCCCTCCATCCTTCTGCACTAGATCTGATGATGGATGCCAGGCTATACTCCTCACTGATGTAGCAAGAACTGTAACTGCCCCAAGCTCGTCTTCTGCTGCTTTAGGGAATGGGACCTATCTGCCAGGCAATCATCTGGAGAGCACGTGCTTAAGAGGAAGAGAAGGGGAGTGAGTAGAGCAGAACATGAGAGGAAGGAAGCAGAACCTCCCTCTCTCTCCCTTTTGCTGGAGGTGAGGAGTTGAGCTGTTATTTTGGCTCCAGATGTGTTGTATAACTACAGCTTCCAGATCAAAACTAGCTGCTTTTTTTCCTTTTTTTCCTCCTTTTTTTTTTTTTTTTTTTTTTCTTTTAACTTGCACTCCAAAATACTTTGGGCTCTTACTTGGTGTTCTTGATTTGTTAAAATCTAAAAGCTTCTCAAAAGCAGATACGAATCAGTAAATGAATTAATTTTCATGTAACATGTTTTGAGTTAAATACACGCTAAGTGAAATCCTGGAATACAAAGTATTTGTGAAAAACAAGATCACAAACAACAGTCACAAGAACACTCTTCCCAGGAAGGAAATGGAAGACTAGGATTTTTAGTGCCATTTTTTAAGTTGTAAATGTTAAACATCCAGTACTGCAAACACTCAGCAGGCACACAGTAATGATCTCTGAGTACACATAACACTAGATCATTATAAATTTGCAGCTAAAATAGATGAATTAATGAATTATTCCAGGGGAAAAAACAGACTGAGGTAGTGTTTTAATTATGTGATATTAACACAGACTCTGACAAAGTTAACTAATTCCTTCAATCTGCAAATACTACCAAACATTCCTTGAGTAAAGTTGCTTACCTATACAAAGTATTTTATCTACCACACCTTGTGTACAGAAGACATGTATCTGTTTTTCTCCTGAATTTTAACCCATGGGGTGGTGTTAACCCATCCATTCTTATTAGGCAAGCAGCACTACAGGCTGTCAACATATACAGGGATGCTTTCACCTCCTGAACTTTTAAAACCATATCATATTTAATTCCCCCTTCCTGACACCAATTCTACCAGTATTGGAATTCTGAAAGCAGCACATTTGCCTGCTATGAACACACAGTAAGTCTGGCATGTTTGGATCTTGCATATAAAATCAATAGGTAGCCACCCAAAGCAGTAATCCCGAACTCTAAGTTGCAGAGTAAAGGGCTGGCTGGTCTTCTTGTGGGACTCATTTTGGATGAAATCTGAAATCAGCATCATCAAATTCCACCAACACAATTTACAATAGTAGCATATTATCTACCTTACAGAGTTATCGATCCAGTATTAGGGTTAGAAGTAATTTGATTTAAATTAATAGTGTAGACTCTTGATAATGTTTGAGGATAAAATGTAACTGAGATAAAGATATATATAGAGAGAGATAGATAGATATAGGTATACATATAAACCATGAAATAATTGTATGTCACAAGCAAAACAGCAATTTTGAAGTCTTGAATCTCCTTAACTTCATTTCAATAATAATTTCAATTGATAATTGAGGTCATATAAATCACTACAGATGTACCTACAGTATTTGAGATGTTTTAAGTATCCTGAAAAACTACTAGTGAAAAGACATTCACTAAAAAATTGTGCATTCAAATACCTATTAAGAACTGCAGCTTTTTTTCTACAGTCCCTTACTGACCCTACTTTAAATGCCCATTGAGAGGCTTGCATGGGGGGGCAAAGAGAGAGAAGCTCCAGGGCTCCAGCCACCATTCAGGATAAGAAAACTCCAGCTCCACTGGGAGTTCACAAGTACTTTGATGGTCCTAGGATTTCACCCCCTGATGCAAATCTCCTATGAAACAGCAGCAACATAACAGGATGCACAGAGCTACAGGATAAAAACTCTGCAGCCAAGAGCTCTTCATAGCTTGTAAGTAATAGCATTTCCCTTCTAGTAACACATTGTAATGGGTGAATAATATATGCAGATGAAATTTCATTTGGAATTTCTATATAATTACAAAATAAAACATAATAGTCTGCCAAGCCAATTCTTCCACAATCACAGACTGAAATAGTGGTCAAAACGAAATAGGGAGAGGAAGGGTTAAATTCAAGGTCATCATAAATAACAAAAACAACAGGATTTCATCAAGAAAGACCATGGGATTTCGTCAAGAAATTCCTGTATGAAGTTCAGTTCCTTGTTTTCAAGCAGATCATTTATCCTGAGTTAAAGGCCTGAACAGAACCAAAAAATCTGTCAGATTCTTTGTTAATGTTATGCAGGTTACAGTCACTTTAAAAAAAATGCACCACATTGTGGCAAAACACACATTAACTGATACTCTTACTATAAATTGGCTTTCAGAAACTTTCACAAGATGAACTGGACATAATCTACAGAAGCATTTGAGAGAAAGAAAAAAACAATTATTTTTAAAAAAATCTGATTATCAATATGTATGCTTGGTATTTCATAATCACATGCCAATATCTGCATTCTTTTACATACCAGCTGAAGCTATTTAGTGAGGCTAGGTTCAGACTCTTCACATGAATATGTTCAATTATTTAGTCAATTTAAAACCAAAATAATCATATTAGCAAGACAAGATCTTCAGATTTAAATAATTTCCATTATTAAAGGAAGCACATGATCAATTTTTTTTTGAGATTGAAACTGCATACATCTTAGCCATTGCTAGTCACAAGGATGGAGACCAAACTCTCAACATTTGCATATGCTGTGAATATTTCCTGTGAGAAAATATCACAAGGCAAGAAGTACAGAAAAACAAGGAGCTCAGAAATTTTTATCTCTGTGGTATGGTGCGTGAGGGAGTGCTTCTGGTAAATAAGATACAGAGAATGGCAAATATTTTCTCTTTTTTCTCTCTTTTTTTTTCTCTCTTTTTTTTTTTTAAAGAAAGGGACTATACACTCTTTTAAACAAACATATTTCAAGGTGCCAACGCAAACAGGAGGTAATAGCCACAGAAAGCTGTTGAGCCTTACTAAAGGCACAGTTCACTTTCAGGAAGCCTCAGCTAAATACAGTCTTTCAATTAATAAGGATTCCCCTCTTCCTTGTGGCAGCTGCCACCAGAATTGTACGTGTGAGCAGAGCCCTTATTAACCTGAAGGGAAGAGAACAGAGGCAGACCCTGTGTGAAATTCCCCTGAAGGGTTTCAGGGAAATAGATAATTTTATGGGCAACATGGACTTCCACAATTCCTGCTGCACTGTCATACTTGTGAGGATATTACCACATAGTATTTATTCCTTCAGATAAAACTTTCTCTAGTAAACAAATGGTTATCAGCAAACCTTCCTTATCCTGGTTTTATGAATATTGCCCATGAACTAAAGGAGAATACAGCATGCCAGAGACCATCTCATATGCTCATCACAAAGCATAATAGATGCCCAGATCTGATCTTATCACTAGTCACTCAGTATGAGTGACTAAACGACTGAAAAGGATGGAAACTACTTTCAGTATTTCTCTCCTGACACCAAAGCCACACACCACTTTGAAAAGAATCAGACGAAGTTCAGACAAGTATATCCTAAGTATGTGGACACTGAGGAAGTTCTGAGATATCTCATTAGTTCTACTACTCATTGGTGGATAGGACAGTATATTTCCAACACTTTGTGGTCTTCAAAGATTCTTTTTTAGACAAAAGTAAAAGGAATAATCAGGATATCATGGCTCACCTGCTCCCTTTGTCACTGAAGCGAGCCTACACTGGCAGTTCAAAGCATGTCTGAATTTGCGTTTATCTTACTGAGAAACAATCCATTACCAGTTGCTAATGATCTTTTTTTGCCCTAATGAATCTACCTTGAAAGAAATCTACCTGGGACTCCATGCTGTTCACAGTTATTAAAGCATGAAAGCCAGACTAACTCTGCTGAAGACATTGATGGTTAACTCTGATGTTGATTAAATGTCAGCTTTATGAACTGGAATCAATTCAGACAATGCAAGTTGATCATTGTACTAAAGATGATGCACCCAAAGCTGTTCTCACAGTGCAGGTGTCCTGGATCTCTATTGGCATAACCCACATTGCAGAGGGGCAGGCCCAAAGGGCAGCTCTGGCATGAGGAAACACAGGTGCCCAGAAACACAGCTGTTTCCGATAGCAGAGACACTTGTGACAACACAGGCAAAAAGCTACCTGCTGAAAGCCAAGCTTGCATCTGGATCTCCTACAGACATCATCACAATATGAGGCTCCTTGTTATTCTTTCTGCTGCTAGTGTTTTTCATATCACATGCAAATTATTGGAAGAAACATGCCTGTCCTGAAGCTGAACTCTTGCTCCACTTGCGAAAGTCACATTCCTCTTTGAAAGGTAATGCTGTCTTTTTACTGTCAGACAAACCACCACCTGTTTGCCGCTAGAAATAGTCACACTTACCTCAGAGTAGTGACGTCACATTCATGTTTAACTGGAATTAATTTGTTTTCCTATTTCTTCAGTGCCAGTTCTAGTTCTATGCTCTGACAGCTCCTGCTCTCCCCAGCACAGCACAGCATTAGTGGATGGTCCCCATTGCTATTGCACAGCTACAAAGATGACACACCAAAGCACCTTCAATACCTCCTCAAAGAGGAGGGCCCACAAGACTGATACTATACAACAGATAAGAAAACAAAACCTTATGCAAAATCTCAATGTCAGCACTCTCCTGGGCTGCCCTGAATGAATCGCAGGCACAGCTGCATTGCTTTAACCTCCTCTCCTAAATAATCTCTCCTCCATAATTAGACTTACTCCTGATCTGCAGCCTAGCCCAATATCCTCTTACACACAAGAACTTCCATGCTGGATCGAGACCAATGGTCAGCCTAGCTCAGCATCCTTTGGGATAGTGGCCAAAACCAGCCCTGAGAGAGAAATCAATACAGAGAGTGGTAAACACGAGGACTAACAGTAGAACAAAGCTTCACTTCTTCCAGGAATTTGGGCTTCACAGGCTTCCTTTTGTAGAGGTATTTCTTTGTTTCATAGCCTGCAACAAGGTCACTGAGGCTGGGGGGGACCTCTGGGGACCCTCCCGCTCACAGCCAGCTCAGCTGATCTCGGGGTCACAATCAGTTGGGTTTTGAGTATCAGCCAGGACACAGACCATACAAATCTTGTGGCAACCTCTTTCAGTGTTTGACCACCTTCACATTAAAAAGGTGTTTTTTTCCTGACATTTTCTGAACTTTTTAGCATTCAAGTGCTGCTGCAAAAAATTCCAGAGCCTGCCTATCCACTGCCTGAGGAGCTGAGCACAAGCCTGGTGTATGCAATGTTCCTCACATCTTCCTTCACTCTGTACAAGACCACTGCTCTACCTTAATGTGGTGATCTTACAAAGGTTTTAAGACCAGAGCATTCATTACTTTTATTGGAATACTCTCTTTCTCATAATAAATGCCAAAATATTTCTCATCTCCCACACTAAAAGAAGTCAGGCAAAATCCAGTAATTTGGCAAAAGGTAAATAACCTTTTAATGGCGTCTTCAATTCTTGAAACTATTCTCAAAAATACCTTTTTTGCTCTTTTTATGCCTCTGTTGTATTTATTTCTCCCCTTCCCATGAGACTCCCCATCTGCTGGATACATCTGAAATGACATCTATTGTGGGAGACAACGTAGAATACTCAATCCTGTCAATCTTGTTAGTGAAGACTAAGACAAAAAAGGCATTGAATACCTCAACCTTCACCATACTCCAGGTAACTAGGCCTCCCGTCTCCTTACGGAGAGGGCCCACAATTTCCCTAGTCTGCCTTTTGTCACTGAGATACCCACTGAAATTCTCTTGTTGCCCTTGATGTCCCTGTCTAGATTTGATACTATCAGGGCTTTAGTTTTCCTAATTTGACCCCTGATTGCCCAGACAATTTTTCTGTACTTCTCCCACGCTACTTGTCCTTGCTTCCACACTCTGTAGGCTTCTTTTTTGAGTTTGGATTTGTCCAGGTTTTTTGAGTTTGGATTTGTCTTGTTCATCCACACAGGCCTTCTGACATTTTTGCCTGATTTCCTCTTTGTTGGGATGCAACTCTCCTGAGTTTGGAGGTGATCCTTGAATATCAACCAGCTTTCCTGGGCTCCTCTTCTATTCGGGACTTTATCCCATGTACTCCACCAAGCAGGGCACCTCAAGAGGGACAAGGTCTCCTCTCCTGAAGTCCAGGGTAGTGAGATTGCTGTGCACCCTGCCTGCTGTCCTAAGGATATTGAACTCCACCATTTCATGGTCACTGGAGACAAGGCTGCCCTTGAGCTTCACATTCCCCACCAGTCCCTCCTTGTTCATGAGAACAAGGTCCAGCATAGCACCTCTCCTTGTTCGCTTCTCTATCACTTGGAGAAGGAAGTCATCATGAATCCATTCCAGGAACCTCCTAGATTGTTTATGCCCTGCTGAACTGCCCCTCCAACAGGTATCAGGGTAGTTGGAGTCCCCCATGAGGGCCAGGGGTTGTAAGAATGTGAGGCTGCTTCTATCTGTCTACAGAGGGCCTCATCCATGCAGTCCTTCTGCTTGGGTGGACCCCCACTATAATGTCACCTGTCCCTGGTCTCTCTTAAATCTTGATCCATAAGATATTGACTGGCTCCTCATCCATCCCCAAATGAAGCTCCATGCACTCCAGCTGATCATGGACATAAAGGGTGACGTTCTCTCCTTGTCTCTCCTGCCTATCCATCCTAAAAACCCTGTATCCTTCCATTCTGACACTACAGTCACAGGAGTCTCCATGACATTAGAAAATCAGACTTAGAATTCTGTGTTTAGAAAATAACCTTGTCCATGTTAAGAAACAAAAAAGGTTTGGAGTTTTGGGAATAGGGGAATCTGATAGTACAGTTCACAGTGCATTTAAAGTAAGATGAATAGATGGAGCTGACTTTGTCATATGGAGGAACAAAAGAGTTCACCATGACAAGGTTCAAGCCATTGGTGTTGTTCTTTCACTGTGGTTATTTAATGCAAAGAGCATCTTAGAGTTATATTAAAGATGCAAGATCAACCAGGGACAAAAGATAAGACTATGTGGTCATCCCTAGCCGCTCACGGAGTTTGTTACAGTTTTGGACTGGCTGTTGAGAAAGCTCCATTTCTTCTGGAAAAACATTTACTGAAAAATAAGTGTGATTTCACAGAATCACAGAATATTCTAAGTTGGAAGGAACCCACAAGGATAATCATCCAACTTTTAAGTAACAGGCCCATACAGGGACTGAATCCACAACCTTGATATTATTAGCACCAGGCTCTAATCAACTGAGGGTGGAAGCCATCCTGTATTAAGGCCATAAAAAGATTACAGGGATTAAGGCAAATACAATATGACATAATAAGACCTGTACAAACAAAAGGGTTGGCCCTTTTCGCGTTGCTGTAGTGCAGATAAAACTATGAATCATATACCAAACATTATCCAAAATACATCATGGACCACATCTAGCAGTAAATTAATGATTCTGGCTCCTCAGAACTGCTCTTTTCATAAAGAGCCACCCCTCTAGACAGTCTGAGGAGAACTGAGTGAATTTTCTTTCTGTAACTATGAGAACAAGGAAGTAGAGCTAAAATTCCCATGTGATTAGTGCAGTTTCAATAGCTAAAATTTTAATACCACTACCTATAAAATATTTGCTATAAAATTATGCTTGTATTAACAATGAATTTTTGGATGTTTATAAGCTTAGAAACTGCTACAGAAATGACAATTCAAAAATATTGGCTGTAGGCAAACCAGCTTCCAGTATTCTTCTGATAATTACAATTAGGAAGCTTAATGAAATCCAGCATATCAGATTGTTTTCAGAACTCCTATACCTCTGATTTGTACTACCATGACATCTTACAACAGTATAGAGCAAATGGATTAGATCTACAGAATAACTTTATAGTTTTCCCTTCAGACTGATTTTTCTTGTCCTTTCTGGCAATATTTAAGAAAATATTTTCCAATTAATTGAAAGCCTTTTAGTGCTCTCACCAAATTACTCCTCAATGACTCTGGAGCAGATACACTTTCTCCTTCCCAAGTGCCTTTGATTTCTTCTCTGCACACACAGACATGCACTTAATTAAAACTTTCCATCGAAGTGGCACTATTTAGACACACAAGGCATACCAAGTTGCTCTTAGGCTTCCTGCCAGAAAGCCAGCAGTGCTGATGCTTTCCTTCATTTACTTTAAAGTGTCAGCAAAACGGGCTATTTATGGCCACATAAATATGGAGCCAACAACCCATGACCATTATCTGTGGCAATAGAGCACACACACAGACGGTTAGCTGGTCCTGTTCCCTTGGCCTGATTCATGCTGCTGAATACAGAACCAGAACATGCTTTACCAAAGTGTCTCCTGTAACACCGTAAAAAAATAAATCAGTATGAGTGTTTAAAGAGGTGTCAAGGAGCAGCATGAAAAAAATCCCATTAGCAAAGCATGGGACTTGTGCAGGTATCTGCTGTTTGCCATGTTGAAAATTTAACCTGGGGTCTTTATAAACATACAAGCAGGATGCAGACACATCACATTGTGAAACGAGGCTTGGTTTTTATCAGGATATTGGGATTTTTAGGAAATAAAGAACAGGAAGAAAAGCCTTTTGCTCTGATATAGGGATGTGATTGTGGGCAGGGATTTAAAATAGCATCAATAAAAAGGGAGACATCTGAGAAATCATGTAATTGCCAGAAGCATTTACAAAAAAGTCTGTAGGACACAACTACTCTCATTATGTGGTACCAGTTCTGCCTTGGAAGGCTTCAGAGATGTATCTGGCAAGCAACCCCTGAGAGAAAATGTATTTCTGACCACCAATGTAGCTATTCTTATATGTGAAAGATGCAGCAGAGGCTGGATAATGCCACTGAGCTCTGTTAGGTGCTGATTGTCATACATGTGCTTTTCACACTGAAGTTAGGATTAAACTAGATAGGTTTCAAATTGAGAGTCAGTTTCACATGTGGCAGCACTGATAATTCTCTAATCTACAGACTTCATTTTCTAAAAATGAGAGAAATCTTATCGTTTTACAACCAGAATCTACCAGGAGCAGTTCTGCTAAGACTAGAAACATACCACCAACTGGAGATATCTGCAGGGCACTGAGGCCCAAGCTCAGCATGAAATCTGAGCATGAGGAAAAATTCATCCTTGTCTGGGAAATTTTTTCATGCTTTCCCGTGCAAGAAGAAATGACTGAATTGGGGCATGAGTACCTTCAACTGACTTCATCATTCAGCAAGACTGACCTTCAGTTTATACCTTGGCATATTTTTCTTCCAAATGCATTTTTTAAAAAGCAAAATAAAACATTTTCCTCATCCTGCACATTCTTGGTAAAGAGCATTATTAGAAAATGTGACATCATGACTTCTAGCATAAAAGCAAACGAATTTCACTGACTTTGATAATGCCAGAATTTTACCCTTCAGCAGGAACTTGAACAGGGTGTACATCCCTGTACACTGAAAAGCCCGGCCATGTACACAATATATCTTAAGGGCCTTACCCAGAAACTCTGCACTTCCTGAATCTTCTAAAGCATAAGGGAACTGGTACCATGACAAGATAGGTGTCTGCTATTTTTCTCACACATGAATTACTTGAGATCGACTGTAGAAATAAATAAGCAATTTGCATTCTAATGCAAAGAAAACAAACAAACAAAAATCCAGCCACTAAAATGTTAGGTCCTCTTTGTAATTTCAAGTGCCAGCAACTTTTGAAGAAGGAACTTGTGGTATTAAAAGTTATAACTGAAGTGCCAGTGTAATTCTATAATTAAATAATCCACAGGCAATAATCAGACACTTTCACAGAAACTCCAAGCCATAGTAAATAAACACATCAGGATAATTAAATAATTCTGAGTATTAAACCTACAGCATGAAGTTGGTTTAGAAGTGGAGATTACTTTCTCTAACAAAATATACATGCCAAGTTGGCTAGTTAGCTCATGCAAATGTGTTTGAAAGGCCCTACACAAGGCAGAGTAGAGCCTTATTGTGAAATAAACTTCTGTAAAAATAAAATTGAGAAGACATTAATCAGTTAAGAACAAATTAAACAAATTTCTTTTATCCTTTCATTTCTAAAAACATACATTATATCCAGACATTAATTCGCATTTTCTAATCAGGGGTGCGGTTGTGTAGAGCAAATTTTTAAAAGCTGTTCATCATTGCTTAAAAATATTTTGACTTTATTTGTTTGTATAGGAAACAGAATTTTTATTAGATGGACTGGTAAACGAAAATATGTATTTTCTCTCTTTTGTTATATACACAACCATTTTATTGGAGCTTTAAGCTCCAGCACATGAACACCGATTGGGCTTTTTACATGGTACTGGGTCGAGCTGAGATGCAACTCATTTTCTTCATAGCAGCCCATATGGTGCTGTGTTTTAGATTTATGATTAAGAAACTGTTGATAACACATCAGTGTTTTTAGCTACTGCTTACACAGTGTCCAGTCCTTCTCTGTTCCTCACTCTGTCTCCCTGTCTGTGCCTATTACACATTCTGTTGCCCTACATACATCTGTATTCTAGATTGTGTCTGTTCTGGTTGAACAAGAATCTAAATCCCAAAGTCTCCTCATCACTTTGTATTAGTCAGCCTCCAGAGCCCTAAGCAATAAAACAATGAAAGATATTAGGAGTTCCTATTTAGGTAAAGGAAGTGAGCTTAAAAACAGTGCATGTCAATAGATACTATTTTGCAGTTCAGCACTGTAATAAAGTTCAGCAGTAAGAAAGTTAATTCTATAACAGTGCAGAAGACAGAAAGCCTCATTCAAACAGTGTCACTTCCAATTAAAAAGAAAAAGAAAGAGCATAGTGAACACCATGTGAACACCATGAGAATTTAGGTCAAGTAATAATTTGACCAGATAATTATTTTTGTACACTTAAAAATCCCAAAGAAAAAAAAAAATTGGCACAAGCTCTTAGTGTTCAGTAATGCACAGAGCTTTGTGGACATCCACTGGTCATGCTTTACAACCTGGTAGAGGTATCAGAACAAACACAGTAATGGTCCAGGACTAATGCCAATTAAAAACACGAAATTTAGAAATCATGTGTAAACATAGCCTCTCTGCAACTAAGGAAAAAGATGAAACTAGGCTTAGATTATCTTAAAACACTACAGTCTGTTCATATCAGGAGCTTATAAATGAACACTGTTTTCTTAACTTTCAAAGCAAAATCAGATATAAGAATAGGTAGTCAGTAACTGTGACTAAAAAGCTGATGTGTCTTTCCAAATCTTATCATCCCCCTTCTATACCGATCACACTACTCGTCCAGCTCAACTTTATTATCTAAGTTTATAAACATGCCAATACAATTAGACACTGGAAGAAAGGTTTGCTTTTCTTTTAACACAGGACTCAAAATTGCTGCTAATGGCTGCTTGGAATATGACTTGGAAAGAAAACTATTTTCCTCCAAAATACCTGCTGTGTTATGAAACTCTTGGACCACTGGCCAAGACTGACCTGGCCATCCATCTTGAAGCAGTAAACCAGACAGTGGCACCTAGCAAAAGCTACCAGCTGCATTGGCCACAGTGCCTCAGGCTGGACTCACACCCTATAAATAAAACACTCTCCACAAGGAAGACTACAGCAAGAATAAACTCTGAGTCCATATCAGGGCAATCCGGATTCCTGGAGATCAGAGTCCTTTCCTCTTCTTTTCACTCTTTCTTTCTTTCCTCCGAAATAGTTTGAATTAAATCTGGTAACACTAGCCCTCAACAGCCTAAGTACTGGCAGCAGGTCACAGAAGCTCTATCTGCTCCCTTAGCTCTATGGACCTTCTTGAGCTTCAAAGCAAAGGGGAAGGAGACACCATACACTTCTTGCAGGAGACAGACGGATTTGGCAGCTAACTTCTAATTAGCCAGAAATACTAGTGGTAGTCTGTGCACTTCACAAGACCAACATGGTATTCTCTGCAAGCCCAATTCAAACATATATCATGTGCAGGGTTCTTCAAAAAATGGACAAACGGATGCAGCTCCAAAAATGGAACAATATCACATATACGCTTAAGCAAATGTCCTCATACTTATGTCCTGCTTCTCACAACTGCTTCCTTCAGTCTGCTAAACTCATTTAGGGGCCAAATGGCTTGGTACTAGAGGCTGGATTTGTCACCTGGGCCATCTTTTGAAGCACTCCGATCTACACTAGAAAAGGAAAAGAAAACTGAGCAGGCCACTCAGGAGAAATACTCTCCAGCTGCATGGACACAGTTTAAATGCATTATACAAAATGAGTTTTCCAAACTGCAGAACATAATAATCACAGGTAAGAGTACCCCTGAACATCCCAACAGTGGTAGGTAGACAGTGAGACAGTTTACTGAAGATGTGCTAATTTGGAGCCTGTCTTTGCAGAGCATCTTCTACACATAAAGATGGTTCTCACAAAAGAACCATCCACCATCCCTGGTGGATGAGGGGAAGGCTGTAGATGTGTCTATCTGGACTTCAGCAAAGCCTTTGATACTGTCTCCCATAATAT
>JAYRBT010000082.1:133684160-133696840 GCA_036023395.1 Myiotriccus ornatus | reverse complement strand
CCATGATCTAGTAATCACAGTGGGGTTGGATCAAGGGTTGGACTTGATGATCTCAGAGGTCTCTTCCAACCCAGTTATTTCTATGATTCTATGAAAACAAACATCCCTTCTCTAAAACCCTTTAAATGCTTTTCCCTTCTATTCGAGAATGGTATCAGCAACTGCTCTTGAAAGACAGAATTACACAACATGAATAATACAATACATCAGGAACTCACTGGTATATGTACTGACTATTTAAATGATGGTGTCTATTTTAGATTAAATTAATTAGAGAAAAATTATCATAGCAGAGAAACAAATGAGAGCAGAATACAATATAACAAGAGAAACCACAACAGTTTAGTCTTTAAAAGCATGGGATTGGCTCTCAAATTAAACTGAAATTAAGAGGAATTCACCTCTTTGTTAGCAACTCAGTTCACATTAACACAGTTTCTTATAAAGCAGATGAGAAATATCTGCCTCACATACAAATTTTCTCAGAGCTGTTCTGGTTGGATAGTCACTTTTATCAGCCCATTCAACAGGGATTGTCCACTAAAAAAAAACAAATAAACAAAATAAATGCAAAATTAAGAGAAAGGTATAAATGAAAAAGCAGCTGAGATACTATACACCTGGTAACTTTCAAAGATCTGGTGACAGGAGATAACTCATTTTTTGAGCCATAGTTTTGCAATTTCATTAAAAATTTTGTGGCGATTATAATAAGTAATGTATTATTAGAACTAATAAAAAATTGATTTTTCAAGGAAATAAACCTTAAGTCATCCTTTTCTGTAGAAAATAGCTTTGTTCTTAATTATATTTCCAAATTAATACAGTATTTATTTTTAGGAAGAGAATTAAAATATCAAACTAAGATTTCAAAAACTCCAACAAAGTTTTAGGCAGTCTATCTGTAGAAGTTTATCAAATTTAAAAATGATCAATAGACCCTCAAGATTTTCTTGTTCACAACTAATAGTTCTCTATGACATTTAAATTCAAAGTGCACTGTAATTGTTAGAACAAAACACCTTACTTACACGAGTACTTAATCACTGCCTAACTAAAACATGGTACCAATCTAAAGAATATTTGATGTAATTTCCGGTCTACACGTACTACTACTACACTTATTCCAGTCTACTATTATTACTATTACTACTACAACTCTTTCCCTCCAGGAAGCAGAACATCCTTTATTTATTGCAAGTGATTAATAACAGTCTGCGTAAAGTGAGAAATAGCAGAACACAGTACAGTGAAGAGACAAAGAAATTCTGCTCCTCAAATGTGCCTTTTTTTCTTAAAACCTTGTTTGCAGATATGGGAGAGAATTTCTCATTGTCTGCAATATTCCTTATTGGGAATTTTCATTTGCGTAGTAATCAAGATTAAAATCTGTGAGGAAAAAGATAAAGAAAGACATTTCAAGCCTACCAATCAAACACAATTCTCCATTTTGCCATTGCTTTATAATGCTAAGAAAAGACAAAGAGATGAACCTAACAGTCAAAAAAATTGTTAGATCAGCCCATAAGGAGTCCATGTGGGGTTATACTAAACTGGGGCAAAAATAACTAGCCCACATGAATATAATGTATTATAATAATTTATTTCACTTACAGAATGTCTTTGATTTACTGGAGTGTTAATATTCTGCAGAGGCAACTAATTAAAAGCAGAAATCCTCAAATGGGAAGTTTGCAATTCCATTACTGTCCCCTCAGCAACACTTATCTCAAACTCATCATACTGACAAAACAAGATTCTGTCCTTACCTAAAAATACAACCAAAGTTTCCTTTTCTTGAAAAAAAAAAAGCCCTAAAAATGCACTGCATTTTTATCTTGTATACAAACTGAATTTATGGTCATGTGAGGCAGACATGCCCACAGCTGCAGGAGCACAGGGGACAGGACAGTCCCTGGTAGCACCCTGACTCTGACGGGACTGCAGCTCACCCTAAACCCTCATGCAACCAGTGCAGGAGCTGATGCTTCAGAAAACCAAGGTGCTTTTTCTTATCATTTGCCTGCCCTGACTCCTGCAGACACACAAGATGCTGCTTCATATGTTCTACCTAAGGGCTAGATAGCCTCCCCTCTTCGCAACAGTTCAGAAAAGGCGAGGTACTCCTCCAAGTACCAGATTAAAGGTGCTCTCCCACTGCACTGGGCAAAGGTTTCACTAGGCTGCCCCACGACTAGGGCAGAAGTGTTGAAGTCCTTGAGTAGTTTGTACTAAAAACCTAAAAGCCAATGAACAAGCACAAAAATCGGGGAGTTCACAAGGGACAGGAATGGTCTATAGCATCTTTGTTATACAGAGAAATCACACTCCCTTGCAGAAGGCCCCTGGGTGCAGTAGCTGGTATCTGGCAAGGTGCCTCAGTGTGTCATGAGGGCTTGTGCAGCTGCAGGAACTGTGGGGGAAGCAGGGCCATACCGTTTGATGACAGATACGGATACCTGATGCTTATGAAGACCACTCATAAATGCAGGAAGTAAACACCATGAACTCAAAACTGTTGATTTTTTGAGACGTTTGGGGTAGTATGACATTGAATCATGTAGAGTAAGAAGTGAAGGTTACCTTATGTTCAACACAGACTCACTAAAATGACAGAAAAGAACCTATCTTACACTGGGTTTTTTTTGTCCTGGTGTTATTTCCCACACCCAGAAAGCAGGAGGAATACTCTCCAGTACTAGCACAGTGTCCTTTTTGGCATTCTTGCCGTGACCCATAATGCCTTGGGGAAGCTATTTGTATTTGTGCTACTTGGCCTGTATGCCATGTACCTGTCAATTAAAGTAGACCAGAGCTGTACAGCAAAGAAAACCCAAACAGTATAATAAAAAAATCTAGCTGATGTATTTTGTATAACAATATATTTAGGAAACGTAAAATCTTCAGTTTAGAGTCACAACAGCTATACTATTTTTTTTTTTTTAGATGAAAAGCATAACAAAAATGGTGGAAACTGACCTCTTAGTGCCAAACATGATGGTGCGGGCTTGTTTCACATTTATGAATGCACTGCTCTGCACAGGCTGTTTAAATTGACCTGGATGAGAAGAAAGAGAGATTTTTAGATCAAGAAACTCAGGACCTTGATTTTAAGATCCTGAACAATAAGTACATTAGTAAACATCTTCCAGCAAGAATTTAGAGAATACTTGGCAATTTCTTAGAAATAAAAAAGACAGCAAAACTACGTAAAGATTAACAACCAAAAGATAAGAGTTAAAAAAGCTAAGACTGAATCCTACTGGCAGGGCTTAAACCTGATGTTGCTAGAGCAGTTACTCAAGAAGAGCTAGGCATAATGCTATGTGATAGTGCAGTATCTAAAAGTCCTTGACACTTACAGTGAAATTCATGTGTCTGAGTTAAATGCATGTGTCTTAAAGCAACAAAACAGGTCTTCCTGAATTGCCAGGCTGAACGCAGCTATATAAATTTATGTCTTAATTGCGTTTAGGTGCTCAATTTGTTGAATGACTAGCTTAGTAAATTAAGTAATTTTTCCAGAAAGAAAATGTTAATATCAATATGAAATTTCCTGATGTGGGCCTACTATATATGAAGCTCAGGAAATGTTATTATTTCAACAAAAAGAAATTTCAACATTTATATAAATATAAAAATATGAAAATATCATAGAATAATAGAATAATTAGGTCAGGACAAACTGCCTAGTCCAGCCCTCAGCTCAAAGTAGGTATAATTAGATCAGGTTACTCAGGAATATGTCCACTTGAGTCTTGAACATGCCCACAGCCTCTTTCAGAAACCAGTTCCACTACTTCACCACCCTCACAGTAAAAATATTTTCCTAATACCTAACCAAAATTTTCTATGTTACAACTTGAATCCACCGCCTCTTATCATATCACTGTATACCTCTGAGAAAAATCTAGCTCCATTTCCTCTGTATCCTCCACTCAGGTACTCACTGACAGCACTAAGATGGTCTCTTGGCCATCTCTTCTCAATATGAAAAGGACATTAGCAGCAGTTGGTGGTGGCAAGGGAGATACCCTGTGGGGTGTTGAGACCATCCCTGCAGACCCTCCACACCACCCCAGGCAAGTTTAAGCAGAGATGCTTGTATTCTTGCTGTGCCATTGCCTGTGACAAGGTTGACACTGCTGCTCCCCGTGAGCTTAGTCCTCCCACAGGAGGATTTGGCCATTCCCAGCAGCAGCCAGAAGCAGCCCCCAGCAGAACTGGAAGCAGAGACTAAAAATGGTGCACAAACTCGGAAGAGCAACTATGACGAGCATAGTGCTCGTCATAGTAGAACATGCAGAGCACCCAGGCAGTGCTCTGGGTGCTCTGCATGTTCTCAGCCCCACAAATCAAGTCCCTTTTGCAGCATTCCGGTCCTTCACTACCTAAGGAGCAGCTAAGTACCAACTGGAAAAGCACAGGCAGCCAGCAGCCCCTCCAGCTTGTAGCTTCTCCCACCATGTCCCTTCCCACAAGACTGCAGCGGCTCCTGACCTTGGCTCACTCCCCTTATGAATGTCAGTGCACACACCCCTGCCCTCACAAAATGTAATATTGATGTTAATGAAACCTTTCTGCCTTACTCTCAAATGTTCAATTTAAAGCAAAAATATATAGCTTACAAATTCAAACATTCTAGCCTAGTTTTGTTGATTTTTAAGTGTAAATGTGCTACATAAATACAAATGTTTTGTTCATCAGGAACAAGCTGTGATTACAAGATCTTGACTGACAGGCAGATTTTTGTCTACAAACTCCCTCCTAAATTTGTAAGATGCTCAAGGGGACTTCACATCTCCATGTCAGATCATATAAAATGACACAAGATAAAATGTCTTGTTACTTCCAGGCGAGGAAGTGATATTTTCACAGCACTATATTTCATTATGGGTTTGGGCAATGACATTTTTGTCTCAATTTAACAGCTGCTCTTAAAGCATTTTCTTTTCTATTTTGTGTAGGGCTTTTTGGTTTCAGTGTGTCTCCTTAACTTGTATAGCTGCAAAGAGTCAAAGGGAACCTCCCTCTTCCTTTCCATGCCCTCTTGTTCCAGAATCACAGCCTTGCAGCTGGGCAAGCAGCACAAATATCATCAGCCTGAAGTACATTTTCCTTCCCATGCAATTATTCTCCCTGCCACTCAGTAACATCAGTTCCTCTACTTTGAGAGCATAACAAATGCATCCTTCAAGTTAGCTGTCTTGATTGGGAATTTCTAAAGGCTTTAACTAAGCCAAGTGTCCACTCCAATTGAAAATCAATGGATTTGGGGCATACACATTCCCTGAATGTCTAAGCTATGCCTACACCGTCAGATATGCAGCTCAGAGATAGAACATGGATGAGATTAAGGACTGCAACTCAACCTCTGCCCCAGTGCACACATTAAGTATCTTAAGCCATTCAGACAGCTGATTACACAGTGTGGAGCCTAAATGTGTACATGAGTCAGGCATTCTTTTTCTCTTAGAAATAGCAAGGTTTTCAGAATTTTCAGAAGTATTTAAGTTGTGACCTGGAAGCCCATCTCCCATATTTGAAAATGACACAGTCACTTACGATCACAAAAGCATTAGTGGAACTGGGACACTGAAGATTTTAATACCAGTTTATTCAATCAATTGATGATAATCTCCATTTCCATTCAAAAGCACCACTCACAAGCATCTTAAATTAGTAGGTATGACTGCTTTTACATTTATAAGAACTCTAACTGAATGGCTCTAGTGCTTTCTGTCTCTTCTTGGATATAAAAAATAATTTTAGGGATGACATAAGGTACTGCAGTTTCTCAGAAAATAGGACAACAGGTATAAAATTGATGAATAGGTGAAGCAGCTTCCCTTGAAGGTGACTGGTGCAGAAATAGGCATTGGATACAGTCAGAGAATCACAGACTAATTCAGGTTGGAAAAAACATTTAAGATCAAGTTTAACCATTAACCCAGCACTGCCACCAATCTCAGCAGAAACTTTGCTGGCATTATCACCTTCCATTCCCTCTAGGCACAACTATATCCTTTTAGGAAATAAAAAAAAAAAAGACTGATACAGTCAACAAATATATTAAATGAGACATTAATTTGGACTTTGGATCTTTTTTTCCTTTGCATAGAGTTTTTAGTTTTGCATAAAAATGTTTCCCATAGCATTTCACTGGCTTAGCAAAGGGTAACTGTGTCAGCTGCTGCCTTTCAGCTGAACCTACTGTCTGTCTGATGGAAGGTACTGTCCTCAGGAGAAAGTGGCATAACAGCCTGGAAGAACCATCCTTACTTTCTTGTAAACAATGGCATTACACTGCTAAGGAAGGCTGGCTAAAGTAAGAAGAGTCGTTCTGCACTGAAGCAAACGTGACGTATCATCTATCTGCTTGCAGATAAAGTTCTGCAACTTCCCAAGTGAAATTAGAAGCAATATCAGTTTCTAAAATGATATCTTAAAGATGGCATTAAAACTGGCACAAAAACTCAGAGAACACTTTCATTTGCACCAGATATACTTAAGCATAATTTACTGAGATTCACACGGACTGCTCAAACCCATGCAAATCTGAACACAAGTATCAAGAATAAAAATATTTTCTCTAAGAAACAACTCTATTATAGTGAAAAGTATGGCAAAAAATTTTCATACAGAACTACAAAATAAGGTATTTATCAATGACCTGTAGGAAGCAACAGAATGCAGTGTCATCCAGTTTGCAGGTGGGACCATACTAGGGGAGACCAGTTAATATGCTTAAAGGCACCCAGGGAGGCTTGGACAGGTTGGAGATACAAGCTGACAAGGACTCTATGAAATTCAGCATGGACATACAAAGTCCTGTACTTAGGAAGGGAAAAACACTTGCAATGGCATAGGCTGGGCACTGCCTGGCTGGAAGGGCAGCAGGCTGAGCATGAGTCGGCAGAGTGTCCTGGCACAGAGATGGTGAACAGCATTCCAGACTTTATTAGCAGGAGCATGGCCAGCAGACAGAGGGAAGGGATCACAGTGCTTCACTGAAAATTTGTCAAACTCTTCCTGAAATACTGCACTCAGTTCTGCACTCTGCCCCCAATGCAAGGACATTGATAAACTGGAGAGAGTTCAGTTGAGCGCTGACCATATTGCCCAGACAGGTTGTGCAGCACTGCTCATTCGAATTTCTCAAACCCCATCTAAATAAAGCTCTGAACAACCTGGACCAATCTCACAGCTGACAGTGCTCTGAGCAGGAGGATGGACTAGAGTCCTGAGATCCCCTCTAACTTGAGGGGATGATCCATGATCCTATAAGTCTATGTATAAAGAAGTTAAAAAATGCAAGGGGATGTGAAATGATGGCTGAAGCTGGGATAATTAAAATACAATGCTGGAACAGCAACAGGATAAAAGATTATTTTCTTCTGTAAGGAAACACCAAGAAGAAAACACTTTAAAATTTCTGTTCTGAAAGGATACAAAAACAGATTCATTAAATTTCTCTCAGAAGAGGTAGATTCAGTATATTTACAGATGAGGACTAAGAGCAGGAAACAAGAACTACATACATCCAACTATAAACCTGACTTAGTTGAGTTTAAAAATATTGAAATCCAGGAGGGTGCAATAAGCAGATGAGAAAAAATCTGAAAACTGAAACACTACCATGCACAGTAAGCCTTGAAAATTAAGAGCAGAACATAATATTGTCCATAGGCAATGGGAAATACTAAATCACAAAACAACAGAAGCCAAAGATTTTGAGAATTTTTACTTTTGAAATAAAAAGAACTATATGTAGAATTTTACCAGTTCAAAAGAAATAACCTAGAGAATGGAAAGTACATGACTTCAGTACTCATATCACTGGGGAAACCTGGAATATGTAAGAAGTTTATTAGCAGCATCACTATTTCAAAGATTTTTTTGCAGAAGAAAACAAGAAATAAAATGTAAAAATTAGAAATGAGAGATAGAACTCTAGTTCAGTACTTAGGCAACTAAAAACGAACACGGTCATGCTTACATAAGATACAGTATGATGAAGTGACAATGAGAGTTAATGGGAATAAAACAATTTTTGCACTTCAGGAAATCTTTGATATACTGCCACATTAAAGAAATATGTGCTAACTTTTGATGTGTTATGCTTGCATTAAAATGTAAAGGAAAAATCTAAGAGAGACTTGGCAGTCAGTTAATTCAAACTATCTCCAGAAAAAGACTGCTGAGAAACAAATCACTGGACAGGTAAAGCATGAAGTTAACTAGAAATATTATTAATTCTGTCCTAGCTGCAAAGCAATCACTCAGTTGAAACAAAATTTCTCCATTTACCAAAATAAGTCACTGCTGTACTTCATTAATCATAATAACTTAAAAAAAACCAACACACAAACAAAAAATCCCAACAAAACCAAAACATAGTTAGTAATGTAAAAGAATCTAAGATTCTTAAATATTATTCAAACTTCACAAGCGTGTTGTGAAATGCCCATCTGACCTTTAACAAATACATTGCTCTAAATTCTTCATAATTACATCCCAAAGGCCTCTGTATTGACAGGCCCCTCCAAGAGACTGCAATACTATTTAAGCACTTTCCTGTTATCAGCTAGATCACCCACTAGACCAAACTACACTTATGTAGCTAAACTGTACTTTCATATCTCTGAGGCCTTTTGAGGCCTGCTGAATGCCATCAGAGATAAAAACATGTAATCTTGGTATTCAGTGTGTCTGAATGATATAGCACACAGTATTGAAACACCAAACCTTATTAAAAGTTATTATGATTTAAAGTGATTTGCTGAAGCTTAGGAAAAAAACCTTCTGATAAACTTGTCAACACTCTTTGAGATACCAAAAGTTAAAAAAACCCCAAACCCTCAGAAGAAAAGGATAAGATCACCTACAGCAGAACACGTTTGGTACGTAGGTCAGTGCTTTTCTCCTACCCTCTGACTTGAAAACACTGGCTTTCTCCTGTAGATGTCTGTCCTCTTCCATACTTGGGGAACTGCAGAAACTATTTTAATCTAATGGTCTGAACTACACAGAGAAAAGGAGCTGAGTGATATGTGGATACATAGAAACAGAGAAAGCAAGAAAATGTCACATGAATTTTTACATAAATTATACAGCACTGTAAAAAAACTTAAGGCACAAAGCAGTGTGAGACAGTTTTACAGCAAGTAGCCCTTTGCAGTATAGTAGGATACTTATGTAGGATCACAATATCTTCTCAAAAGCTGTGTTTCAGAAAACACAAGCTATGTCTAGTTAAGGGGATCATACAGGATTAACCAGAAGAAATGTAATGGCCTGTGGATACATGAGACTGATTACCTCTGGTCTTAAGCTCCAGGAAACTCTGCCTCAGATCACTTATTTCAGCTTTTTTTGTATATTGCGTGACTATTCCAAAATTAGAAGAAATCATTTCCCCAAACCTTTACGAAACACAAACCACATTTATGGTCTATAGAGTTGAGCTTGATTTTTTTGTTTTGTTTTGTTTAATTACCCTAACTCTTGAAGGAAGTACACCTTACAATTCAAATAAACAATTAAAGGTTTAGTTTGGAAGCTCTTGGAGCTAACTAATTAGTGAATTCTTAAGCAAATAAATGATAAAGAAAAATAAAAGAGCTGAAATGTAGTTACTAATGTAAAGACTGATTTATCTGAAATGTAAATAAAATCCTTAATAGCAATTCTTATGCAGTGAAATAAGCCTGACTGCCACCTGTTGTTGATCGAAGGTCTGTTCGGTATCAAGAGTTTAATAAACAATTTATTTTACTAGTGCAAATCACGAGGGCAGCCAACACTATGGCCATTCAGAAGTATTAACTCTTTATTTTTTCATTAATATGTTTTTTCTGATATCTGAAGGAAAAGAATTTTAGAAATATAGAAATTATTTTCATATATTTGATGACATTTTATCTGTCAGCAGACTTTTACATCAACCACACAGTTGCTAAAGATCTAATACTATTGTCTGTTGTGATTACATTTGCAATCCTGTTAATCTTCTTACACTTCTAGTTTCTTCTTTACAAATTAATTACATTATTATTACTGTATGCTTTTCATTTGAATCATACAGTTTCCATGACAGATGTTTTCCTCTTCCAAAATTAGGTTAAATATTTCTGGTTTTAAAACAACAACAAAGAATTATGAATTTGCCTCCACATCCCAGTGACAGCTCGTGTGACCTCCACTGATAATTCTTCTCTCAACCCTTGTTTTTAAACCCTCATCTTTCATTCTTTAAAATAATCTCACAGTGCCTCAAAATATACTTCATTTTCATTTTCTTTCTTTTGCTTCTTTTCCTTTCCTACATTTTAAAATACCATATATGTATCTTTCTGGTGTCATACCTAAGTGTAGCTTCTGCCACAAAATCCACAAAGTATATTCAGCGTGGTCGTGTAGCTGTGCTCTATCACTCATTCCCTTTTAGATCATCCACTTCTGCCTGTAGGCAATTCAAGACAAACCCTAACTATTGCAATAGGAGAGAAAAAAATTCCTCTCATGCTCTCTGTGAGCATGCTAAAGAAACGTATTGATTTTTTAAATGAGACAGAAAAAAACAAACAACCATTTGCCCGGGGTATTTTGCCCTCCACCTTTGGCGCAGCACACTCAGCTTCCTTTCCTATGGTTTCAGGATAAAGGGACATTCCTCTATCTGCCTTAGATCACCTTAAAATCTAAGTTCCTTGGAAAACTAAGATGGGGGGGGAAAAAATGACAGCTAAAAATTGCTTGTCCTTCTCTAGGCACAATTGCTGGACTATCAATAATTTATTATTAATTAAGCAGTGGATGTGCCTATGAACAGAGAACAGCATGCATACAGAGAAGGCTCAGAGAAAGTAGACAGGACTGCTCAGGTTTTCATTATTTTTCTTTGTTTACAAAGATTTATAAAGCCTGATGAAGTTTTTACCATTTCTCCCTACTTCCCAGGCTCAACTTCACTCCTGACTTCTATCTCCCCTCTCAAGCAGCATAGGGAGATGAGGAATAGGGGTTGGGGTCACCCCATAATGCTTTGTCTCTGCTGCTCCTGCTCCAGCATGGGATTCCAGTCCTTCATGAACTGCTCCAACAGCCTTCCCATGGGCTGCATTTCTTCCAGAACTGCTTCAGCGTGTGTCCTTTCCACGCGGTGCAGTCCTTCAGGAATGGACTGCTCCAGCATGAATCCCCTGCAGGGTCACCGGTCCTGTCAGAAAACCTTCTCCAGCATGGTCTCCTCTCCATGGTCCCTCTGTGGGCTGCAGCCTCCTTCAGAACTCGCACATCTGCTGTGGCATGGGCTCCTCCACTGGCTGCAGGGTCGGTATCTGCTCCATCATGATTTCCCATGGGCTGAAGGAGGACAGTTTTCTTCCCTCTGGTCTTCTCCACAGCCTGCAAGGCATCTCCGCTCTCACCCGGACCACCTCTTCCCCCTCCTTCTTCACTGATTTTAGTGTCTGCAGAGTCATTCCTCTCCTTTTTTCCTCTCACTTCTCTCCCACAGCTGCCCCACAGCTTTGTTTACCCTTTCTTATAATTGTTATAGGTGGGGCCCCACCACATCACAGACCGGCTCAGCTTTCAGCAGCAGCAGGTCCACCTTGGAACATCTGGAACTAGTTCTGTGAGCCACTGGGATGGCTCCTGATGTCTTCTCAGAGAAGTCACCCCTGCAGCTTCCCCACTATCAAATCTTCACCGTGTAAACCCAGTCCTATTTCCATATGATTACAAGCCAATTTGAGATACTGTGAATTGGATTTCTACATATCATTTGCTAATGCTGCAGACAAAATATAACAGTTATATAATTTACAGCAGCAGAGGGAGGACTGCAGGGATTGTAAGTAATTCCACATAAATAAAGCTGTAGAGATAAAACAATTCCTGGGACCAAAGCTGATGAATTGCTCTCTTTCCTGTACTCCTTTGCACTATTACCAAATGTAGTGGTACTGTAAGCTAAGTTCAGTATATCACAAGCTTTGTATTTTTTAACAGATAAAAGCCATCTCTCCTCAGAGTAAAATAATGTCAGATAAATGTGATCAATAGCAGGGAACAGAAATATACAGACCTGAGTCTCTAGTCAGCCAAGACAAAGGTAGAAACCTTTAGAGAATGGAGAAATAGCGATGAGCTTGGCTGTAGTTATCTGACCTAATTCCAAAGGGAGTAGAGTGAGTACAGCTTGGACAGATAAAGCCGAATATGTCAAGCACATGAGTTTATTAGTTATCATCATAAAAAGAGGCATAACAGGGGGGTTTTTGTACCTGATTATAGATGCTAGAGACAACAGTAGCAGACTCATCCTAAGAATATATGGATTCTGTTTTTCAAATTTTGACTTTTAATCTAATGCTATGATAATGGCTTTTACTTTAACTACAGTGCCACTGATAATTATTTATATCTAAATTAAAGATGTCACTTAACTGTACAAAATGATGTAAAACAGTGATTTCAATATATGATTTCAATATATGCCTCTTATTAAAGAGGCACTCAAGCACTTTCACTTAATCTAGCCTGTGTTATTCCAAAGGAAGAAAATAAAAAGAGAATGACATTTATTCAATACAATGTGCTTAGTCATTAGCTGGTTGATGACTATATCTCAAGATATGATAGTGCAGATTTTCCTAACTGTATTAAAAAAA
>JAYRBT010000082.1:133646340-133674741 GCA_036023395.1 Myiotriccus ornatus | reverse complement strand
AATAGTTACATCCATAGTCCCCATTACATTCTCACTCTGCAGCTAGGATACGTGGATCAAGTGCTGATATCCTGAATGGACATGCAATATGAAAAGCCCACCGAGGCACCCAACTTCCCATACAAACTGCAACAGGAATACAACCACCACGCTGCTGAATGGAAGCACCGTTGACACAAGAACAGAAAAGACTGACAGGGCATTAAGAAGGTTTAGGAAAATGCAAAAAGAGGTAGTCTATGAAATCTGGTCCTATTTTCTTGATAAATTCACAACAGTATTACCCAACCTGACAACTCTCTGGTCAGCCTAATCTCAAAAAGAAAAAGGTGTGCAAGCAAACTTCCAAGGATGAGAGGTCTCTGATATTCCCACTAGTAAATAATGTTTGGTGCTTTCTGTGTGAGAAACGGAAGATACAAGCCACTAGATTAAAAAATATTACCGCTGTGGCATGTAAAAATATTAATAATTTTAATTCTTTTCAAGTACCTTATTAGAAAACAAACCTACATGATGCTGCTTCAGTCTTGCAGATGTTTTGCTTTCATGCAATTATACTATAGTCATATTGCCTTTCAAGACAGTTTCTACTGAGAAACCCAATTAATATTTAGCACTTTAAAATTTAAGAGTTTGGCGTTCATCTTTTCTTAGCCAGCTACCTGACAAACACAATTTATTTTGCATAATAAAAACAAGAATAGAAAAGTAATAGAAAGACAACAGGCCCAGCAGGGGAAATCTTAAATACAGCTTGTTATTAATCAATTTATTTGACGCAGTGGTTTCTAAGCAGCACAAGTGTCTGTGTACTGTGTGCCCATAAAAATAATGGGAGTGAAAAACTGGATGCTCTAATTCTTAAAGGATGCCGATCACTGAGGATTAAAAGCATTGCATAAGAACATGAAAACAGCATCAGTTCCTCAGCTGCAGGATAATGCAGTTATTTGAAAAATCTGTGGCAGACAGATCTGGCTTCCATTTTTATTTGTGCAATTTAGGTAAGGGGGGAAATGTATTACGCTTTTCTAAAGCTATAGTGATGAAGCACATCCACAATGAAAAAGGTCAACAACTATATCTGTTTACAAACAGTCAGATTACGAATCTGCCAACTTGCATCCTGAAAGCTCCTTACTAAGTCAGATTAACATGGAGTTTCTGTTTATCATCCCGACATAGCTAAAGAACCTCATGCCCAAAGAATACAAATGGCTCCCTGTTTTCAACACTAACTTCATTAAGAGCTGCCTGCCTATTTCCTGAATTTACAGTAGAATGTGTACAATATTGCCAAACAAACTATATAGGAATCACAAGTTGTCTATCCAGGTATATCAACTGCAGTCTCATCTGCTGGCAAAATGCATTTCCAAAGGTTGAAAAAATAGTTATCATATTTTATCAGTAACTTAGACCTTCAGTGTATGTCTGCATGCAAACCAGAATTAAAAACCCTTTGGCCAGCAATGAATGAACAGAACCCCCATGTTTAAAGCTTAAATTTAGTGGGGCACATACCCCAGTTATGGGGGTTTATGGTGGTTTTCATTTTAAGTGGCTCAGGACTAAGTACATGCAGCAAATTACAGTGAGACAAGCAGATTGCCTGGATTGCCCTGTCTGCCACCCCACCACAGGGTATTAAAATGGGCCTGTCCTTTTGGGAAGCAGAACTACTGTTTGGAAGCATATTTGCTTCCATCAGGAATCCCATTTTGCAGTGAATGCTATTTTTCACAGCTCTAAATACGCTTTACAGAACTGACATGCTTCGTTTCACTAAGATTAAATTAAGGGGGCAGAAGATGATAGAAATGAACACTCAGTATTATACGCAAACAGAACTTGAGAAAAATGTTAGTCCACATATTTTGGCTTTTAATAAACAATATTAATTACTAGATGCCCTTAGTCTACTCCTGTGTTAGAGTACATAAATTAGCATTGTTCAAGTCATGCTGGTTTATGAAAACACAAATACACAGGAGAGAAAATAGAAATATTGGTACGTATGTTTAGGAAGATGGGTGAACAAAGTGGCCCAGCTGGCAAGTGATGGTACCTGCATGCAATCTGCAACCATGGTGGCAGAAGCACACTCTGCATCGACACCATCTCCCAGAGGCCCCTGCCAGCAGCCATCCCTGCCAGAAATTACAGTTTCCCAGCAGGGGGTGGGCAAACTCTGGAAAATAGAAAGATTGTACAGCAGGAGTACACTGTACCATCTCCCATGAGACTGTGGGGAACGAGGGCAAGTCACTCACCGAGTCTACTGGGTATGAGATTTTCTCTGTGATTAGGTTATTATTATAACTATTATATTTTTATTCACTGCTATATGTCTATGACCTCACTATTGTATTTTGCAGTATCCAAATGCAGGTAAAGGCTAGAAGAAATAATTCTTTCTGCAAAAATAGTCTTACCTTTTCTTCTATTTTATTTTTTCCCTAAATAGTTTACAAAGGAAAATAAAATCTAAAATAAAAAATTACAACTCATGAAACTGTATGCAAAATGCTGCTGAGGAACTTCTCTTTTTGCCTTATCTCAGCCCTACATTTTTCCCTAGTTTTCTTCCTCACATGAAAGGACACTGATGGGCTTTTTTTTTTATGTTGCTGTTGTTAATTAGAAACAAGTTCTCAAGACTAATCTAGCAAAAACAGAGGAAACTGTTCCCTGCAAAAATACTTCACACTGATCCTCTGTTATATGACAGGAATTTTAAATACTGTAAAAAATTGCTCACAAAAGGCTGACTAAATTATCAACTTTCAGTTGCATATGGAAGAGTGACATAATACTTCATCTGACAGCCAAACCTCTATTTAAAAAAAAAAAAATTAAACCTTCTTATTTAAATGAAACTATAATTTGCAAGTAGTATGTTGAATAGCACCTGAAGAATTAGCAAGAAATATAGGTCAAGCAATCTTATTTTAAACTTCATGAAAGAAAAAAAAGTTAAGAAAATAGAAGAATGCACATAAAAATAAATGTTTGAGAGAGCGCCAAAGTCACAGATATGCTCAAGACATATCAAATAGGATATGAAACACTCTGAAACTGTATGTACATACCTAAATATACTAAAAATCATTTTCAAAGGAGTCAATCTTTCTTTAACATACCACTGGTCAACTCAGTCCCACTCCAAAGCAAACAACTTCAAAACAAGCTGCACCAGAATAACAGTTTGGATTAATACCTTCTCCAGATGGAGTTTTCAACTTAATGAATAACAAGTAGCATGAAGTCTTGCAGCCAAAATTATACCCACTCAATTCTGAACAGAAGAAGCAGCAGAGAGACAAATAGAAGACTTTAGGTTGCACTAACCACCCTAAATACATGTTCCTTCTAGAACAGTCTTTATCCCAAGCACTTGGAAGGACATTGTATGAAGAATGACTCAAGATTTTAACATCAGATTGTTCACTAAAATACGGACCACAGAACTTCTAAGGAAATGTGGTATGAAAAGGCCAGAGTTGGATCAAAGAAAACTATTGAACTTCCTAACATAAGCTTGTAAAATGAGTTTGGTGCTTACCCTGTACACAGAAATTTGCTTCACTCAAAGAGAAAAAGCAAACTGATTCCACAGCAGGTAGCTTCTTGACTCATAAAACTGACGTCAGAAAGTCACTCTCAAGAAGAAATTAAATATAAAGCCAATTAAAACTCACCACTTCAGTAATGAAAGAGCACACAGGTTTACTTTGCCAAATGAGAGATATTGTAGAAAATATATGAATCACACTGAAAAGGAAGTAATTGCGTAAGAATTACAGCACTTTCAAAAGTAGGAGGCATAAGATTCACATTTAGGCACTCAGAAAATTTAACATCATAACTAGAAAAATTCAAAAGCAGGCTATATCGATTCCAAAAGGATCAATGTAAAGTGCCTCACTGGAAAAATGCTCAGCTTCTTAGCGTGCCTCTAACATCTACCAATTTTGTGGCCAAGCACCCAAGAACGACTCTTTGCTTTTAATTTTCCTATAACATGTACACAAACAAAAAAAAAAGATAAAGGGATAGAATTGAGTTGCCCATACTGACACTTACAAAACACAAAAACAAAAATTGCCGTTTTCAAGCGTAACCTGAAAAATAAAGACACAGTATTTGTGAGGGCTGATTTTAAGAAAATAAGGTAATATGTCAAGTAGTTACTTGTCATCTATTGAAAGACAGACATCTTCATCAGGGAATTCAAGAGCAGAGGTCTAATTGAGCTGTAAGGTAGGTAATACAGAATTAAATGATGGAGAGATTGTGTACACTGTGCTCTGGCATGCAACTTTCTGTCCGATTTTAACAGTCATCAGCACACACAGCTCTTACTGGTTTCAGTAAAGGTCAAAGTATTTTTGAATTTCCAAAAACTAGTAGGAATTTAGCACTGCAGAAAATCAAGGGTAACAATGACTGAATTCAATTCCATTTCGGAACAGCTAAGCCCCAAGAGCTGTAACTGCAAAAATGTGTCAGCACAGAATCTCTACAGTGCTTTGACCTTAGCAACAGAGTAGCCAAAAATATAAACCTTTTATTGTGATATTTCTTTTGTTTTCTGGCCAATTACATTTATGGGCATAAGACAGGAGCCAAAGCACTGCACACACTCTTAAGTCATTCTGTTCTGCTTTTATCACTAGGCATGCTACCATGCCTAGAGTTTTCCTATTTTGAAGATTTTATGCCATGACTCTTAAATTCTCTTCAAGCCCTATTTTCTATCTGGTGAAGCTCTAGTTCCACTAAAAATTCAATAGAGAATCATTCTAATTATTTTTATTTTTCAGAAAAACTTGAAATTATGGACTGTTGCTATTGTTTCCTGAACCTCACTTTACTTTATCAATAACTTTTTTTGAGAAACAATCCTTAAAAACTGCTTGGGACTGAAAACAGCATGGAAACAGAGAAGGGACTGAAATAATTTTTATGGATTCAGAGGCATTTGTGCTATAAAGTGCAAGAAGTGCTGAATGACAGCAAATGGTAATTGAAAAGACAGATCTCAGAGAGAGAAACCTCATGGGAAAACATAATGAAAATGGCAAGTACTTCAATCTTAAGATGGATTTGCAATTGTCTATTGGTGAGTGTTGATAATACCTTAAAATCAACATGAAAGAAGTGAAACATATGGCGCCTGTATTCAGTTCTCCATTTGCAGAGTTTTAAGGTTTGTAAGTGCTCACACGGGACATTTCAACTACAATATAGAAGAAGAAAATTGGACCTAATTATGGCTTTGTTAATAAAGTCAAATATACAGTTAATCTTTTTCCAATTAGTTGGATCAGTTTTAAATATTTTTCCTTACTTTTTTCCTAAGACACATGTATTTAGTTGCTTCTTAATGTTCTAGCTTTTTTTTTTTGCAAGTCATTAATAATATGAAAACCATCAAAAAGATTAATTAATTTCTTCTTTTTTATTATTAGATTCAACTCTACACACAATGATATCAATAATAAAAGAGCTGCTTCCTCAAGTGCTACTAAAATTACATTGGACATTCAGTCCACTGTTTAGAAGTCTAATTTTTAGGATTACAAGAGTAGAATTGAAATCAGGATTTAACAAAGACATCACATATTTCCCATAGAACTTTCTGACAGATCAGTGAATGAATGACAGAAACCTGACTGCTTTAGGAGGCTGTTCTCAGCAGGTTAAAACAGGAGGTGACCAGTATGGGAACTCCCTAGATCTCATTAGCTGAGGAGGAAAGGAGTTACGTCTTCTTGCAGTTCCAGGTGGAAGCCCAAAGGAGAGCCTACATGTGCGTCATCCTCAAGCTTAGCACTGTTCTTTTTTTAGCCAAAAGGGGCTTATCTTATTACCCTTCTTAGCTGTCATGTCCACACAGAACCAGAGAAAAGCATCACCCCAAAAAGTACAGGCAGCACACAGGAAACAGGCAATTCAGATACTTTTGTGCCCTTCAAATGCCCAACTGGACTCTGCTGTTAGTTCAGCTTTGTGCATCTTGTTAATGTAAAATCATACTGCTTCCCTTCTCTTAATTCAGGTAAAACTGATACACTGCAATAATTAAGCCCATGCCTATGAGTTTTAAAAACTCATAGGGCTTTGTTGAACTACAGTGTAAGTCACAACTTTTTCTGCCTGGCAGGATGCACATGGTAGTTTTTCACCAGCATCTGATGAATAATTAAAGCTTTCTATATTTGTGCATAAATAGTTTCCTCTATTCTGTTTCAGGTATCACACCATGATTATTATAAGCAATTTTCACATAATTTCAGGCTGTCTGCATTAGGCACTTCTTCCAGCCATATTCAGTTGTGGCATCTGCAAAGCAATTCAGGGCATAAGAGGAGCAAGATTGACAGAGTACATTCTTACCAAAATTACTTCACCACTATCCCAATGGAATATACGAGGGCACAAATTACCTTTTGCTCACCACAAATGCAGGCACATAATGGAGATGCTTGAGAACAACAGAGCCCTCTGACAGAAAACAAACACTATCACATTATAGAAATAAAATTTCAACACTTGTCAGAGGTTATTTATGTAATGTTGGTGCATGCTTACAAATTCTCCATTCATGTAGAAAATTCACTACCACTACTACAGCCTCATAAGTAAGAGATGAATCTGCATGCACCAATATAATTACAACAGCTTCTGAATCACAGACAAAAATCTGGCCCATGCACACAATACTAAATTTATACTTCATATAACAAATATAGGGATGTGAAAAAATGAACACTCTTAAAAAGATAATGAGAAATTCAACAATAAAAGATTCTACTGTCTACTCATTATTTTATATTCGAGTCACCAGTATATAAGCCAATATCAACCAAAAGATTTGAACTGTGAACTGCAAAGTTTCAAGGTTGTTCTTTACCAAACATAAACAGGATTTTAACAGGAATTAAATTAATTGGAAGAGAATGAGGGAGGTTTTTTGCTCTATTCCTGTAATCTGTTTGTATTGCTGGCAAACACAGTAGAGGTATTGCTGTTCCGTACAGTTTTATTGCGTTTAGGTAATAAATTCACAGCAAAAACTTCTAACATTAGCACGTGTTGGTAGGAAAGACCAGAACTAAAATTTCCAAACATAGATAACATGCAAGGAGGGAAAAAAATACTAGCTTAGGCATGAATTTCAATGTAGCAGTACTCTGAAAGAGACTTAGTCATAGTTTCTGTAACCTCCTGTCTCAAGGTCTATTAGTTATTACCTTAATTTAAAGTTGAAATTAAATGTTGTTCTTGCAACTCACCTTTAACCAACCATACTCAAGTCATGCTTTATGTGACAGCACAGAGTATAACAATTTTTAAAGCATTCTCCTAGTGGTCTTACAAATTACTCTTCTGCATTAGCCTTTTTTTTTTTTTTTTAAAAAAAAAGGCCATTAGTGTAGCCTTTTAGCATCACTAAAACTATACCCATAATGACTAAAGATTAAAAAAAAACCAAAGTATGCAGAGGCAGGCTAGATGATTTAAGGGTGGTTGGGGAGAAGTTTCTGAGCCAAATGGTCTCCTCAGATCCTGTGTTAGAATTCACAATTAGAAGTCACGTACTCTTACAAATACGTTAACTCATTATTACACTGTATAAATGCAAATGCTCATTTGCACAGTCAAACTTTATCTTCATACAAATTGCTGATACATTTTATGGATCAATACAAGTATGTTGTCTTCAACATCAAGAGCCTAGTTGAGACAATATCAAAACAAGCAACACAGAAGATAACAGTTTTAAAGAAAGAACAGAAACTTTTTCTAAACGTCAAATGCTAAGGAATGATCAATACGACAGTTATCTTGTCGTAGGTGTAATGATTTACCAGGCAAATGAAGATTTTCCTGTGTTCCTCCTAACTTGCTCTTGCACAGATCAATAGATGTGTTTGGAGAAAACAGAGGGTTATAGTTCAAATTCCTTCAGGAATAATGTTGCATTTCTCACCAATGATCAAGAAGTGGATGATTAGTTTGTTTCCTTTGGAAAAAAACTATCATTTTATCTTGCTCTACCTGCAGGGAGGCATGGTTAACAATACACCAAGAACAGAGTGCAAGATGTAATAAGATTGTCATTCAAGTTGCTCAGTTACATGTATCTTAAGCATAACACATTTGCAGGCTTCAGATGTCCTGCAGCTCTGGGTTGGTCATAATCATTAATTCATCACAATTCAATTTTTATTAAATGGAATAGGAATCTTCCTAAACAAAGACACATGACAAAACACCAGTGGTTTAAAATTGCAACAGTCCAGAACTCCAAACAAACTTGAGTAATTTAATCCTGGCATGGAAACTGAATGCTTGATGCACTGAAATTTGCATGGTGCCACTGTGCAAGCACTGTGGTATAAAATGTCAGGTACAAGCATATGAAAAACTGCAAGCTGTTTCACACCATCTCAGTCTGTATTTCTGTAGATTGGCACAATTTATAGTCATGTATCCATCAATAAGTCATAACCATAACTTCTTTCAGATTATTCTTTAAATCTTTCTACTAATCATCATAGAATGGTTTGGGTTTGGAGGGACCCTCGAGATGATTTAGTTCCAACCCCCATGTCAAGGGCAGGGACACCTTCCACTAGAGCAGGTTGCACAAAACCCCATTCAGTCTGGCCTTGAACACAAGGCATCTACAACTTCTCTGGGCAATCTGCATCAGTGTTTCAGTACCCACTTAACATGAAATGACTTAACTCAGATGTATTAAAGTACACTGGTGACTGCTTTTTACCTCACGTGGGTATAGCTCTGGCTCATTTTGGCAAACATGAATTAATGCACCTAGAAAATATTTACAGAGCTTTTGAAAAGAAGTTATTGTACTTGTCATATGAAGTTATTTAAAGCCAAATCTCCCTATTATCTAAAGATCGAAGAGGTGTGCATTTGGAAAACTAAAACCAGAAAAATGATCTACAACATGACTGAGTATTATAAGAAAGTGGAATAAATAAAGAATTTTTAAAGTATTTTTATTCTTATTCTTCCTTCTCTTGGATTCACTCAGACAGTAAAATAGACAGGTACTTTTGCCACAGTGAGTTGTAATTAAAATAATTGCAAAAGAGAATTAGAAAACAGGATGCAATTAGCAGTTACAGGAATTTAGAAGATATGACAGTGATCCTTTGCAAGAATCATGGAAATGGAACAATTTCCTCCCTATCAATGTGAACTTTCAGATTTCATCAACATTTCATTTATTTCAGTTGAAGAAAGCCCCATGGAATCCAAACATTGGTCTCTTATGTTCCCCAAAAGAGGTCACAGAAGATGACATGCCAATTCATTTGGGGAATTCATTTCTACTGCCCATTGCCACAGCATCTTAAAAAACTTCTGCCTTTGGGTGTACCTGAGAAATAGAAGTGGCTAGAAGTGACTGAGAGCATACTAGGAAGGGCAGCAACAACTTTGCATTCTGCCTGTGCTACATTTTTATGACATGTGTCACCCACAGGACCCTGAAATCTGAAGAAAACAGAAGGAAAGTAAGGGTATCTTTCCTGGGTATTTCTTAATATGATGGTGTATTTGCAATACCTTACGTTTAAAGCTTCAGTAAAGCTTTTCTCCAGGTATGACCTACGCCTTGCTCAAAACTTACTTCAGCACTAGTAAGAGCAACATTAGGAGATGGTGACAGAACTGCAGTGAGACAGAACTGCAGTGGTGTTCACTGTGTCAAACTAGATAGTCAGATACAGGCTGGCCAGAGATGATGTGGATGCCCCATCCTTGGCAGTGTTCAAGGCCAGGTTGGATGTGACATTGTGCAACCTGGTTTAGTGGGAGGTATCCCTGTCCATGGCAAAGGGGTTGGAACTACACCATCTTTAAAGCTGCTTCCAACCCAAACCATTCTGTGATTCTATAGTCTCTGCTTACATTTCATTACCACATCACTCTCCTTCCTGACATTGTAAACTCCATCCAGCCATGCTGCTTCTCCACCTGTGCAAAAACATCTGCTACCACCATCACTGAGTTCACTCATTTTGCAGACCTCTGCTAGTGCTGTCAGATACAACATACATGTGTTAGACTTCCAACAGACATAATTTTGATGTCTATTTCCTTTATGTGGTGTAAGAAAAAGTATCACACCAAAATCAAAACCTCTTGTATCTCAGTTCTGTCTCTCTTGCTCCTGTCTGTATTTACCTGCTCTCACTATTTATACATAGCAATGACTTTTATACACAGCATACTGCTACATAGATCTCTTCTCCCATGGTCCCATTATCAGTATAAGGACCTTTTCTCCCCTAATTCAGAAGGCTGGTTGCAGTTACCAACACCTCATATACTGAGGCTGCTATTTTCAACACACTTAAGAACCACAGGTCACCAAATGTTTAAACAATCTTCTCAAAAAGGATGCATGAACAGCTTTATGCAGTTTTCAGCTATGTGTTCACAGAGCATTTCATTTCTTTCCACCAAGACTGTTTCAACACTCAGAGAGCAGGAAGGACATAATTTACTGGGTAAGCAGATAAGGCATCTGGATCTAGTCTGATCAGAGTTGTTCAGTCCACAGCCTTAGGGTACTCTACTTAAGCTCTGCTAGGATGCCAGAAGTATCAGTTTCCTCATGAGAGTCTCCAAGGTGATCATCACTACAGTATCAGACTATTTCACCAACATTAATGAACTTATCTTCTCATATCATGCTATGGTATGCAGCTAGTAATATCTTCATTTTACATCTGTAAAAGTTTAAGTGTAGTAAATGTTAGTGCCACTTCAGTTAGTCCCACTTCTAAACTTGCCTTACAATTTGTTACACGTAGCTATTCCACTGTTCTCATTTTAGAGGTGCCTAAGTCTCTCACTGTATCAGGTAAAACTCAGTGGAGCACAAAGTCAGGTATATAAGCTTTCAGGTAGGTAGATCTCAGTGGAAAAAAAGAAGAAAAAAAAAGGAGGTATGACAGTTTGTATACGGTAAAGAGTTTCACAGTCAAGTGTTTCACATGGACCAGCTAATTCCTGCTACTATCACCCTTTCTGGCATATGGAAACTGTATGCAAAGAAAGACAATCTATTTTTGCCATGGTGATATGGCAACAGAAGGTATGAGTGGAACTTCTATCAGTAGTTTAAGACCACACATAAAATTAGTATTATTCTTTGAAAACTATTCAAGCAGAAAGTGCAAGAGGCTTGGGGTTTCATCTAGAAGTGAGACTGAGTACTAATGAATTAGTATTACTCCTAAGGCCATAATATTTCACTGCAGTTAGTGTTAACACTGACTCCAGGAAAAACAAAAAAAAGGGGAAAAAAAAGGAAAGCTATATTAATAACCCAGATAAAATTACTGAAAACCCACAGAGACTACCAATAAGATCCCAATGGAGAATTAAAACCAAAAGGAAAAAAATATATTTTGTTTACCATTGCATCCACTTTTCTTGCTATTGTTGTTTGTAGTCCCGGATAACAGGTGTTTCCTCCTCTGAAGGGGATTTAAAAGCTGTTACAGCTTCTCTTTTCATAACATACAGAAGCTGTGATAATAGTTGATCAATCATCTTGAAATGTCTTTTTATCAACAACATGGATGCCCTGGCTTTTTGGTGCAACAAAATACATAAGACTACTTGGAATTCAACTGTCAATGACACAGATTAAGTTTATATCAACATTATAAAAATTTCTGAACATATAAATATATAATACATATATTTATAAATAATATAATAAATATATTTATAAATATATAATTATATTTATAAATAAATATATACATATATAAATTTCTGAAATATAATCATTAATAATTTGAAATAACAAAGGAAGTAGAAAGAAGACTCCCAAGTGAATATAATTTCAAAGAGGTGGCTAAAAATACTAACATTTTTAGTATGCTCTCTATTTTTTATGAAATATGATTTATTACTAAGGTTCTGTATAGCTATGGTTAGATTAAAAAATATCTAAAAATGTATTTACTGTTATTTTAGATGGTATGGAAGAAGATATGGTTGTGTTATGCCCTGGGGAAAAACACAATTCTGACTACAGTATCAAAGTCTTATATTTATATGCATGTCATATATAAAGGTTTATGTAAAGGTTTCTGGATACTTATTATTTACAGAAATACTTAGATGAAACTATGTTTTACCGATGACATTTTTTTCACATCTATGGTTCCAAAAGCATTTTACACAAAGGCACAGAGGAGACAGACAATTCTTTTCTGTTTCCACAAGTCAAGTTCACAGCAAAATGAATGAGAATTATATACATAAAGTGTCTAAAAAGAAAAAGCATATCAATTAAGCAGTCCTGCTATGTGTTCACATGGCAAATTTTTTCTCCAAATTTTGTGCTCTCATGGGTGCTCACACTGAAGACAGATGAGATGGTTTCTAGTTATGTCCTGATGGCTGTTCCTCCAGAACAAAAGTGTGTACAAAAAATATCAACTGAACAAACAAGCTACCTACACTTTCAAGAGGCAATACTTTGTCTTGCAGAGATATCCCAAGTTTGATTGGACAATTGCCACAGCTTTGTTTTAAAAGCTCAGTAAGAAATACCTCACATCCATCATCGCAAACATGCCAGCTGTGTCTCCACAGGGATGCAAGGGGCATGTCTCAGGCTGACCCCAAGTGTTAGTCTTTGGTCATCGATTATTGAAGAATGTGTAAACTACAACAGTGGATCTTGCATGACTAAGACTCCTATTCAGAGACTAACAGAGTTTCCATATTCCACAGAAAATGGTCTTGCTTTTGCTAACATCTTACGTTTTGCTTAGTGTTCAAAATTTCTTCTTTCATTTATCTTTCACTGTTGATCACTGATAGATTTACCAACAAAGTATTAGACTTGTACCTACTTCACCATTAGAGATTTCTTCATGTTCTGTCCTTCCTATTAGGGCACTAACTTTTTTATGCCCTTAACATTTAATTTGTGTGTGAAGTTACTGCACATTCAGGAAAAGCATTTGCCTCCAGGACACAGTAGGTATAGCTTCCAAGGGACAGAAAACAGTCTAACTGAGCAGCCACAGAAATGAAACAGGACTGAAAATACATAAACAGCAAAAGATTTTAAGAGCTCAGCCTTATCAAGAGGTCTTCATCAACTGATATAGACTTTCCTATAAAAAAAAATTTGGACAATATGTAGCTCTTAAAACAGGCAGATAGCCAGACCTGATAGCTGGAAGTTGAATAAAAACAACACTAACCTAAAAATTAGTTATTAATAGCAAACACTAAGGCTAATGAATAACTGAAGAGCTCACAATGGATCTGGATGCATTCACCAGTGCTAAGAGGGATTTACTCCAAAATTTTTAATGAAGAATAACTTTTTTTTTTAAAGTGGTAAGTCTCATTCAACCAAGAATTTACTCAAGTCCTTTAGTTTCTATTACATGGAAAGTCACTGTACAGGTCCCTCCAGTTTTACAATGCCTATGGATGTTCTGGAAAAATCTCCTTGTTCCTTCACATGTCTTAAGTTTGACTCTCCTTTTCAAATCAGACAGGCAGGCTTCCAGTGTTGATGAACTAGTACTCAGTAGGTACCAGTCTGGGGGGGGGGACACCAACAACTGGACCCAAATCATAGGGAATAAAAGGGCCATAAAAGCTTACCAGAAATATATAAATCAGATTAGACTCATCACTCCAAGCCTGAAAACACTGAAAACAACCAGGTCCAGCAAAAAGAAAATAAAGAGGAGACTGATATACCTTTCATGTTCTCAATCTATTCACAGAGGAACTCACCCAATCCCATTTTTTCCCCTCAAGTTACCACCCCTGGGCTATGTGGACAAGACATTACACCGGCCCCAGAGAAGGTCCAATCCTTTGTTTTGGGACAGACGGTGTTTTTATAAGCTGTGTTCAGGGCTCTCCTGAGAACTCCATTATGACACACATCCTGCTTGTGGGTAGCTGTCCTCTCTTCCCTTTGTTCCCATGTCTAACAGCCCTCTCCTTCCATGATTTCTCAATCATCAAACAGTAAAGACAACTGAGTGTATTCCTGAGAGTAACAAAGTGGGGCTAAATGGTCCTCATACCATTTAAGACGGAAGGAGCCAAACCTAAATTAGTTATCAGTACAATAGCTGTGGCAGACTAACACAGGTTTATGATTGTCACTCTACTTCTCTTGTTTCTCTCTGATTGTACCCTATTAACAGGTAGTAGAATAACAAAAAAAACCCCAACAACTCTATCTCTGTTTTGTCAGAGCAATGTAAGAAAGCAGGTCATCACTGGTTCAATGTGTAGTTGAGAGATACAAGCAGTAACTTCATGTACAGGGAAAACTCACTACTTGTACTACTGCAGCCAAGGATAAGCTCTTTCTGTGACAAGAGGCCTGCAGATCAAATCACTTCCTATCTTAAACTGTATTACATATCCATAACACATTATGAGACATCCAGGAGATGCCTTCTTCGTATCTGTGGCTAATTTTCAGTAAAATTTGTTGGAGTAATGTTAGAATAGCAGGGTAATTTGCAGCTCGCTGCTTCAGTGCACCACGTAAGCATCTGTTCCCGGCACAAAACACCACCGATGAAATCAAGAGAGCAATGTCTGTTTTGAACACCTAAAGGTCTTCCCCATGAGTTTGAGAACATGTGCAATTCTTTGCCTATCACAAACTGTTCCTTCTGCCCCTGACAGCAACAGTTCACACACCAGAGACACCCTACTTTAACAAACAGGTGCTGCAGTGAACAAGGAAGCCATCCCAAATTTAAGTGAATGGCTCTGTTAAACAAAACTATCAGTATCTCCTGAGTGAACCCATTCACATCCATGTAGCAATTTTGTGCTAATCTGACACTTGACCACACTTAGTCAATAGTAACTGTTTGCTTCTCTAAGGTTGTCACCTCCCATATGTTTCAATAATATGCTTAATTTAATGTTTTTGTTATAGTCACTTAAGAAACAACAGCAACTCACTAAAGAGTAAAGAGGAAATAAGTCACAATAGCTCATCAACAAATACAAGCACTCAGAGACCTTGTGAATTAACAGCTAGTTAGTGCTGACAATCCTAGATTACTGCCTTCCAGCTACCAGCCTTGAAGAATCGTCACTCCTTACGGCACTATTAATAGGGTTTGAGTGTTTGAGGTTTTGGGGTTTTATTTTGGGAAGGGGGGTTAGGTTTTGTTTTTAAATGAAATTCAACTAAAAGAAAAAGATTTTTACATCTCTTTCCATAGTTCTATTATTTCTCCAAATCCAGGATGAATAAGTATATATGATTTCCTACAATGCAAGATAAAACACTTTATTGAAAAACATTTCTTTAAAAAAAGGTACAAAAAAACCCAAACCCAAAGCATGGAAGATATTTCCTTAGCATTAAGCAAATAGTGGAGAAGAAAGTTTTCAAGGAAAGATATGCACTGAGAAAGAATATTAGTTACTTTTTTTTTATTTTCTGCCTGAAGGGAAACATAACTATGCAAACACTGCAGCTGCTACCTAGACATTCTCAAACAATTAATATGTAACCCCACTATCACTCAAATAATTTTCTCATCTCCAGTAGCTGGGCTCAAACCTGGACAAGAAACAAAGAATCGACTGAGGCACAGGAATTATATCACAGCATTAATTCTAAGGATATCCTTATATGCTCTATTAGCATATGTTTTGACTATCAAAGAATGCTTATCTGGTTAGGATGCTGATGATAATTCTATTACTATGTATGAGTTCTGGAACTATAATAAATAGTATTAAAGCGTCCAAACTGTAAAATGCAACACAAATAATTAAAACTCCAAAAACATAAGGAAGGGCGTTTTTAACATTCCAGCTTTGAAGACTTCTGGCATTTTAAGCAATTTTATTTTTTAAATACCTGGTATTATTTCAGTTCAAATCTAGTAACAGAAGAAAAATGGCAGGTTGCCATGCACAAAAATTTCCCTCCTTATTTTTCAGCATGCTGTCAACATGGGCTGTTCTTTCCTGCTGCATTGTCTTATAGTCTTGTGCAGCAGGCAAAAGGCATCTAGTCAAGAATTCAATTTTTCCCCATTATTGCATACTCATAAAAAATGGAACTGACAGGACAGCAGTTTATTCATGCACGAACCAGATCCAAATCACACGGACTGGCTTTCAGAAACCCATAGATCAGTTGTTACTGTCTGGCAAGGGCACCTCGGCGGGGGCGGGGGGGCGGGGGCTTCATTTGGGAGAAGGGAAGAGTTGAAGAGTTGCAGAGGTAAGGAAATCATCACACAGCAGTCTTCTGCATCACGCTAATTAACAGAATGAAGAATAAGCACAGTAGAAGTGGCAAGCTCTAAGTCTGTAACTATTTTAAAATGCATCTAAATTCTGCCAATGCTTAACATGCAGACATTTGAATATGAAGCTTATATGAATATTCAGGTCTGAGTACTCCACCAAATCTAAGTTACTGTGAAAAGATAAGCATGACAGCAAAAGAGTCAAAAGTCAGATCGTTAGACTGACAACGCCTAACGCAGTAGTCTAAGGAAAACTGAGCCAGATTGTCCATCAAGAGCACCTTACTAACCCTCAGTCCTATTCTTTCACCACTGACGCGCAAAGTAGCAGAAGTTTCGTGACATCAGACACAGAAAGGTCCTCAAATTCCCCTTCCCCTATTACGACTTTAATTAGAAGACTATCTTAATGCAACTTTGCAAACAGCAAGAAGCATCCTCTGGAATACGGAAGCAGCTTCAATTCAGAGCGCAGGAAAAGAAACTAAGCCATGCTGCTTTCAGCGTTAAGAACTTCACATTCCCTAACATCAGTAGTGTTAAACTGATTTACACGAACAACAAAACAAGCATTTTTTTTTTTTAATTAATAACAAAATCTCATTTTCAGAGGCAAAAACCTCGGGACATGCTTTGGGGTTTGCTACTGCCAGTAAGTTAAAATACCGTATCCCTGATAAACTAAAAGAACACCCTGAATAAACTGTCACACGAGGGAGCAAAGAACCTGTGTCATTACAGTTCCCCTCCGCAAACAGTTTCTTTGCTGCGGTACCATCTGTTAAATCAGAAACTCCTCTGAACACCGCAGCCTCGCTGACTCCGACGGTGCGCGGGCTGCGCCGATACTCGCTGGGATTTTCGCATCGCGCCCTCTCCGCCGCCGCCCGCCTCCCTCGGAGCCGCTCGAAGCCGCGGACCGCGCTCGGACCGCACCGCGCTCCCGCATCGCAGCGCGCCCGGACCGTCCCTGCGGGCGGCGGCGGCGCGGCCGCGGGTTCACACGACCCGAGGGATGCGCTCCCCCGCCGCAGCGGGCACCCGCGGTGGCCGAGCCAAGCCCAGCCGAGCCGGCAGGCCGCAGCCGCGGACCCCGGGGCGCGCAGCCCGTAAGTTGCGGCGGCCCCGAGCCCCGCACCGAGCCGGCCGGGCGGGCAGGTGCCGCCGGTCCCGCCGCGCGTCCCACCCGGCGCCAGCCCCCAGGGAGGGGGTGCGGGCGCCGACCCCCGAGCGCCTGCCGCGGGGAGGCGGCAGCGCTGCCCCTCGCCCTCCCGGCCGCGGACAAACTTACTTGCGGGAGGCGGCGGCGCCCGCGCCCCCCTGCCCGCCCCGGCAGCGAGCGCAGCCCCGGCGCGGCGGCCGCTGCCGAGCGCGTTCGGACATGCTCAGTGCCCCCGCCGCGCGGAACCTACCACCGGGGGGGACGGGGGAGCGCGGGGAGAGAGCGGGCAGAGCTGGATGCTACCAAGAGGACAGGCTAAAAATAGGCGCCGCAGAAAGGAACAGCTGGAGCTTAAAGGGGCAGCGGCGCCTCCTCCCGCCGCGCGGGTCCTGCCTGCGGAGCCGGAGGACAGGCTCTGGAAGCGGGGCGATGGATGCTGCGCCACCGCGCCCGGCTCCTGCCCGCGCCTCTGCGGCGGGAGCGCTGCGGGGCCCTCGGCTGCGACTGCTCCCGCCGAGCGCGCAGGGGGGCACAGGGTGCCAGGAGGGCACAGGATGCCAGGAGGGCACAGGATGCCAGGAGGGCACAGGATACCAGGGGGCCACAGGATGCCGGGGGGCTCTGGGTGCCGGGGGGCTCTGGGGGGCAGTCTGGCCGGGCCGCCCCCGGGCTCTGCCCTCCCCTCGCCCCAGCGCCAGGCCCCTCGCCCCGGGGCCGGGCCGGGCAGGGTACATCGGGGCCGGGCTGTTTACGTCGGGGCCGGGCCACCCCGTGAAGCGGCAGCTTCGGGAATGAGGTCTAGAAAGTGAGGGAGAGGATGCCCAGCAGCGTTTTCATGCGGTGCTTCTCCGGAGATATCTCCATCCAGCTCCGAGAAATTAGGTTGTGCGGACGAGGCTTGGGGACACACAGGAGCTCTCCTGCGAAGCTCAGAGCAGTCAGATGAGAATGTCACAGGTCCGAGGCGAAAAGCGTGAAGAACAGCCCTCCTAAATATGATTTTCTAGGCTGGAAGAGCTATGCGGCAAGAGAAATGATATGATCACCTCTCACTGACACTACTGTGTTTCAAACCCAAGAGCTGTCGAAATTAAAAGCCCCCTAAATATTTGTGAATGGGAGTTTCTGATGTTTTAAACTGTGGATTATCATTCCCTGCCTTCCTAAAAGACCGATAAGAATGAACATGACAGCATCACATTGCTTTAGATTTATAAAGATACTACAAAGCCTAAAATTGTATTACCTTAGCAGGAGTTCAGAGGTTTTGCTAAATTCTGCTATTATGGATACAGAAAATTGCTGTTGCACAGGAAAAAAAAAAAAAAAGAAAAAAATCTTTACAGTGTGAATACTAAACAAGTTATCAGAAAGAGTATCAGACAACATCTGCATCATGATAACTTGCCATTCCAATGACATCATGTACAATAGTATGTACAATCAGGACTACCATATTCAAAAAGTTTCATTTAATTCATTAGATTTGAGAGGAGTGCACTGGAAGTTTATCTGAATCTGAACAGCCTTCAGCAAAAACTGCTGCAGAAAAAAACCCTCAGTTACACATAGGTGAATATAATAAGGAAAGGAAGTGTTACTTGTCACTAATGTCAAACAAGGTGAGAGCAAAGAAGCAATTTCCCTCGCAGACTGACATACAATGGGATAGATTATTAGATAAGATTATGTAGGTTATTCTGCTGCAGTATTTTAAGAAATGAAGAATATCATATTAAAAAGGGAATGAATCATGCTCACTAATTGTCTCCCCATTCTGTGTTCTAGTAAGCCGTGAGATAGGCTATATTCTGTAGTCTGTGTCTAACAGCCACCTTCACACTATGTATTATAAAAACTTGTCAGCTATGCAGCATGTATAACTGTACAAAGTGAGGGGGAAATGATGTAATTCTTTCACGTGAAGCTATTGATCTTCAGACAGACAGCAGGGAAAATAGAAAAGGCAGTTTTCTGAATGCAGCCTCAGATTTGGGATAACAGAGGGCTAATGTATTTCTGGCTGCAGCTGGACCTCTGCAGGAGCAGTAGGCAGCCTCTGGGGAATTTCCTAGAGCAGTTTGCACCTTTACCATCATAGAGGTCTGGGTAAATTAGAAGACTGAAAGATGTCCTGAGTCTCAGGAGAGTAGCTTCCACTAGGGAATCTTACTATCTAGGGAATGCAGAATACTGTTCATCATGGGAACAAATGTTAAAAAAATGGCAAAGAAAACATGTATTTTTTTTAAGTCTGCATTATCATTCTCCTCAGGGGTAGCTATATTACCATTCTCACACCTTTCTTTGTCTATGAGGAATCTCTGCAGAACTCGTCAAATGTAGTTGCTTTTACGAGACACAACCATGTACGGATCTTTCTTACCCAAAACATGCTGCTGTAATTGCATGAAGTTATATATATATATAAAAGCCTAAGATTATGTATTCCAGCATTCAAAAGACACTATCATCACCCAGATGCAGATTACCAAATTGGACATTAGCGAGTAAGTGGTGGCTGCATCTGCTGTACCAGCCAGTGAACTATATTTAGAGGTAGACACCCATCTAAGGCTGGATGCTGTTGCTTTCTTCGTCAAGTTTTGCTCAGCAGAAATTTCCATAGAGTTGCATTTTTGTACCTAGACAGAAGCAAAGATATAAATATCTACTGTGCTGCTGCGTCCTGTCAGACGGCCTGTGTTTGTAGGAAACAACCCTTCTTGTAGCCCTTCTCTGAGCTCAGTTCACTGGGTCCACATCCTTCTTGTGTTGGGAGTCCCCAGAACTGGATGCAGCACTCCAGGTGGGGGGACACAAGAGCAGAGTAGAGGGGCAAAATTGGGTCCCTTGACCTGCTTGCGACACAGCTTTTGAAGCAGCCCAGGATGAATCAGCTTTCTGGGCTGCAAGTGCACATTGCTGGTTTGTGTTGAACCTCCCATCCACTGACACCCCTCATTCCTTCTCCTCAGACCTGCTTTCAATCCGTTCTCCGCCCAGCCTGTATTTGCACCCAACCCAGGTGCAGGACCTTGCACTTGGCCTTGTAAAACTTCATGAGGTTCACACCTCTCAGACCCATCAAGGTCCCTCTGGATGGCATCCTTTCCCTCCAATGTGCCGACTGCACCACACAGGTTGGTGTTGTCAACAAACTTACCAAAGGTGCCTTCAGTCCCCCTGTCCATGTCACTGACAAAGATGTTAAACAGCACCACTCCCAGTACTGATCCTGAGGGACACTACTCGTCACTGGTCCTCATTTGGACATTGAACTGTTGACTGCAGTTCTTTGAGTGTGACCATCCAGCCAGTTCCTCACTCAGTGAGTGGTTCATTCATCAAACTTCTGCCTCTCCAGTTAAAAAACAAAGATAATTGTGTAGGGCAGTGTCAAATGCTTTACGCAAGTCCAGGCAGATGATGTCAGTCACTTTTCCTACATCTACCAACACTGTAACCCTGCCATAGAAGGCAAAAATTTTCAGGCATGATGTGCCCTTAGTGAAGATGTGTTGGCTGTCTTTTATCACCTCCTCATTTTCTATGTGCCTTAGGATAGTTTCCAGGGGAATTTGCTCCATGATCTTGCCAGGCACAGAGTTGAGGCTCTGGCTCATAGTTCCTTGAGTCTTCCTTTTTTGTTTTTTTAAAACTAGGTACGATGTTTCCTCATTTCCTGTCAGTGGGAACTTCACTAGACTGCCACAACTTCTCAAGTATGATGGATAGTGGCTTAGTGATTCCTCTGAGAGTTCCCTCAGGACCCGCAGATGCATCTCATCAGGCCCCAGGGACTTGGGCACTTTCAGGTTCATTAAATGGTCTCAAAACTAATCTTCTCCTGTGGCGTTTTCTTCATTACGGTGTTTCTTCGTTCTCCCAGTTCCTGCCTTTTCCTTCTGTGATGGGCAGTGTGACTGGAGCACTTGTCAGTGAAGACAGAAGCAAGTAAAGACATAAATTAAAAGTTGAGGTTATTTCCTCATGGTTTGTGATCCTTTATGTGACTATTTCTTGTACATCCTTTTAAACTAAACACTAAAGTGAGAGAGTACCAAACCAAAGTTCGTATCATTAGGTACAGGAGGAAAGAGAAACATGCACAGAGAGAATCCAGTTAGCAGAGTCTAGTAGAAAAAGTCTAAGTAGAAGAGTCTAACTATATCCCACCAGTCTTTATAACTTTTGGTTGTAATCAATGAGTATACATTCCATTTAACACCCAAGGAGCTTTGCTACCATACACTCCGTAATAAGCGGCTAGTGAACATAAGTGTTTTGAAACCCTCAGAAATATATCCTTCTATATTTCATTATCTTTATGGTACCCTTTCTTCTTCCCTGACCATGTCAAACATTCATTTTGTTGCTAACATTTTGTTCCTAATCTCTGTCAGTAACAGACTGAGCAGTAGTTTTTGGTCCATGAGAGGCAAGCATTGACAATCCACATATTTTTTACAGCCTCTTCTTAGAGGAGTTTGATCAGAGCAAAGCAGTAAGGGTTCAGAGCAAAGCAGTAAGGGTTCATCCTGCCATTGCTACACAGAAACTGCACTGACAACAGTGCAAGTGTTGCACAATGGATGAGTCTACATTCTTTATTTAAAAAACATTTTACATGTAAGAAATTGAAGTGTTAGAAGAAATAGCCCAAAATATAGCTGAATTTCAAACAATGAGCTTTGTAATAATTCCCTATAACATGAAAGGAAAATAACCTTGTATACTAGCATAGGAAGAATATAGACTGTGTCTTCACTCAAAGTTTGGCATTTCCAGCATATAAACTTTGTTGACCACATTCCCCTCAGACATTTTCTTCACTGTAATCAATATTTTTCTTCCAATCAGTCTGCGGTTATCTACTTTTTACTGCCCTCAGTGGGCTTTGAAGGTTTGGTTTTTTTCTTAGACATTGGAATTTAAATATCCATCCCTGACTTCTTCAACTGAAAGTCCTGCCAGGCAGCTGGGGGCTTGCAAGTGAACATTTTACTGTGAGACTGTGTGTGTGCTGTTCTCAGTAGAGTATAGGAAACTTACTCAGCTCATGCATTACTTTCATGCATTATGCAGATTTTTACATGTGAGATTAATTTGCTTTGTTTTCAAAGACACCAATAATTGAACAATGTGTTACGAACACAGTCACAGGCTCATATTCCTATGTATATGTAGTAGATGCTTCAGAAAGATTTTCTGAGTTCTCTTCAGTAATAAAATTAATCATACATCCATTTCAGCCTTCTTTCAAGATTACTGAAGTTGTGCCCCTGTAAAATAGAAAATCATAGCTTTTCTGTTATTTAATTATTGCAGGGTGTACCCAAAATAAAGAGAGATTATGAGATTTTTAATGTGGGAAGAAGTGCGTTCCTCTGCACCAGGAAGCTGCCGTAAACATCTGTCTCTCAGAGAGCAGAAGTAAAAGAAGTGTGCTATTAGTGGTGCTATTAAAAACAAAAGAAAGGAGTACAGCATACTACTTTGAGATCAATATTCAATCTAATATGGCCCCTTGATGTCCTTCAATAATCTCTAACAAGTCATGGTTGTTTACAAAGGAGGATGAGGAGAGGTCTCTGGTATTCAGCAGAGCTAGGCTGGGGGCATGCACTGATGGGATTGAGCCACTGGCTGTCTTCTGTAAATCAGTGCAAAGACTAGAAGTATGCTGAGATCATCTGTGATTTCACAGAAATCATACACTGTTGTAAAAATTAACATCAGTCAAGGTATGATCATCTTTAAAAGGGGGGCCTCTAATAACCAACAGGCTAAAAAGCACAGAAGAAAAACACAGCTGCAAACTAATTAAAAAATTTCCTTCTATGCCATTTCAGTGTGGATTTATAAAACAAAACCCACTGGATAAAAAAAGAAATAAAAATTTATTTATTTTTAATCAAGGTCTTCAATAGCCTTTATTAAAAAAAAAACACTTGAGGAAACTAACAATCACAGAGTCACAAAATATGCCGAGTTGGAAGGGACCCACAAGGATCATCCACTCCTGCACAAGATCATCCCCAAGAGTCACACCATGAGCCTGAGAGTATCATCAAATGCTTCTTGAACTCTGTCAGGGTTGGTGCTGTGACCACTTCGCTGGGGAGCCTGTTCCAGCACTCAACTAACATATCTCACAGATGCTGTTCTAAGGAGAATTAGTCGTATGCTTAAAAAAGAAAGATATACCAGTGTTTCATACAGCCTTATGAATTTTCAATCAGCTCTGGGAAGCATGGTTTTTAACCACCTAGAAAGCTGGTCCCACCATTTAAAATAAAACACAACAAACAGTGCAAACTGGAACCAACTGAAAAATAAAAAGGGAATCTCACTTAAATATTACATGTGATCCCTAATGTTCTAACTCTGGCAGAGAAATACAAAGATGCAGTAAGCCAAAAGGTAAACTACTTCCAAGCTGGTTTAAGTGCAAAACTTAAATTGAAGCCACTGAAGAAAATTATTTTAGCTAAACCAAAATCTAGATCTATAGCATATGTGCTGTTATATAATGACATATAGGCTGCCCAAAAATAGCTGGTCAGAGTATGTACTTGAAGTTGCATTTCAGTATTTGTATTCAGGCATCATGCAAGGTTGGCACCCAGCAAAAGCAATGCTGAGAAGGATGGAGGGCAGTAAAAGGCAAGGAAGGCACAAAGAAGAACATGAAACATTCATGCATTGCATAGTTTGCTGATATATTAATGAAAATGAAGGAACCTGACTACCTGATTGGATACGCCCCTTAAGCGTTTCACTCCTGGAATCACTGTGATTAAATTGCCTTGAGATTCCGGAATTCCACCTTGGGCACAACAGGCCAAATTCCTTTTGCATGTTTTGTGTAGCCTTTAGGAAAAACGTATGAATTATAGAATGAAGCATTATCTACAGCTGCTACTTGTTACAGGTGTCCTTGGGAGTTTATTGACAAAATATTAAGGTGATGGAAGTTTTACTGTTGATGCTACAGAAAACCCCATGGGTGTTCTAGGATCAGGAAGATCATAGCCCTGCTTATCTGGTGTAGGCAGTGTAATATTGCCAGTGCACTTCTGTATGGAGTAAAAAAAGGAAAGACTGACATGGCCGCTATCAGGCAATGCAAATGTTTCTCGCTGAAAATTTCATGTTTAAATCCAGCTTTGTTTGACTAAAAAAAAAAAGAATAGATACACAAATTCTCCAACTATCATAAAAATGCCAAACTAGCTTAAATAAATATTAAAATTTTCTATATTTTGATAGAAGTATGTAAGAAAATTCAAAATTTAATTAAAAAAAAAAAAAGGAAAAATGTGGAATCTTTTAGGAAAAAAAATCCTACTGTTCCCTTTTGTGTGAAAGAGAAAGTAGAAAAGATATCTCTCTTCTACAGTTTGATCTTGACATTACAGAACCAGTTTACTTTTTCTTTATATATAGGTAATTTTAAAAAAATGTCATTTCAAAATAAGAAGAAAATTAATCAAAATTACAACAGTGAAATATTTCAGAATTTTTCAGTGTCTGGAAAGAAAGGTGAGAAAATACAGAGGTATTTACTTTATTCATCCCATGTTTTTTAAAGCTTTGAATTCCATACTTTTTTTTTTTGATGCAATACTCACAATTAATTTTCCCATTCTATGCTAAACACCTGAATGTCCATACCACTTTTTGTTGCTACTGTGAATTCCTAGTTATCTTCATATTGTCTTGGCTGAATGATTTAGAGATAAATGACTGCTACGAGTAATGTAACAAACAGCCCATATTCTATTTTTAAGTAATATTTAAGCCAAAACAGACAGGGCCTATGATTGTGTTTCTGTTACAGCAGAAACCTGCTGTTTCTCAGCAGGCTGGACAGTTCTGGCATCTTCTGCTTTCAGTTACTGCATTGCAAATAGTTTATCTTTTAACAATGAAGATAAAATGGTTACCAAAAAAGTAAAAGAGACACAGGTGCACATTACTGGCTGTTTTTACTGTGGATTCTCGAAGATTCTGAGTCACAGTAGATATTTTTAGCTGTGCTTTTAACCACTTTTTCTGCTACGTTGCCTAGATAGAAATTATTTTAGCAGTGGTTTGATCTTGGTGCTCATTTGCATTTCAACCCTTTGTTGAATAAGTTCATCTCTCAAATTTCTTTCAATACACAGAACTTTAGCTATCTGATTCTTATACCATTAAGCTTTCATTTTCAAAGGCATATTAGTTACATGTCTTATGACAGAAGGCTCTTTAATAATGTTTTGGCTATATAATATACAATTGCCAGCCCGATTATTCTAAATTCCAAAAAGAGGACTGACAGGCTGATAAAAAAATCTGTGGGGTTTCATAAAATAAATACCTGTGTTACTATTGTTCTTGCATATCTTAAATCATTATGTACTATCTATTTTTTACTCAAAAGAGATCTTGTACAAGAGGCTGAAATTTAATTTCTGCTATTATGGGCAAAGTTAAGTTTAAATTCTATAAAATTTTAAAAATTTTTAGAAAAACATCAGTTCATTTCAGTTTTGTCTTCAATCCTTGATCATTTGTGAGTTTTGAAAGCAGATTGCTATTTTTATCTGTAAATTGATTACCATGGGGGATTACCTTCTGATTTATATTTTCTGATTGATGGTTTAATTTAAGAATGATCATGTTTGGAGATATTTCATAACAGACATTTGTAGGAAACCTGTCAGGGGGCAAAAGCCTGAAAAGTGATGGAAATACTGACCCAACAGATCTTCTCTATTTCCGATTTCTGTGTGCTCTCACCTAAATTCATAAATATAACCAACCCATTGATAATACTGAGTGATATAAAGTGAAACAGGCATTGCAAAGTTTTACCAGGGATGTGGAGAGCTCACTGCGTGAGAAGAGGAAGAGCAGTTTGGCTCATTTAGCTTTGTAAAGCAGAGGCTGAGAGGAGACATTATTTATTTCTCTAAATTTGTAAAATGAATGGTTATTGACAAGAGGAAGAACGACTTCTTTCTCTAATGGCAAATGTTAGTAGAGGAGCAAATTACTATAAATTAGCTATTAATACAGATAGGATAAAAAAGAGAAGAGGTTCCCTGAATGACAAAACAATAAAAATCAGGGAATTTCATGGAAGGGATTGTGGAACCTGTCTGCTTATAAAGCAAGGTCTGAACCCATTGAATGGAGAGTTCTTTCCTGTCCTCGGTTTCTAAACTCTTAGCAGCCCTGGTCAAAAATTGCATTATTGAAGTTCCTGAGAGATTGATAACCCTGGGAAGAGATTGTGAACCAAATGCATTTGTAATTAAACTTTTATATATGATCCTAATATTGTAAATCAGGAATTTCATTATTATAAATTATAAAACATACTGGAATCTCTGCACATTTTCACCTTAAAGCTCTAGCTCTCATTAGAGCTACCTTTTGCTGCCTCCAGGTATAATTCATTAGTTTGCTTTTTTTGCTCATTTGTGAAGAAAATACAAGGATACATACCCTCAAAAGAACCCATGAGTTTAGCAAAGGGGTTGAAAGGGGCATATACATATAAACTGGTGGCTTTTCTTTCTTGTTTTTTTTGCAAAAAGGTTATTTACTATCCTGCCTATTCACAAATTCAAACTTAAATTCTGTTATGATTTCTCTTGAAAATAATCTTTCTTGAATTATTGAAGTTAGTGCATGGAAAAAATGAGTTTGTTTCTCTTTACTGAAGTGAAATTCTAATCCGCCTGTATCAGAAAGTACCTTACCTGTATATGGTGTGTCATGACATATTCCTATTTGCTATTCAGTCAGTGCATGTGAGAGCAGGACACTGACTATCCCACAGGGTGGACAAATACATTGGAAGCACCAGCCATAATTGTAACTGAGAATGCTCATTTCAGATCCTCCTAGGACAGTATGTAGAATGGCAACTGAAATGAACAGTTTTCATTTGGGCATAGGATGACACAGTGCATACCTAGCTGAGTTTGTGAGCATCATCAATACTGACACCTAGCAGAAGAAAAATTCATTAGAGACAAATAAATTGCTAAACCTAGCAGTTTTTAATAGGAATCTATTTGGGTTTGTTTTGATGGTTTGATTTGGTTTGGTTGATTTGATTTGGGGGGATGGGATTTGTTTGTTTGGTGGTTTTTGTTTGTTTGTTTTGTTATGTCTACATTTTAAACACCAGTTTATGCCTCATATGGTTAGTGAATCAAGTAGAGATGAAGCAAAGGCCTGTAAGCCTAGGATGATTTTTAATGTGGGATAATGGAAAGAGTCCAGGCGAGAGCTTTCACGATTTTTCCTTTGAAGTAAAAATTTGAAGGTTGGAATTTGGATGTGGGAATTACCATGTCTGTTGCTCACACATGCCAAAGAGGCAGAGGTTGCAGTGTTTGGCCAGTTCTGTAGAGCAGGGACCCATATCTCAGTTCCCTTTGCAACCAATGACCTGGCATTCCTGTGGGCATCTCCACTGATGTGATTCTCACCAGAAAATTATGCACTTAAATGTGATAGGTTGAAAGCATCTTCCCCACAGTGTCTGGTAAGAAGGAATAGGGAAGTCTGAAGTTCAAATTGAGCAGAACAGAGATTTAGGAACAGGCTTTCTTGTTCACCGGGAATGAACTGACTTCAAGCAAAGGCATATAGTGGGGCTTCAAAGCAGCACTGATGTCAGCTGTACAAAACCCAGTCTTCTGGATTTCTCTGGAAGTTCCTACTGGATGGGGCTGCATTGAAGAGTGGCAGCTTTCAGAGTCCCACTGAAAAGGAGGCCTGAACCTGTTGCCGTCGGTCGAGGCGGGAGGATGACACGGTGACCAGGGATACCAGCCCCCTTTATTGCAACAGTGCTTCTACTTATACACTTCTGGGTGTCACACATGT
>JAYRBT010000082.1:133627986-133646240 GCA_036023395.1 Myiotriccus ornatus | reverse complement strand
CGTGGTTAACCCTCTGCCAGGTGTAAAGTTCCATCTTCAGTATCCTAGCTTACAGAGAGCCCAGGGCCAGCTGGGCTTCCCCACATGAACCAAGATTCATATCTCTCTGGATATGCCAAAATTTGTACGTCTAAAGAGCCAGGTACCTACATTCTGCTGATGCAGTTTTTAGATGGGTGCTAACAGGGCTTGTTTCTTTTCCTTTAATTGTGTATTTCTTGTGAAACTCCACAACTTCCCAGTTGTATGAGAAGGATGGATGAATGTGGCTAGCTATAAGGAATTCTGATATTATGTAGTGGGGTCCCTAAAGGAGCTATTAAGAGATATATAATGACAATATAAGCACATATGCATAGCTGTATGAATACCTACTTGTCCAATTTACTCCTTTTTTTTGTGGTATGTTAATTGATTGGGAGATATCTCCTTAGAACATTTCTACAAATTTTAATTATGGACTATGGTTTTGTTAGATACCCTCTAGAGGTGAAAGCTCTGGATATATCCTTTAACATTTTCTCTGCTTAAACCAACACATAAACGTTCTCTGGATCAGTAATTTTTTTTCCACGTGTTGCTAAAATATGAAATATAAAATTCCTAAAAAGCACAGTTAATGTATTTTGGTGACTTCATACTTCTCTTCACCAGTGTTTTCTCCAGAACTGTTCAAATTCAGATAATAAACACTGCATAAATAGGTGTCCAATGTCTATAAAACATCCCTTTGTGGAAGAGATTATCTTCCCCACATCTTCAGATCCAAGAAGGCCCTGAATGCTACATGTGGACAATGAAAACCACGAGTACAGGTTTAATACTAACACTTCTTAATTATAACTTCTAGACAAAATTAAAATGGAAATTACTGCTTTCTTGTAATTTATTTTCCAGCTTTCTCCAAGCATCTAAAGTTCTTGGTTTTTTTTATGATATACTTCCTTAAAATTTCAAAGTGATCTAAGCAAATAGTCCAGAAGCAGAATCCAACTCCTGATTTCCTATGGATTTCTGTCTCCTGTGAATTAAAGAATGAGATCTAAATGAAACCTTTGCTGTCATAGGCAGAATTTATCCTTTCTGGATTCTCTGATATTTGATAAATCAGGAGGAAGTGACACTATAGCTGTTTATATCTCTCCTTAGTCATTCTGCCTGGCTGTGTCATAAAAATCATCTTTCTTAAACAGGTGAAATTTTCCTGCTTTGGAAGTTATCAAAAATCACAAACAGAGCAGAATGGACAAAGCAAGGCTGCAGTTGCATAAGTATCAGTTACAAAACAAACTGGGAGGAAACACAAGTGCACCTAGACATTTGATCCTGAAGCTGAAATATAATTTGAACATCTCTCTGTGCAATACTGAATTCCTGTGACAACGTAGGTTTCTTGCCCATGGACAGTGGGTAAAATAAAGATTACATCCAAAGATAATCCATAACTCTATCTCTTACCTGAAGATAAAAATCATCACTAAAAATTTTCAGGGAACAAGAGAATAAATCAGATAGTCCTTACATTTCCACATCATACTCTTCACTGTTTCTAGAAAGAAAGATAATGGCTTTCACAAAGACTAAGACATCACATTGTCTAAATAACATATTCCACTGAATAGAATCAATGACAATTTATCAGATTATTGATGAAAGCCTGTTGTATTTTACAGAAGTATACACTTCAAGACGTTTCCCAGTGACTGATTGATGAGAATAGTGAATCTGTTCACTAAGCTAGTTTGAACACAGTGCACTCAGCAGATACAGGAATGTGAATCAGACAAATATTTGATGCAGTGAAAACAAATGCCATATAAGAGGATGTGTCACAGAAAGGATAAGGTCACCTTGCTTTTACCTTACATTTATTTTGAAAGCTACCTTTGATGTACATATTCAGTTACCTGGCTTAGAGGGTTTTTTTGAAAAGCTTCGTTTTAAAGAAGCTTAACTGAAACTAGGCAAGGCTGAGGTACTTTCTACAGTGAAGCTGACAAAGCATTTTGGAACTGCGAGCTGCAGCATACCCTCAACTCTGGGAAGAAAGAATATGGCCAAGTAAACTGTTTTCACCCTTCCTCTGGTGCACCTAGGCCTGTAGCACCTGTGCAGCACAGAAGCAGAATGACCGGTGGTTGGTAAGTGGAGACTGGGGGGGTGGTCTAGTAGCTGAAGCAAAAAGCATTTGTGGCCCATTACCTGGTCCCCTCATCCACTAACTGATTGTAAGAGGAAGATTTACCTATCTTAAATTGTAGAGAATATGCTAGCACAATATATGATTTTGTAAACCTCTGAAAATATTGTTCTGAATGTCATTCTTGACTGCCTTTCATGCTGCACACTGGTTAATACAGATTTAGTTGCTTGGTACTACTCTTGGTAGTCACAAACCTATGGAACCATTTCAGATGTTTAGTTATATGTGTGGTTGAACTTTACAACAGACATATTTACAGCTATAATGAATTAGACAGCTTTTGAAACTAGTTCCATAGAGGAAAATGAAGCCTAAGATTTACAAGGTGTCAGTACAAACTTATTGAGAAAATTTTTGTAATAAACTTGGGGCACCCCAATAAGGGGTGGTGCAGAGCTATCATAAACAAGTACCACAGCATGTACTGCATTGAATTGGACCTGCTATGTACAGCAAGTTACTTTAGAAATTTGTATTTATGATATTCATTACAGAATGTCATTACAATGAAGTATTTCAGTGCCTTACAATAACTTTGTAGGAATAAACAGCATTTCCCTACTTTATTTTGAAGTTTAGAGTCTGAAGTGCAGCAAAATTAAGACAGTCTTGTGATAAAAGCATTCACTAAGTAGATAATCTTGTTTGTAATAATTTTCATTATGCTGCTGCCATATCCTGGTAATGGCCAAACTCTCACATTATCTAAGATTTTGACAATTGAGGTCCTTATACCTATAGATCTGTTCTGGCAATGAATAGAAATGTTTTTTTCAGCCACTACAATGATGAGTTTCTCTTACACAAATCCTCACAGGATTTACAGACATGGTATGTTTCTTTTATTTGGGTGAAGAAACAATTTAAAACCTGAACAGATTTGGTTTACACAAGAATACGGCTAGAAGAGAAAGAGATGTTGTCATCTGTCCTGTCTTCAAACAGCTTGAGCACTCACCCAAAAATCTATGGTGTAATTGCCTCCTCTGCCTGACAGCCCTCGAATCCTTGTCTCCCACCTCCCTGTAGGACATCCAGCAATCAGATTCCTGGGTAGTCTAAGGTGAAGTGCTATGTTTGTCTCTTTTGCAGAAGCTGTTTCATTTTGCATGAAATAATCAACGGCTCAATGGACTATTCAGTGAAAATGTGAACGTCACTCAGTGCTCTAATGATGGTATTCAGCTGGGAAGGGGAATACTTGCAGCTAATGAATCCACAAGTATTTCAGACTGAATAAGCATTGGAGAAAAGTACACAACACAAGTTTCCCTCATTTCCACACAAATTTGCTTCAACAGGCTGGAAGCAAAGCTCACTTTTACTGGCTTTCTTCAACATATACTAGATGGGTATTTCATTATTGCATGCAAGCAAAATAGTCTTGCAGAGCAGTCCTACCACAGAACACCAGACTGCCTCTGCTGCTCGGGGCACTCTTCTGAGTGTTGGGAAGAGGGTCCTGTCCACTCAGAAAGGCTGATGAGCATACAGGGGTGCGCTCAGCTGTGACATTAGGCATTTCTCATCTTTGGCTTTTTTAAACAAATTACCTCTCAGCATTTTCAGCTCAATAAATTGTATTTTGCTTTGTCTTCTTCCCATCTTATGGCTTCAGATTTCATTCAATAGCCAGGCAACAGGAAGTCTGCAATTTGAGAGTTGTCTCATTGCCAGCAAGTACAGATAATGCAAAGAAACAGATCTTCATGTTGTCCAAGAGGTTACTGACAGGACCAAAACACACAGAATGGGAGGAGCCTTAAACTTGGAAATTAAAATCTCAAAAAACATGATTGAGTATGTGTGAAAAATACTTTAAAGACTCTTGTCTTTATTGCATTTTTATAAAGCTTCTGAAAAGATCTATAAAACCTGCTTTGTCTCAGCTTGCTTTTTATTTAAGTAAGCAGAAGAAACATGGGAGAAAGCCTTTTGAAAAGAAAGATATGGGTACTGAAGAGTCTGAAGCAATTAGTCAGTAGCAGATTACATCCTTTCTTTATTGCAGAATAATCTTCAATGAGATTAATGAGAGAAACAAAATTACTTTAATAGAGAAATTCTGTAGGGATAAAATGTTCATGCTATGCATCTACAGTTACCATATAATCTTGTTTTAGCTGATTAGATTGTTTTATCAGAAGCCTGGGCAGAAATGTAGTGAAGGATAGAGCTCAGCATGATATTTTCAAATTAAAGCATGTAATAGTAGTCTCAGGTCATGCTGGTTTGTGTGACTGATGCACATGCAGGAAGGGTTAATAGCATTGCATTTCAATAAGCTGTCACATTGATGCATTGTAATTTGGATGTACTGTTTTAGTGGGAAGTTACTCAGATAATGTAGAATTATATAGAAAAGTTTCAAGATTTGGTCTCACATTGTCTAATAAAGAAAATAAGATTTAGGTGTGAAATTTATCTGAGAAAGATCACCTGTGGTTTTTACTAGCTAATATATAGAACATACCCCCTTTTGTGACTATGCTAAGAGTGCTGTGTTTCCTCTTAAAAAATCATTGATAAATTCCCTCCCATTGGAGCCTTATTCCTTTTCTGGAATACAGAAATACATTCCTTACTGATATCTTTTGATGATTTAAATAAAAAGAATCAGGTGATACAGTAGTCGTGTAATTGAAATTTGGACAAATTACTAAATAGTTTTGTTATATTATTCACTATGTGTGTATTTTGTTGGGGTCAAATAAACTATTCTTTTATATTAAAAAAAGGTAGTTGGCCACAGTCAATCTCTTTTCTTCAGGGGAAAAAACACAGCAAAACAGCGTGATATTAGATTAAGCAGTGGTCATTTATATTTACCAACAGTCTAAGGGAGACGAGATTTTGGATAGGACAAAGACAAAAATCCATAACTATGTCATGGTTTAATCCCAGCCAGCCACCAACCCCTGCAGCTATTGGCTTACTACTGTACCAGCAGGATCAGGGAGAGAATTGGAAGGGTAAAGGCTTGAAAAATCATGGGTTGAGATAAAGACAGTTTAATAGGGAAAGCGGAAACCATGCACACAAGCAAAACGAAACAAAACACGGATTTAATTCACTGCTTCCCACGGGCAGGCAAGTGTTCACCCATCTTCAGGAGAGCAGGGGTCCATTTCATGCAATGGTTACTTGGGAAGACAAACACCATCACTCCAAATGCCCCCCTCTTCCTTCCTCCCCTGTTTTATGTACTGAATATGATGTCACATGGCATGGAATATCCCTTTGGGTCACTTGTCCCAGCTGTGTCTCCTCGCAGCCTCCCATGCACTCCCAACTTCCTCACCAGTGTGGCAGCATGAAAAGCAGAAGAGGCCTTGAGTACATGTAACCACTGCTCAGCAATAATAAAAACATCTCTGTATTATCAACCCCGTGTCCAGCACAAATCCAAAACACTGCTCCATACTAGCTACTACAAAAAAAAATTAACTCTACCTCAGCCAAAACCAGCACAAACTGTTACTGAGGTAAAGCCTTTTTTTATTGTGTCTGTTTGTATTCTGTGAGGGGGACTGCCAAGTGCTCAAAGGACAGTGAAGCATTCAACTCTGTAATTCTTCTAAAGCCAGACATGAAAGGGAAACATTCCTTTACCCATTTGTGACTGCATTTCGGTCTGTAGTGTTACACCCTCCTCTCTTTTCTGCAGCCAACCATTTTCTATTCTTTTTCTAAGATGTCTAAACGCTTGAGGTAAAAGTCAAGCTCAATTTCTGTCAAAATAAGGAACAGTAGCTTAAATATATTGCCCCTCAGTCATTATAACCTGAATTTTTGCTTATGGAAAACAACTTAATAATAGCCAAAAATATTAGGAAATAATATTAATCTGAAATATTCCTGCAATGGAATATTAAGCCCATATTTTTTATATTATGTCAAATAAGTCATACTTATATATATGTAAAATCATCAAACCCACTTGTCTGAGCTGGGAGCTTAGTAGAAAGCTCAGAACAGCAATCTGGTAAATCAATTGCAGTGCACTGATTTTTCTTTCTCTGTTCTTAGTCCTGAGACTCTCGGCACATTGCCTGTAGCCCCTGAGCTTCCTCCAGACAATGGATTTTACTGAAATACCATTTCAAAGCACAAGATGAAGAGAATTTGATCATAAAACAAACTTTTAGCTGAATGCATGGGTAAACCATCGTGCCTTCGTTATGTCTGCTCTATGCAAACAGAGCAGTGTCCAAACTAGGAACACAATTAATGTGCTGCTACACCTATGTCCATACACAGAAGCACACACACACATATATCTCTATGTGATGTTTTTGTTTCAGAAAGCTAAGAATAATTATGAACCCCATTAACTAGTAGAATGTCTGATTGGATGGTGAGGAAAGGGTTTGTAATAACAAAGAACTAGAGGTGATTTTAATGAGCATACCCCAACATCACTCCCAAAGTGAGACAGAAGATTGAATTGATTAAAGAGTGGAATTTAAAAATTCCATTTCAACAGTCTCCTGAAAAATGTGAAAACAGCAACTAGTAAAGCTCTTTTTTTCTCATCTTTTTCTCTCTCTTTTTTTTTTTAATCAGGAGACCTAAATCACATGCATTTAAAAGCACAAAAAAAGGAATCATCAAATAAGCTTTCTCAGCTACGTATGTTGATTTTTAATAAAGTTTAAAACACAGGGGAAATGATGGAGAGCTGAAAAAGCTTATCTTAAGCCAATATTTTAAAAGGGCAAACTACCCATCAAATCTCAATCCTAGGCAAATAGTAGAATGCTTGACATCATCATTAATAAATAATTTTATTCCTCTCTTCTTAATATCAATTTTACTTTATGAAAAATAATTTTTTCATACTGTCTTGATATTTTTCTTAGATTATAGATCTAGTTGATAAATAATATTTAATTCTGTCAGGCAGTTGCCCTAATAGTATCTCACATTTTTATTAGGAAACAAGAATCTCAGTTATAAACGTATCCTGAAAACATTAAATGCATACAAAACTTGGAAACTAATGTCTTTTAAAATGGGTTTGTAAAGAGACAGTGCTTGTGTGGTAATGTGTCATAGAGATTTCCTACAAGGATTGATTTAAAATCTATAATATTTAACATTTTTCCTAAAGAAGAAATGAAGAAAAACAAAATCATTTAGACTATTTATGAATGTCACAAAATTTTCACAATGGTAAGTAATGAATAAGCCCCAGTGAAGAGTCACTTGGTTAGTTTAGTAACTTCACAAAAGTAAGTAATTTGAATTTCAGTATGATCAGTGTTGGATCATTGAAACACATTGAGTCAAGGAGAAATAATCATCACAAACGAGGGATGAGAGATTATCCTGGGAGCCAGTGGGTCTGAGAAGAACAGGCCCTCTCCCAAAGAAGATTTGATACAAAATGTAGATAATGAATAACTGTGGTCTTGAAAAGTCAAAATAATTTTTGTACGATCATGACACATCTTATTTATATTTTACTCAAATTGTCCAAAATAAGTTGAATTGATTCTTCACAAAAGGGCCTGCTTACACCATAGCCAGATCAGGTCTGAAGCGTGGCCAGAGGTCCCAAGCTCCCCTAGTCTGCGTGTTCTCACCAGGCACTTGCTGTACAGTAGCAGGATAAAGTGACTCCCCAAATACCTCTGCATCTCTTTTGTCAACATCTCACTACACCTTGCACCTGACTTTCTGTGTTCTTTCTTCAATCCTCACTTCAGTTTATATATGCCAGCTAAATGGCTAAAATGCTCAAAACAGGAAGTAGAAAGTTCAGTGACCTCTTTTCTCTGCAAGAATTGAAACTTTCATCCCCTACCTCCCAAGACACTTACCTAGACAGGCTCATCCATGTGCAATTCAGAATCATACCTGTAGCAGTAAAATAAGCAAGGGCAGAGCCCATTATCTGGCCTTTCTCCATCCTCTTGACACCCTCCCATCAGATACATATACAAATCAAGGTCTTCTCTTAATCGTCATTTCTCGAGGCTGAACAGGTCCAGCTCCCTAAGGCTTCCACAGAATCACAGAATATTTTGAGTTGGAAGTGACCCACAAGGATTATCAAGTCCAGCTCCTGGCCCTGCACAGGACTATCCCCAAGAATCCCACTATGTGCCTGAGAACATTGTCCAAACAGGTTTAATGCTGTGACCACTTCCCTGGGGAGCCTGTTCCAGTGCCCAACCACCCTCTGAGTGAAGACAATTTTTCTAATATCCAACCTAAATCCCCTCTTACACAACTTCAGCCTGAAGAAGCAATGATTAGGAGGGGACCTCATTGATGTATATATGCATCTGAAGGGTGTCAAGAGGATGGAGCCAGGCCAAATAACAGGACAAGAGGCAACAGGCAGAAACTGATGCATAAAACTTTCCACCTGAATAGGTGGGAGTACTTCTTTACTGTGAGGGTGACTGTGCACTGGAACATACTGCTCAGAGAAGTTATGGAGTCCCCCTCACTGGAGATATTCAAGAACCGTGTGGATGCCATTCTGTATCATGTCCTCTAGAATGACCCTGCTTGAGCAGGGAGGTTGGGCCAGGTGACCCACTGTGGTCTCTTCCAACCATACCCATTGTGTGATTCTGTTATTTCATGATTCCAAATGACAGAAATAAATGAGTCTCAGCTCTGTTTTAGCCTAAAGGTGTAGGGTGCCTTACTTGGTATTTGAATAAAACATTTTATTTCTGAGAAGTCTTTCAGTGCAACTTGGCAAAAAGAGAAAGCTTTCATTCATTTGTTAGCTTGCCAGTACTTAATTTGGGGGAGGGAGTGTGGTGTGAAACGAAAGAATAAACAACATATATGTCAATGCAGTTGTAGAAAGCAGAATGGATTTAAAGAAAAACAATCCAAATAGCCAGAACCTCAGTATGGAAAAACTGTTATTCATATTTTTTCTGCTGTAAGATGTCACTGACTTGTGCTCTGTAAATTCTATGCTTTTAGCCTCGGGAGTTCATTGCACAAGAGCCAAATAAAAGACAAATAATACCTCTGCTGCCATACTTATGGAATTCAGAGAAGTGAGGGTCTGAAAACTTAATTCAGTAGAGTTAGTTTTCCTAAGTTCCTACTGTTTCTGAGCTATTGCTTCTAAGACTGGCATGTGAGTACATCTGAGATGAAATGGGCAGATTTTCATGTTTCTCCATCTCTTCCACTTGATGTGTCCACGTCTTGGACACAAAGTTGAATGCTGAGAAGACCATGAAGAAAAATATGGGGGTTGGGGAGAGTTGAAATAAATTGTACCATGCCGTTTGCTCCCCTAGTTGTCCCAGAAGAGCGTCAGCCCTGTGGGCTGGATGAGACCCAGCAGTGTGAGTCCCTGGAGGCGACTTTCCAGGGCTGCACAGAGCGGGTTCCTACCCTGGGAGATGGCATTTATTATGAGACGGGCGGGGAGAGCAGGAAAAGCATTATGGAATTGTGTGAAACTTACTACATGGAGGAATCAGAAACGGGGAAAGGGAGCAAACATGGTTGTTTGAGGAGAAACAAGCATGAAAAGAAAAACCAGTTCAGAACAGTCTTTCTGTCTTCTCATTAAATTCCATTTCTAAGTTGTTTCCTGGGTGAGGGGATTTTTATTCTGCCCTTGCGTATTTGGGGCGGGGAGGAAATGCAAAGCAATTGGAGTCAGACTGCAGGTCAGAGGCTCATGTGTGCACGGTGTCACTGGCTAGAGTGAGCATGGGTGCATGGGTGAGTTTGTGATCATCAGTGATTATCAGCCCAGACTAGCTGGTGAGTAGGTAGGTGCACTGAGAGGCAGGAATGTGTGCGTGTAAGAGATGGGGAACAGCTGGAGTTCAGGGATACAAGTGGGCTGCTAAATTCTGCAAAGGCAGAATTTAGGCTGTACTGCAGGCCTACTCTGGATAAAGCAAGACACAGGACAGACTCCCTGTTGCCTTCTTCCCACCAGAGAAAAGACTGACGACTCCAGCATATTCATGGGTCGCATACACCAGTACTTGAACAGCATACGCAGGTATGAACAAATTTGGTGTTCTCACAAGCAAAAAATGTACCTCAAACAGGGCAACGTAGTGGAGTCTGTATGTGTTTTATCAGATATCCTTCACCTGTTCCCCCTTTTTCTTACATCTCTAACTTTTCAGGACAGCTTCTGTTGCAGACTTGCTGAACAGTGATGTGTACATTTGAGTGCAAAGCACACTATAGGTCTTTTGGCTTCAGAAGAACTGATACTTGATCTGTTCCCACAACACTACAGTGAAGTAGTAATTGTCAAGACTTCCCTTGGGTGAAATCTACAGTCCAGATGTTTCACTGTTACATATTTATTAACCCTTTATGAGAACTTCTGTGTGGCCTGTGTAGGGATGATAAAATCCTACAGACGATAAACACCATCAGCTCAGTTACAAGTCTTAGGAGGAGTGTCTTAGGGAGCTGGGGTGATTTACTCTGGAGAAGGAGGCTCAGGGGATACCTTAGTGCTATCCACAACTACCTGAAAAGAGGTTGTAGCAAAGTGAGTGTTGAATCTCTTCGCCCATGTAACAAGTGATACGACAAGAGGAAACTGCCTCAAGCTGTGGCAGGGGAGGTTTAGAATGGATATTAGAAAAAACTTCTTGTCCCGGTTTAAATGAGACAAGGGTCTTTTGCTGAGCATGAGTTATGTGAAAAGACCCAAATTCCTCTCTTTAAGCAATTATAAATCCAAAATCAAGAGGCTCCAATTGAAGGAAAAACATATTATGGAAAAGGAAAAATAACAGCCCTTTATTAAAAGGTATGTGTGTATTAACAGAAATACGAAAAAGAACCAAGTAAAACAACCAAACAATACTCCTATACCCAAAAATAGTCCCCTTCAAAAACAAACCGATAAACAGGCAAAAGGAAAAGTAAACAGTTCAATTGTGTGCCCTTTGGTGCAATTCCAACCACAGTCAATAGGGGGCGCCGTTGGGTCACTGGAGACGCAGAACTTGTCCTATAGCAGCCACCAGGTGGCGCTGTTGGATCACTGGAGGTGCAGAACTTGTAATGTCCTGTGTCAGCCACCAAGGTATGCCGGAGAAACAAATCCAACCACAAAACTGGACCTTCTTTCCCTTCCCACACGCTGGGAAAGGGGAGAGGGAGAGGGGGAGGGAAACAAAAACAAAATAATCCTTCACTCACTCCGGCTGGTCAAAACTGCTCTGTGAAGTCCTTTCTCCCTGCTGCTGTTGTGCCCGGACCAGTGCCAGGGAAAGAAAAACAAATGGGAACGGTGAAAGGGAAAAGGGATAAAAAACCTCCAGGGAAAAAAAAAAAAAAAAAAACAAAACGAAAAAACCCACAACAGCTTCTCTCTGATGAAAAAGAAATCCAAGAAGGATCTGCAACTAGTAAATAGGTCCCGAGCCACACGAACCACCAGCCTTCACACCCGACCTGTGTTCCAGCCACAGCCCAGCCCACCAAAAATTCCTCCTCCCCCGTTGCCCAGGAGACAAGAGAAAAAGTAAACAATAGCCTTTCATCTCCCCTATTTCCTAGGAGACTAATCTTCAGCCATTGGCCAGCCAGCTAGTTCTTTTGTACTCTTAAGTGCTTACCTGATATCTCTGCAGCAGTGGGCAGGGGGGAAGGGGAAAAATTCCTGGAAGGGTTTCCCAGAACTAACTAAACCATGACACTTCTCCATAAAAAGATTGTCAAGCACTGTAACAGGCTGCTGGGAAGTGGTTGAGTCACCACTCCCAGTAGTATTTAAAAGATGTGCAGATGTGGTGTTTAGAGATATGGTTCAGTGATCAACCTGGAAAGGTTATGTTAGCAAAGTGACTCAATCCTAGAAGTCTTTTCCAACCTAAACAATTCTGTGATTCTATGATTCTTTAATGCTACTTACTTGGTGTCTCTAAGGAGGCAGATAATGCAGGGCTTACTGCCATCTTGTCAAAAAAACAAACCCTGTATACTCATCCAGTGCCCACAAACCCACTGTGATCCAGGAGGACCTGCATTAGCAATATACCATAAAGTCACACTGGAACGAGTTTCAGGCATACAGACTTTGCTGATCACCTTGCTTGTGTCCATTGCCCCCAGGAACATACTCACTACTGACTGCCTTGAAGAGCCCAAAATATTTTAGATAACTAGAATAAAGACGTACAAGTCTGGTCTGAGGAGTGAATTTCACTATCTCAAGCCACTGTTCTGGTGAAGACTGCTGAAGTCCAACATGTGGTGGCTGCACATCTGGGCATGAAGATGAGTAGGTTGGCATGGCAGGATGAGAGTCTTGGAGGAAGGCACTAAGCACTAAGTCCAAAGCCAAGTTTACTCACATCCATGGTCTGTAAGCTCTGTGTAGAGCATGCATCTTGCTTTGACTTCACATTTCCTTCCTTCAAAATAGCTACTTTTTAACCAATAGTCTGACTATTAGACCTTAACCAGTGCTTTAGGAAGGAGGGAAGTAGTAGTTGATTTCTCAGGCAAAATTATTAATCTGTCCCAGCAGTGGTGTAGAAACTAAGGACACTGTCTCATAGTTCATCTAGGCTAGCCTGACAGAATGGCAACACTATTGCAACAGAGGAGGAACTGAGAATTCATATTGAAGAGCTGTGGAGAGCATCCTGGGAGTGGTCTGGAGCATTCTGGTAGCAACCTGTGAGGACAGCAGGTGCATCATGCATGTATTACGTTGTTCAATTGTGAACGTGCATGGAGTAATTCCCGTGTTTAATTTTCTCATTACACTGGCTTTAAGCAAAAGCTTTTCTCAGGCTACCCCTAAGCCTTAACACTACAGATAAAAAAGAAGTCACTTCTCTAAGAACTCAAACACTGCTATGAGGGAAAATATAGCTATAACCTGATAATAGAAGGATGAAAGTGTAACAGAAGTAGAATCAACGTAGCTCTGATAGCTGTAATAGTGCTAGCATAGAAAACAGTGATGAAAAAGCAGGGAGAACAAAGCTTCAGTTCTGGCTAATAAACAGAGACAAAGCCTGTGGGGACCCTCTGTGTTTATTCTGTCTAGACACAGTTTATATACAGAGATTCTGGCATGGGCAACTTTTCATTGTTATGCAACATGAGCTGACCCAAAAAACCCTTCACTTTACTCAGCAATTTCATTGTATGCTTGAATCAGTGAACCAAAGATGAAAGATCAGCAGTTATTCAGTATCATTCAGCTCCATCAAGCACACCTAAATATGAGAATGGACATTGCAAAACTAACATTTCAGAGTCAGACTTGGAAAGATTATATTTACATTTTTATCAGGAAGATGCCTGCATTTTTAAAAGCTTGGTAAGTTTTGTAGCATAAATGCAAAATTTGCATAGTGATAAGCTATATTTTGGCAATAAGGTACATTAATATGAAGTTGATATTTACTGAAAGTTAGAATTCTATTAATGCTAACAAAATTCCAGGACCAAGACACTTAGTTCAAAGCATCTTTGCAGTAGTTCAAGTAGAACTTTACCCAATGCCTGTTTTAAAGCTAAGTTCTAAGTACTTTACACCTTTCATGCAACACCATGCTTTTTCCATGATGTACATAAAGGTAATCATAGAGTTGAAGCATGAATCTAATCCACTGCATTGTTTAGTGAAGTCTCATAGCAAATGCTGCAAGTCTTTCTCTCCCTCTTCAGTACAGTTTCATGTAGTCCAGCACATTCTCAGATTCAACACTGAATCAACTGATCCACTCTATGACAGTCTCCTACTTAGTGACAATTTATGTTTTAACTCTCTGTGCATGCCAAGTAAGTGTCAGTTTAACGTGTTTTTCTTCCGCTTTCTGAGAATGTCTAGAAACCTGGACACAAGCAAATTACAAATAAATACTATTTCACAAGATGTATGAACACAAATACCTTTCCTTCAAGAAGAATATAAAAATTACAAACACTGAGCTCCTCTTTCATTTATATGAGGGATGTGGGAGACCCTTTTTTCAGTTTTTCCTTCTCCTCCTCCTCAAAAGGCCTTTTGAGTCCTTTCTGCAGTTCCTAGTCTTATCCCATTTACGGTTCTCAAAGGCAATTTCTTTCAATACAATTCTAGATGTGGTTGGAAGAGATGAGAAGTGCTCTGGGGAAAAAAATTCATTGTTCCCAGTTGTCTCTCTGGAGTCAGAACAGGCAGTAGCACCAAGAATTCTGAATCTGGGAAGTTTATTATGATTTGTTGCTCTTGGAGTGCTCCTGGTGATATTAAATACTTGGACAATTTATGGCAGCTCTGGCAGTCAGAAAATACACGAGATATAAATTTTTGAATAGTTTGTAACTAGTACAGGTGTGAGCTGCTTTTCAAAATCATGTTCAAGTCCAATCAATTTTCAGATCCATTTTTAAATTCTAGAGGCAGATTTCTTCCTGTGTGAAAAATGTATACTTTTGTCTTGCCTTGTTCTAAAGAGCAGATAGGTTATCTTACTTTGAGAAGAAAACAACTTCACCCTAAATCTTAGTATATTATACCAAACCAAATTTAAAGTTTGGCAAGTTGTACAAACTGAAAACAACATATTATACAGTAATGTAAAAGCCAGGCTAGTAGTATACTAAGAACAGATAGTTGTACAGTGTGACTTTTAATTATTGAAGGCATCACTTTAAAGGATTAAAAATTTCATACCTAGTCACAGAATCATAGCTTAAGGGGCCTATTAAATGAATAAAACATTTTACTCCTGTAAATTTCATACTGCCTTGACCAGTGGCATCAGTACATAAAGTTAGTTTATATAGGTATTATTTAGTGAATAATTCATACTGGAATTTACTAGATATTGATAATTCCCAGTAACTGTCTGTTTTGAAATCTACACATAGATTTAAATCTTTTCAGCAACAGGAACTACTTGATACTTGCCAAGAGAAAATATATTTAAACCTCCAATACACAAATTTCTAATAAGCATTACACTGTTGGGATAATCTTAATAGACATACTTAGGGGGGGAAAAGTGTTCTGATAATAGTGAAGATTCATTCTTTCTTTAGTCTTGTCAGAGGTAACCTCTTTAAGGAAAGATAAATTTGTACTGCCCCTATACAGCACATGCCAGACCAGCTCTCATTCTTTCAGACTCACATTCCTCTAAGCAGCAAGATGCAGTTTAAAGGCAGAAATACTGCCCCCCAAAAGTAGAATAATTCCTGCCAGCTCTGTGTATGGTTCAAATACAGGAAGATACAGGGTGATACAGGAAGATAAAGGTGCTCATATTGCTGAGCACCTTCAGAGATTTAAAGTTACTGTTTTATTTTATCTCTAACAATGACAAAGAACCAATCAACTTTTCCTTCTTCCCCCTCACTTTCAGTTCCATGTACAGGAAGGCACTTTGGACAAATTTTCCCTCATTTAACCCTGTAACTTATGCCTTACTTGAAGGTTGTACTACTGGGAGACTATTTTTGAAGAGTTACAACTTGCTGAATTGCACAGCTTTTACCTGCCTTTCCATGGATAACGTATTTTATGTTGTATTAAAATATATTTCAGAGCATGTAACTTCCTGCCAGAGTTGCAGTTTACATGGGAAGAACTCAAGAATAATTTGTCCAGCACTATTTGCTTAGTGGTTCCTTATAGCAAGTAATGAGATAAGTCATCACAAGTCATCCCTAAGCATCCTGAAACTTAAATGCCTAAAATTGTATAGTTTTCCTGTAACGCACCTTAATGTTGTACAATTACCCATGTACCATAACTCTTTGGTTGTTCTATAACTCAAATAGACCTTGTCTCATTATTAGTCACTTCTGAACAACAAAAAAAAGCTTAATGTTTGGACTTTCTGTAGTCACAAGCACCAATGTAGATAAAGCAGTATCTTTCCTCTTAGCTCTAGCACTATTTTGCATTTTTTATATAATCATATAAATGACTACCCTCTTTTCCACCTTGTGAAAACCAGGCCCATAAACAGTAATTGCTCTACTCTGTATTCCTTGCATGAGCTGCTAAATATTATATTTCTAGTAAGGTACTCTTGCATTCTAAATATAACTTAAATGCATCCTGCTTTCATAAATAATATATTGGTGAGTCACTGATGTATCATAAGACACAGTTAAGTAAGAACCAGCTGGAAAACAAATCAATATTAGGTATAGGGCTGTTTTAACATCTGTTGGTTCCTCTAATATGAGACTGTGCAGGCCTGTTAGTTGGAAAGAATTAGTTTCCAACTTCTGCTTACATTTACAATCTCATCTAACACATGTTCTTTGCTTCATTCAATTAGGTTGGTTTGAATCTAAGCACAGTACTGTGGTTATGAGAGCACTGCAAATACCAGCCATATGATGAGGTTGTCATTGAGTGCATCTGAGTGGAGATGTTTGTGTAACAAATAGTCCTCAGTTTGACAGAACAACTGGACTTTGAATGGACTTATTTTCTGCACTGGACATGGTTAGAATAATGCATATAATAAAGAGTAGGTAGCTAAAAGGGGTATAAAAAATCGCACATAAATCAAAATAGAACAGACTAGAGAAAGAGCAAGTGAAGAAACTAAGGGTAACAATTATTAGTTAAGGTCAGTATTATTTTAAGAAGTTTTTGAATAACTTTTTCTCTGGCATAGATTTTTTGTTCGGTTATTGAAATCCATATGTGTAGTAATTACCAGTATGTATTAAAATAATGTAAAGACCAGAAAAACTATGACTTCATGAAGCAACATGAAAACAAAGGCTTGTAAAGTGACTTCACACTGCTACCCCCATACTGCAGTTTCTCCAGTCTTAGCACATACCTGCTCCCCCTTATTCAGCTTAACTGTGAAGCTGAAACACTATTTACACAGTGCGTGTTTCCCATCAAAAAGGTGCAGAAACCTCCTTTCCTCTTGGTTTTATAGCCACAGAACACTCTTGTGTTCTGGCACTCCCAAAGCCCTAGGTGGGAAGGCAAGCACAGCCACTCCTTGTTCTACTTGCTCTCCACTTCTGGAAGAAAAGAAGAAGAAAACAGTCTGAGCTTTTCACAGGGACCAGCTGTTTCTGCCTGTGGACTGTTTCCCCTTCAGTTACTCCCATTAACCCATACCATATCATAGCAGTTAATGTATCTCATGATGAGGATCAGTTTACAGACAGCTTCAGGGCACACACATCTAATAGCTCACTTCACCACACATACATGTGACAGGGAAATAATGATGCCATTAAGCTCCCACTGTGAAAATTTTAATTTAGATCAGTCTAGCACAGGTGAACACATTTGATCATGGCATTATCAGACACACTGGGTTTTGTCATAGTATCTCATTTTCTGTCATAACAAAGCTGAGTGACACATACTGACTGTGTAAGGTTAAAAAAAAAAGGAAAAGCAGGCACAGTCCAGTAGTTAACACTTGAGAAATTCCTTTATCCTCTTCTTTTACCTGTCATTAACCCTATCATTAACTCAACACTGACAACATTCCGCAGTCATATCAGCAATGTAAGTGTACAAGTTATTCCATACACTCTGTTCAGGAGCACATAAGGACCTGAGGAACTTGGCTAACAAGACAGCACTGTCTTAACCAGTTCCAAAATCACTCAGTATCCAGTTCTCAGAAGACAAAGGTGCAACCTCTATCCTGCTGTTGCAGTTTTATTGCTTTGCTTAATAGTCTTCAGTTTCTTGTAAACTCTGACTTTCCCTCACTCTTTTAGAAATTGTGGAGGTATCTTCTTATAGATCTTTTCCTCTCTATTTATCTCTTTGATTCTATCCCAAGAATGTCTGACTATTCATCAGTGATTCCAAATAATCTTTATTAAGCTCCAGCTGAGAGGGCTCTAACCCTAACCTGAACTCTAACCATAACTCTATCCTTAATCTGAACCCTAACCTGAACAGAGAAGGACACCTGTGGTGCCCTGCCTTTGCCACACTCCCGAAGGGCTCCCTGAGGAGATCCCCATGCTATTGGGAAAGCTGCACAATTAAAAGTGGGACAGTGTCGGGGTTTTGAAGTTGTTAACTCACTGGTCTATCATTGGTTTCTGTGTTGCCATAGTTATTATATTGTCT
>JAYRBT010000082.1:133539810-133625685 GCA_036023395.1 Myiotriccus ornatus | reverse complement strand
AGAGAGCTTCCTCTCTCTTCTTATTTATACTCTTGCTTACGTAAAAAATCGTATGGAATACTGGGAACATGGCCTTGCTTCCTTGGTTACAACCTGGTCACCAAGGAAGGCCTAGACTCAAAACCACTACAAGGGGAATGAAGGGCATCTGAGCAGGTTGCAGTATGTGCATATGTACCATAAAAACACCACACAATTTTTTCCTGTTGACCAGGTTCATATGCAACTGTTTATGAGGTAAATTTGTGTTGCTTAGCAATGATGTTTGCACTTCTCAGCTAGAAATGTTGGGCCAGAACCCTATGGTCTCCCTGAGGAAAGGGAAAACCAAACACCTAGTGTGGATGCAAGAGCTATTGCTCTATTAGTTCATCTGGACTGCTCTCATTTCACTTTCACAGGGAGAGGGAGCTTATTGTAAATGAAAATGGTATAAATGGTCAGGGAATATGGTCTTCAGGGACTAAAAATACCCTTATTTAAAAAAAGAGATCATATTGCAGACCAGACATTCTCTGCTCTGACAGCCCAAAGGCTGTTTTAAGAAATAACCTGTCAGTGCTGTAGCACGTGACCACTAGTATCAGACTGACTCCATCAACTTTGCGTGCAAATCTGCTCAAGTACTGAAAGACTTTCTGGCAATTGAAGTCTTCATTTAAAGCAGCTCCTAGAACATTAAACTGTAAAACTTTCAGTGTAGGAAATCAGTGTTCTTTCCCTGTCTTAATTTTGTAATTGACTGTTTTGAATGAAACTTTCCAAAAATGTCATGTTGAAGTAGCACCTGGCAGGCAACCGTAAGTGAAAGTCTAACACAGTTATAAGTAGTTGAAAGTAAAGTCTTATAATGCAAAATGTCAGGTAAGCTTAATTATAGGCTGTGTTGTTAACCCTCTATAAGAGAACAGAATATTTTTGTTCATGATATTCATTTAGCTGAAGTTGTGTAGGTGGCAGATTTTAGCAGGTGCAGAATAAATATTTCCTGAGAAATGTCACTGAAGAAGAAATTACTTTAAATTATTAATTAAGGTGTTAAGATAGCCAAATTGAATACAGATAATGTTCCTATTCATTATTCTGCCATTTCACTGATCCCTTTTATTCCTAGCTTTTTAATAGCACTGTAGACCTCCCTTTTGCTCTTCCACATCCTAATGTATTCTGATCTGACAGCAGAAATGACGTGTAAAACAGTGCTTTTTTGAAAGGGACCTTTCTGCCTTCAGCAAATGTCCAGCTTTTCCATGTAATGTATGAAATAGTTTGTAGGGGATTAAGGGAGGATTTTAATTCCGCTGAATTGATTAATAAAACCAATAGCAATAAGTATTTTACAGTGGATTTTTCTGTACTTATCCAGATCCTTTTGATACTCATTAGAAACTGGTCACGGCTTTCAACAGGCTTGAAGTCAGGCCCTAAACTGTCCTCGCATTTTATGAAGAAAAGAAGTCAGAATTCCACAGATTGAGCTGGGTCATTCTTAAGAAGCAATTGTAAATGTTTTTGGACCAACTTCTGAGAAGAAACTACACACACACACACACACATGCATGTACAACCCCAGCTAAAACTGTGACTATGGTAATGTGCTGCTTTAACGCAGACCTGTGACAAAATCCACAGAGAGGTCATGCTACAAACCTCCTGTGTACTAATTTCTTCACTTATCACTCACATGAGCTGTCTACCTCTTTTCTTTTTTTCTGAATAAGAGGTGCAGCAATGCTGTCTTACATTTGTTGTGACATCAGCTGTTTATCGGATAGCACAGAATTCCTTGTGTTATACTTACCCTATCTTTACATGCAAATAAAAGCAAATAGATGATTAATTTACTTTTATTGTGGGCTGTTTAATCCAGCACAGCCCAATATACCAAGTTATATGAAAAGGTCTTGTTGACAGTATTTTTCGTTCATAATTTCATAGTCTTTTTAAGCACCTTCCTATGTGACTCTTATGTCAGATCTCCAAATGTTTTCTTGCTGTGTAGGCAGCAGACCTATATTTGGCAAAAAAGTGGTATGAATCCCTGATCCAAAACAGGATACAGAAAGATCCATAAAAATATAACTGTCAGATCTGAAGCAAGTCTGTATTTTGGAGGAGAGGATAAAGGTGGAGTTTTCACCAGAAAGACAATGTTCTGCAATCAGATTTCAGTTCCAGTATCTGCAAAGCAAGTCAGCTATAAATCTGTAATACTCATGCTTTCTTAACACCATGGATTAGCCTCATAGATGAAGAAGGATTTTGTGAATAAGCAGATTTTAGGAAGACTGAGAGAACTGGGAGTTCTGGGGTGGCTCCACAGAGCAGCACTGTGCTCCTGCTGCTGCTGAGCAGTCTCTGCCTTGATGCTGCAGGTGGGTGACCAGATGAAGGCTTTCCAAAGGGAAGAGACAGACCAGCAGTACCAGGTTCAACAAGCAGCATGCTAAGGAGGCACAAGGCCAGTCCCCTGTAATCAGTAGCATACTGGGTAAGGGCACCATTAGTACTTTGGGAGGGTTTGTGGAGAGTAAGAGTGAACTCACTGCAGCTTTATTCTGTGGAGCAGAGGTGAAACTGTGGGAGATCCCATTCACACTGGGGGGAACAGCATGGGAAAATGGATGGGACAGGAGGTGGATGACAGTTCTGAATGAGAAGTCTTAACAAGATGCAGACAGAGGGATGCAGGGAAAGTAAGTATTGGTATGTTTGCTCGTGGTATCACACACTGAGAATGGGAGGGACAGTTTGTTCCACACTGTGGTTATGTTTAAAAGAGTTAATTGAAGACTGGGAACCGCCACTCTGTGTGTTCCTAACAACACACTCTTTAGAATGGAGCTAGAGCTCTAAGATGGAGCCTGCAGGTTCTGGAGCCTGTGTTCAGCTCACTTCAGGAATAATTTTTTTGGCTTCTGCTCCTTTGAAGTAATTTGTTCAAGACTGTTTTAGGGTATGAAATGAGGAATGTATTCAAGAGCTAAAATCCCATCAGAAACTGTACGTATATTTTCATCCTGTGCTCTAACCAACACAGAACAATGTTCTACTGTTGCACTGTCCTTGGGGGAAATGGCTGTAGTTCAGAAAGAGTTTTCTGGTGACTCACCATGTGGTGAGGTTGTAGTGATGAGGAATTAATTAGTCTATGCACTGATGACATGCCTTGCATTTTAACTACTATTTGCCATCTAATCATGGTATATGAATGGAAAGTTACAAACATTTATATTTCTAGTTCTTCTAAGTGTGGGTGCTACACCAATCACTCATGCTGAGGGATTGACATCATGTACCCTTATGTGAAAACTGTTGGTGCAATGAGTGTTCAGTCATCTCTGTTCCCTTTTTGAGCTACTATGCATTATCCTGTGAACATATTCATTTCTTCTAAGACCTGTTCAGGCCAACATGCCAATTATATTACAAAAAAAACCCACAAAATAACCTTCAGTTCTTGAAGTAGGACCCTTTGGTGGCAGAGCAACAACATGTGATGGCAGCTACAGAAACTCTTGGGAGCAGTGTTGGGGAAGGGGGGAAGAGACTGTCACGAAAAGACTTCTCTTGTCTTGCAGCTCACAGATTTTACAGTGATTCTTATAGCTCTGCATAACACAAGACATATTAAAAAAGACAATAGGCTCGTATAGGATATTTCGTTACTCCCTTCTGAAGAGCTGCTCGGACACAAGAGGAAAAGTAGCCAAATATTGTTGCCCTCAGAGGGGAACTTGGGGAGACGGTGCACTGACCAAGGCTGGTTCTTCCTCAGTGCTTCTTCTTGTCCAGGGCAGGCCTCTTTAGATCATTAGGCAGATGGTGAATTTTCAAATTGACAGAACTCATATACGATACTCTCAAATAACATTAGAATTGCTTCATTCACATGGTTTGCTGGAGGCTGAAAAAGGGAGAAGCATTTATGACAAGATGGCAATGATGAGGCAAATGCATCTTTGTATACAGTAGTAAGATTGTATTTCACACAGAACAAGTATTCAACACAGCAGTGATTAAGGAGACTGGCTGTTAGTACTCTTCTTGGCACTGTTTTAATCCTTCACATGGCTTTTCTATGTAGCCTCTTCTGGTGCTCCCCATAATCTCAGAGTTTACTTATTACTACAAGACCTGCCAAGATGTTCCAAAAGAAAAATTCCTCTTCTAAAGGGAAGAATATTCTGAGCTTCAGTAGTGTAGACAGAACCATTTAAAATGAGGATTAATATAAATTAAAAGGAATGTACTTAATTAAAAGAGAAATATGTCTTAAATATCTTGTTTACAAATTAAAAAAAAAAAATAAAAGAAACAAACAAGAAACAAAAGCCTCCTGTCTTACTAAAGATTTCATTTAGACTACTTTTGTAATATTTCTCTTCCTCTTTTTAATAGTCTTGAACTATCCCATCACAGCTTTAATTAGGATAACCTTTTATCTGTTTATGTTCTACCAGTGACATTTGAAGATTGGCCTTCAGTGAGAGCTTTGGGTGATGTGTACACTGAGGTTTTGGAAACTTCTTATGGACAAGTTGCCAGCAAACAATTATCCTTCTAAATGTCAATAAGCTAGACATTAGTTGTCAGCTTGCATCATTTCTAAAAGCCTGCTCTCTCAGTAGATTAGATCAAAAGTCAGATGCACACTTTAAAAAATAGAACTAGACTTTGATCACGTATTAAGTATTTTTATCCCTTGGGACTTGGATAAAGACTAATATACTTGAAAGGCTCTAACTTACTCTTGAACTGTTCTAAAACCCAAAATAAAGATTTACAGATTGATTTTAAAATATTGAACAGAGGTCCCAGTGGATTTTTTTTTAATATAAAGTTACATTAAAAAAGGATGTCAACAGGGAGGAAAAACACAAGGTGGTATTTTTAAAGAAGTATCAGTACTAAAATCGGTGTTATGGGGGCATGGAGTGGAAAGCAGTTGTGGCTGATGTTGAGTATATCTAATGATGAGACAATGTGTTTAACAGACCTAAAATGTTAGTGTTGAAGAAAACACACTATTTACTTTTCACTGTCATGTGGCCAGTTTCTTACCATCTCATTTTGTTGATTTAACTTTTGTATCAGACCAAGAATATCACTAATCATTACCAGCAATGTCTTGAGTAATGAGCTATTTTTAATTTTCTTGGTGTTATAGTGTTCCTCTCTCTTGGCACATCCAACTTTGTCTGGAATGGTAGAAGATGTATGTTCCTTTCAGAAGGTTTCCACAGCTAAGGCAGCTTCTAACATAACCTCCTCTGTCTTCATTGCAGTGATATACTTGAAGAAATCGCAAAATATTTCCATTGATAAAAATATAAAAATGAATACTGTACATTATATATATATATGAATGAAAAAAAACCCTAGAACATGAAGAAAATAGCCCACACGATGATTCAACCTTTCTTCCTACCTTTTATTGCTAAGGGACCCATATTTTTCAGTTGTTGACCATCCAAAACAATTTAAAATCTCCAACAGAGACATAATCATATAATCATAGAATGCTTTGGGTTGGAAGGGACCATTAAAGGCTGTTTAGTCACAACTCCCCTGCCATGGGCAGGGACACTCTTCCACTAGACCAGGTGTTCAAAAGCGTATCCAGCCTGGCCTCGAACACTTCCAGGACCCAATGGAGGCCCAGTTCTCTGGTTCCAGACTGTAAAATCTTAGCTGCTTAACCAGCTATAACAAATATTTACAAAGAGTTCCATTTGCTTTTGATGCTGATGTCCTTCAGAATCTGCTTTGTCTGTGCTTAGCCTAGTGTTTGGCTTTCTCCTCTTAGGGTTTGGTGGAGAAAGAAAAGCAAAGCATAGCCCTGGCATTAGATCTCCCACCAACTCACACCTCCATGCTGAACCACTGCCTTTCCCACTCCTCCTTGATCTCTTCCATGTGCTTTAATTGATATTCATTTCAGAGCTAAGGAAAGACTTGCCTCAGGAACATATAAAACATTTATAATTCTATTTCAAAGATTTATTCTTGAATCTATACATCTGTGACAGAAGTCCCTCATATATCAGCTCTTGATCACAGCACTTTACTTTGGCATATGTCTAACAGACAAATTGATCAGCTCTTCTGTTCCAAGGAAACCTCCAATATCCCTTTTTAGGCTCTTCTTCTCTTTTACTTTGACTGTTATCAGGACTGTAGAGTTGCAGGGAAATGCATTATGCTAGCTCTATCTGGTAATAAAATAAGTGGTGGGAGATGGAGAGATCCGTTTAGTGTTGACTCCATTTGCAGAGCTTGGCAGCCATTCAGTTGTTGATTAGAGGCATGCTATTGATGTAACTTTACTAACTTGACATATTACCAACTTTCGCTTTTTGTTATAGAGCTTTACCAAGCGTAGTGGATATGAGATGTACTGGTGTAACTCTCTACACTATATATCATCACAGATATTGTTAATTTAAATAAGTGCTACCACTAGCAGCCAATAAACAGACGAGCTCATGATCTTCATCTTAGTAAGTAAAGAAAAACCAAACATAGCGTTTGTCTTAGTCTTGGTTGCTCTTCTAATGCAGATTTGTCTCTCTGCCACATTGTATCATTTCTGTTAATCTCTTTTGAGTAAACCAAGGAGGATATGAAAATTGTCTACCCCTTCTGCTGTGTTGTGGTTTACCCCAGCTGGCAAGTCAGCCCCACAGAGCTGCTTGCTCACTCCCCCCAGAATAAGGGGACTTACAAAGGTAAAGGGGAGAAAACTCGTGGGTTGAAATAAAGGCAGTTTATTAAGTAAAGCAAAAGCTATGCATGCAAGCAAAGCAAAACAATGAATTCATTCACTGCTTACCACAATCACAGGGGTGTTTGGCCATTCCCGGGAAAGCAGGGCTTCATCACACATGACAGTTACTTGGGAAGACATTACCTTGAAAATCCTCACTTCCTGCTTCTTCTCTAGCTTTATATGCTGAGCATGACACCAGAAGGTATGGAATATCCCTTTGGTCAGTTGGAGTCAGCTGTACCAGCTGTGTCCCCTCCCAAATTCTTGTGCTCCCCTAGTCTTCTTGATGGCAGGGTGGGGTGAGAAATAGAGAAGGTCTTGACTCAGTGTAAGTACTGATCAGCAATAACAAAAACCATCCTGAATTATCAACACTGTTTCTAGCACAAATCCAGAACACAACCCCATACCAGTTACTATGAAGAAAATTAACCCTCTCCCAGCCAAAACTAGCAGATGATGTATGAAGAAACTAATGTTGCACCACATGTCTGTGGTGCTGTTGGGATTGGATTTGTATTCCACAGAAATCATTCAACTTAGGCAGCAAGTCAAGACAGTGATGGAGGCTTCTCTATAGTCAAGGGAAGAAGAGTGGGTGATTCCTTCCACCTCTCTTAGACACTAGTTTGCAAAGGAAATGAAGCACACTCTGGAGATGCATCCAGTCATTCACTGCACTGGAAGCATAGATGTGTAAATTAGATATAATGCTTAACTTTTAGATTTCTAAAATTAGCGAAATCCAATTCAAACAGTTTACTCACAGTCCTTTAACTACCTCAATCAGCTCATGTGACAGTAAGTGAAAGCTTACCACTGGCCTCCATGGGACAGAAACCATATTCAGGTAGCAATACAGGTGTAATATTGTGTTACTATCTTGTGCTAACAACTGTGCTAATGATAATATTGATATGTCATCACTGAAATTAGTCAAGATATAAAATTGGCTGACTGTTATTTCTTGGTGATCCAGAAATCTCTATTTCTTTGGCTGTCTTTCATTATCAGGGAGTTCACTGTTTAGAAATAAACATCTTTTCCATTTTTGATTTGGATAGGCTGGATCAGATCACCTCCATTGACAACTGTTATGAAACCAGGATAGTTACCTACTGCATACTGAGTGAAAGTTTTGTTTGTAACTGATTCATCTCTTCATGTGTTCCTAAGCACTTATAAAAAAAAAAGAAAACCAAAAACCAGTCCTGAGACAGATCAAATAGAAAAGGATAGAAAGGATTCAGAGGGATCAAAGTGAGAAAAGGTTGTTCCCAAATGATTTCTAAAATGGCAGCATTGAAATGAAAGTACTCTACAGCTGATATTACCTATCAGAGCTTGGAGCATGCCAGCAGGGAAGTAGTATCTCCTCTGTAGGAGTCATTCTATATCCCCCCAAAAAACTTGTTTCTTAAATTACACCTGTTTTAGGAATTAGGTATTTTCATCTTTCTGCATTCCTGCTGCATTTGCCTAACTTACCTTACGTGTTGCTATGGTGTGCAATGGGCTGGCACAGCACTGATTGAAGCTGTATCTCCCTAGCAGTTGAGTTTACTCAAAAATGTTCTAGCACAGCAAGGTATTTCTGAGCATGCATGAAGCTCCATTTAGACTTGACATATTGTTTATGATATCTCCCTCTAAGTTGTGCATTCACTATCTATCATTGTGAATTTCAGGCTCAGGATGACAGAATATTTTGAAACAGCTTTCTTCGAAAACAAAAAGTAACTTTTCCTTGACCAATCCCTCCTGAAAACACACATGGTGTGTGTTTATGCTCCGATGGCATTAAAGTACACTGGGCAGCAGTATTCACCAAAGCCCAGTATCACTGAGGATCTGATGTGCCAGGTCATCAAACCCACACAGCCCAGTAAACCTGATTATCTTCCTGGTCCCTTTCCTTCTCCTGGCAGAAGGCAGGGCCCCTCTATTGGTCTTGATCAGAGTATTTGTCGTCCGACTTTGACTTTGCCTTCTTAAAGGCCTTCTTGTGGACTTCACTAGAATAAGGCTCAGCAGATACCAGGATATAGATTTTGTGTTACCTTGTTCCTGTTAACTGCTGCAGGTGATGACAAGTATTTTCAGCGTTGGCCATTATCCTTAGGGAATTTTTATATTAAAGACAGTTAGCAAACTGTGAACCTGCACCAAATAACCATGTCTGTCCTGGGGTGTGTTTATTTTTCCCTTTGTTTTTTTTTTTTTTCTACTGAATAAGGCATAGCACTTGAAAAGGGTACATTATTTTTTGATATTTTAGAATCAAAGGCCTTTCTCAGGCATCTCCAGTGAAACAAAATATTAATTGAAAGAGCCTTCTAGCAAAACAATAGAAATATAGATTTCAAATATGCAGAGGGGGTAGCTATCTCTGGTATTCCAAGATTTCTTAGAAATATTGCCTTTTTCCTCTCTTTTCACATTCACGATCAAAGAGTCCATAAAACTTCAGCCTTGATTAGCTGGTCTCTTTCTAGGCAGCACCATATACATTGATGAACTCTGGCCTGGATTTGCAATATTATTGAAGCTGAACAATTCACTGATTCATTAATATTGGTGACTGCTTATCACACACTAATAAAAGAAGTGAAAGACTACAGAGTGCTTTGCTCAAAAAGCCACATTATATTTTCTACTTGTTCTAGGTGGTGTGACATCAGAACATCCTTCTCTGGATATCACTCAGATATTTTAAAAATTTTAAAAATTAGAGCTGCTTGTGTTTTTTGAGAAGCCTGATACCTCACTCTGGCTTAGAGGTTCACCTAGGCTGCATTTAGGCCTTATTACCTTCAAGCATCTTACCATAGCACTTAGGCTACAGTACTGAAGGAATCCAGGGAAAGATGTTGAGAAATGTTAGGAGCAGGTTATTAGGAATCCTGTTTCACCGCAGGTGGAAGTGGTTGTCTATGGACATAGGTATAGGAAATTGCTATCTGTGGAGATACCCCTCTGCTTGTATGCTGGTGGATTTATGAAAAGTTTGGAAGGAAATAACATGTTACCATTCTTCTCAAGTAGCAGGGTATTAGCTACAATACATTAGGGCACAATAATGCAAGCCTTCTTGTAGTAAAATGAAAAAGTAGTGTGTTCATGGGAGTATGGCCAAGTGGAAAAATTTAAGTGCAATCTCCATTTCTTAGTTACATAATAATATGCACTGGTAACATAGATAAAGTGTGGAGGAGACAATTTGTTAAACACTTGTCCTTGATAGATTACACCCCATAGGAGCCTTGTGGAGAGCTGAGTTTGCTTGACAGTGTGGTTCAGATGAGAGAAGACAGGACTGCAGTACACTGAAAAGCATTAAAAAATAGCATGACTAATTGTAGGTGTGACTTTAGCTTAGCATTTTCATTCACACAGACAGAGAATATTAATAAAAAGCCATTCTTATATAGCATTCACATGTGCATCCAAACTCTTATGAAAAGTGTTCAGTACAGTTATTTCAGTTTTACAGGTGAGGACACCATAAGGCAATATCTCTTAGGGTCTCACTGCAAACTCAGGGTTCCAGCACAGAATTCTTATATCCCAGGCTTTGGTAACAAAAATATGCTTAATAGAGGAGAACAGTTCAGGAAGCATTTAAACAAATCAGTCATGCACAAGTCCACAGGATTGGACGGGATGCACTCACTAGTGCCAATGGAGCTGGCCCACGTTATTTCTGGGATTCTCCTGATTTCACCAATTCCATTGTCTCACATATTTTTTCCTTCTTTGGATCCTATAGGAGCTACAAGCAATTGAGCTTGTGAAACCTATTACATTTCCACATCTTGAAAAAAAAAATTAAAAAGCGTAAATGTATTAGGCAGCTCAGATATAACAAAATCTGGAGGAATGAAACGTAGTTGTATTTTAAGCTGAGGTTTTTTTTGAAACAAAAGTCCTTGGGACTAATCCTACACTTAACCATAGCAGCTGTCTTGCTTTATGTGGTGGAGTAACTCTTCACTTAGAGCAGAAGAGAGAGAATTTGCCCCTTTAGACTTCCTTATCAAATTTTTTATGGAAAGAAATTGTTGTAGCTCTTTGTGAAAGATATCCTGTATGCTAATAAGAGCTTTATTCAAAAGTTCCTAGTTGTCTGTTTCTCCATCTTTTTCTTTATTTTCTTTGCTTATCTAGGTATCTTAATAATGATCCCAAAATTGGAAATTACTAGTAGAGTTATGGCACCCACCTAAGCAAGTGAAAAACATACAGAGAAAGAAAGGCCATGCACCAGTCTAGGGTACTGGTTCTGTCTCTTCCTTCCTTTGATTGACGACTTACAGAAGAAGAAACGATGGTGCACATACTAAATGGTGCACAAACTTCAGATGATGTATTGAGCTATTACTGTGACTGGAATCAAATCTTCATACTGGTGTTTCAAGTAGCAGAGCATGCCTGGAGAGCACAGTGTTCAGTGAAGGCTGGGAAAACTCACAGTTTTGTGCCATTTAACACAAACTGAGCCTGACATATCTTTCACCATGTTTTGAAAGGAAAACTCTGTGGAAATATAAATATATATATATATGTACAGAAGGAAAACGTGATTCCTTTTCTTTCCTTTAGATTAGCATAATATGCTCCCAGAAGCTAACTTGTATAGTGTAAAACACACTACTTTTTCTGTGAAAATAATCAAAACAGAGAATTAATTAGACATTGCTCTTCTGACAGCAGATCTCTCTAATAGAGTGAACTTGTGAATCAACATTGTTTCTAAGTGCATTCTATTTATAGAGGAGCACTTACCTGATATTGCAGAGGCAATAAACCAAAGATAAAGGTAATTTACCAGAGCATAAATCTCTACTCTAGACAAGATGGTAATAAGCACCCCACATTTATGTGGGTTTATTTAATGCCTTTGGACACAAGCATATCAGTGTTGGCAAACTATATGAGATAAGAATTTTAGTCAGATGTTGCATAAATCTAAACAAAATACAAGCAACAGGGGGTCTACCAGGAACAGCTAGAAGGCTGTAGCACCCTTTATTTCTTTCCCCATGGTCAGTATGCATGACATGTCACATGACAGGCAGCAGTCTCACCTAATGAGCATAAGTTATCCCCTATGATACCTAGATAGCTGACACACTATTTACGGAGTATTCCCTTGAAGGAACATGTGCATAGAAATTTAAAAGCAGGAACAAGCACAAGGAAAACAGAATCTTGCCCTGTGCGTGCAATTACACTGCAAATTCAACCTTTGCCTACTTACCATCACTTTATATGTTCTTTGCCTCTCTTACGTGTTATCACCTCTTTACTGTGGTGACACCATCACAGTCTACAACTTCCTCGAGGCAGGCAGACGAGGAGGAGGTGATCAGTGACAGGACATGAGGAAAAGGAATGCACCAGGAGAAGTTTAAATTGGACATTAGGGAAAGGTTCTCTGCTGAAATGGTGGTTGGTCACTGGAAAAGGCTCCTCAGGCAACTGGTCATGATGACAAGCCTGTCAGAGTTCAAGGAGTGTCTGGCTGATGCTCTTAGTCATATAGTTTAATTTTAGGTAGTCCTGGAAAGGACAGGAAGTTGGACTTAGTGATACTTATAGTTCTCTTCCAACCTGACACCTTCTATAATTCTCATTTTTGAATGGTGTTTAAAACAGTATCTCAGTACTTTCAAGTTTAGCAGCAACAACTCTAATCCAAATGAAAATGGGTTCTGTAAAGGGTAGGGCTATCTATTACCTTCTTCCATCCATACCAGATATAACTTGAGACGTAATTCCTTTTCTTGCTTTCTCAATATATTTGATTAGATAGATGTTTGATTTTGAGATACCACAAGGACTTGTGAGCTTTAACCAGTCAAGAAGGATCCTTAAAATCTTTCTCAACTTTCTTATCATTGAGCTAATTACATTATAGAAAAGATTTTATCAGTCTCTATATTGAGAGTTTTGAATATAGTCTTCCTTCAGTGGAAAGTGAAAGGGCGTTAAAAGAAAAGTGAAAAGGCAGAAAAATGACGAACGTTGAAGGTGGATAGGGAAAGGGGGACCCCAGGCAAAAGGTTTTTCCTTTTACCCCTTGTTCCGGGGGGAACGTGCCCCTCCCCTTCCCCCCCAACCCACGGCACCTCATGGCCCCCAGAGAGACCAGGATGCCGTCAGCAAGCAGGGAGAGCAGGCAGAGAGAGCTTTATTGTTCTGGTAACTGTTTAAATAGCTCTTGGGGGGATTGCAAAGTAACCAGTGTGAGTTCAGGAGGTCTTACAAACCAACCAATGATAACAAAAGGTTAACAACCAATAGGTGAGCTTTCGGTTATCTCTCAGGACATTCCAAGGTACAGTTAAGGACTAAAGGGATCTTGGGATGGAGAAGGGTGAGTTTACACAAATTACAAAAGCCCTTTTGGAAGCATGTTCACTTTAAACAACTTACAACTTCTATATCCAAAAGCATATTGCAACAGAAAAACACCAGGCAAAACCTTAACTATACCAAAGCAGGAATAAAACTATATGTTTTTCCTTTTAAGATGAATAAAGGCAAGAAGATAATTCCTAGAACTGAAGTGAGACCTTTTCAATGAAAAAGTGGTTTAAACCAATGCATACCTCTATACAGCTTAATTTACAGCTGTCTGAAGGGAATTCATGATTCAATGAAGAATACCGCTTTTCTTGACATACGTGTACTGGTATGACCCTTAATCATGTATTCACTGGCAATTATTAATATATAGGTAAGTAAAAAAATTACAAGGATCATCTAAAGTGCATTTCTCTCCAAAGCCCCTCAGACTACAGACAAAATCTATTTCAATAACTAGGAAAAAAGTCCACAGAAAACCATACTGTAGAGGGAGGGTCAGGTGCTGAAACCTGCTGTAATGAACGATGAACGTATCAAAGGGTGCCAGCAGCCTGTTGTGGAATCACTGTTACTTTACACAGAGAAATGAACCAAAATTATCACACTACTGTTCAGAGTCCATCTCACTGAAGAACTACAAGAAGATATGAGGAAGAAACTACCAAACTCTTAACTTCAGGGAAGTTTTCTGAACTACGGTATAGAAAGACGTAGAGATCAGGTTTCCCCACTACCAGAAACATCATCAAATTTTAACAAGATGCAAGGCAAATGTGAGATGTCTACATATCTCCTACCCTGCAAAAGGACTTAATTATTGTGTTCTCTCCACACTCCCAATGCCAGTCTCTGGACATTTTTCAGTATTGTAGCACAAGTTGTGGTTTACAGCAACTACTGAACACAGCCAGTGGGATTCAGTGTACAGCCACCTGACACGCAGACTTTTCAAGACATCTGCATGGGGCTGGCAGAAATTACACTGGATCTGGTACAGCAGACAACTACCCTTCAGAAGACATAAAAGGCAGATGGGGAGGATACCTGGGCATCTCAAATGACAGTATACGCTTATGCCTGGACAACTGAATAGTACCCAGTAAGTCAAGGTAGGAACATTGCAGGAGGTACAAAACCTCAAAGTGTACTGACTCACTGCTTTTCAGTACTTTTTATAAGGGTATGTTCTGATTTAATAACTTCAGTGTGTTTTAAATGATGTATGAAGTGAAAAATCCAAATCGCTAGAGGCAGGGTTTTTTTTGCAATCATTATGTTGTTCTATGCAGCCAGTTCCCCTACTTGTTGCAACCAAACACCAAGCCCAACCCCCTTTCTGTAGCTCCCAGACTAAAAAGAAATATTTTTAAGCATTTATGAGATATTTATCTTTAATTATTTCACTCTTCATCCTTGCAGGGTCTTGACTGCCCTGATCTGGAAATTCGCTATTTTCTGTCACTGGAATGAAGTGTATAAGCATATTTGCCCACACAGCTTCCCTTATTACAGATTTTAGTTAAAGATACTGTTAAGTACGACTTATCATGTAAAGAGATAGGAGTAGAAATAATGACAGTTCTGAAAAGATTGGCAGATTTCTTTTCTCTCAGTTTTGTTAGCTCGTGTGAACAGTATAAAATGGTGATATCAATAATTAATTAGGTAGACCTGGCAACTGCACAGGCAGGGTAATAAAATAAATAGACCAATGGAGTACAAAGATGGATTGAATAACCTTTCACAGTTCCTCCCAGCACTATTTTCTTTAGTTCAAATAAATGGCATAATCCAATGTGGAAAGCTTCACATTAGTCGAATAGTATCTTTGCTTTGCAAGTATTTGCAATTTTTAGATGAACAGCACTGTTAATAACTAATGATCATTATTTAGAATCTGAAAACACATTTAGGCTGAAATGATGACTCAAAATTTGAGATCAAAATCTCACCTCTAGTGCTTTCATGTTCATTTACTGTGCACTTAGACGTCAAAAAGGGTCAAATAATTATACAAAGTTACTTTAAACATTCAGGCTGGTAGTATTTGAGTATATCTGGCCTGGTTCACATCCAAATACAATTTTGCTCTTCTGCCTTTATATAGTTATTGTGTCATCTTTCTTTGTCTGTTTTGGTTGGAAATGTCCATTAGTCACTTGCACCTCTTTAACAAGAACAGGTCATCTGGCTTGATGATTAATGCCTCTCATCTTCAATAATAACACTAAGAATGCTAAAATCCTCATCAGACTAATTAGTAACAGTGCCCTGGAGCCATTCACAAGTCTTAGTACAGATCTGTCATGAGTTCACAGAACTGCTGTGTCTGATCTTTTTGGTTACTTCTTCTAAGTAATATCTGGCCATTCAATGGAGATCACAGGCACAGCAATTACAGCTTGGGAGCACCAGTTTTGTCAGTATTTTTCCCCAGATAGCTAATTTTGATGCACTGAGTTTATCACAGATTTCATGAATGAAAATTGCTCACCTAAAGAGGATTATATGGCAATGCAACAAATACTGACCAAGGAAGAAAATTAGATCATTCTGAGCCAAAATAAAATAGTTTACTTAACAAATTGAACAGGAAAGCAATGAAGAGAAGACAGTAATCTCCTTCCAGAGATCTGTTTTTTGTCATATAGGGAAAAATAAATGAAGCCATGGTGGTTGATTTATTTCTGGTTTCAGTTTAGGAAGGGCTAATTATGCTTTACTAACTTTTCTAAAGTTTGAGGCAATATTTTCTTTTATTTACTTTAGTCTTGCTATCTTTATTACTAAGTACTAATATTCCAGTTTTAGATTGACATAATTTACCAATGAATGAGGCTCATAGTTCTGTATAGCCTCTTATTGTTAACATACAATAAAAACAATGAAAGATTTGCTTGAAGACAGAACAGGTCTGGGGGAAGACAGAACAGGTAAGGGGGAAGTCACCACTTGATTCACCACCACTTACATCAGTACAAATGTTTCAGGGGGTGGTACTGAGCATAACTCTGCACTAAAGAGCTCTAGATTTTTTTGTCATGAGCTGTGTGCATCAAATGTAAGGGTTTTTTCCCCAATTGCTATGTTTTGTCCAGAACTGAGATAGTGGTTTTTCTGAGAAGTAGTGCAGGATTCCTTCTTGAAAAATGCAATCTTATTCTACCTTTGATTAACAACATTCCACAATGCAAAATCCTCTGGGAATTGTTTTACTCTTCAATATCTGAAGGTGTTATTCTAGCTCCAGGATCGGCACTAAGACACGTCTTCTATCCTGGAACCTCCATCCCTCGAGTCCTAAAATCCATATTTTAACACATCATTTTATTTGTAGCTGTGGAAATTACCCTGTGTGCCCAACATGCTTTATGATTCTCCAGTTGCACACAGTGGGATAGATTCATAGAATAGTTTGGGTTGGAAGGGACCTTAAAGATCACCCAGTTCCAACCCCTCTGTCATGGGAAGGGGTGCCACCCACTGGACCAGTACGCTCAGAACCTTACCCAGCGTGGCTTTGAACACTTCCAGGAATGGGATATCCACAGCTTCTCTGGACAACCTGTTCCAGTGCTTCACCACCCTCAATGTAAAGAATTTCTTCCTAATACCCAATCTAAACTTACCTTCATTCAGTTTAAAGCCATTACCCCTTGTCTTGTCACTACATGTTCTTATAAAAAATCCCTCTCCAGCTCTCTTGTAGGCCCCCCATAGGTACTGGAAGGTGCTATAAAGTATCCACAAAGTCTCTTCTCCAGGGTGAACAATAGGACAATTATTTTAACCGCATGTGAATCATTTAACTATTTTTGCCCCCCTATACTCAGACGGCTGAAATTTTTCTCTTCTTTTCTGGTATGTATGTATGTATAGATAGAGAGACAAACAGATAGAAACTTTGTTCCTAAATCAAACATTCTGTATCCTCCTACGTGAGGTGCATTAGTTTCCTCTCGTTGCTTGTTACCTGGCTGTTTCCAGTGTCAGCAGAAATTCTGGCACTGACGCATGAGGTTCAAGAGATGTGCAACTCCAAGAGAAGGTTTTCCCTGTCCTCCCTGCCTCTCCCCTCACAAGCAGAAGACTGAAATACACCTGCAGACTGTGCCAGGCATTCCTGACTCTCTCACAGAAGCGTCTTTCCAGGTTTTGTGTTCATTTGACTTCCTACAATATACTATGGAAAGTGATTTTGGCAGTCTCAGTGAGGTGACTTCGCAGTAAAATTATTTCATCATTAGTTGACAATTCCAAACACAGATGTATCAGAAGGGGAAAGCAAGAGTGACAGCTCCATCCTTTTACTTGTTGGGAAGAAGATCCTTTAAGATGTGCTACTCTGAAAAGCAATGTTGCAAATAACAGCTCTGTGGGTTCTATTATCTTTCAGGCATTTCCATAAAAAACAGAGAGGTCTTGCAAGTGAAAACATGTTTCAGCTAATGCTTTCTTTCAGAATTGAAAGCCAAATTGTACAGGGACATATATCCAGCACTTATGAGTACTAATAATACCCCCTGTGTTTGCAATAGATAACCAATTATTTGGTGATTCATACGGAAAAAAAAGATACTACTTCATTTTCTTAAGAAGCTGTCAGCTCTGAAGCATTTATACCAGGCAGAATGTAATGTGCCCATTACCACAACCCAGCAAGGTACAGAATACATAAAAAACCATTCCAGTTTAATCAGTTGTATTTTCAAATAAAATTAACTCTTCAAACAAAATAGATTTGAACATATGACCTCTTTCAGAAATGTGGTTTTAAAAGATGAAAATAAGAGGTAATAGACTTTCAGCACAGCTGCATTGATTTATTTTTTTGTTTAAGAATCCACAGCTCTCTGAGCAGCTCCCTACAGAGGTATGTTTTGTGGTTGATTATTTTTGATTATGCATCTGTAGTTGTATTTTGGGTCTATTGGGGAAGGGACTACAATTTTTCTACCTGGTCAACTGGCTCAAAGCTAAGCTGTGAAAATAATATTTCAGGCCAGAACCTAATTGTACTGTTCCTTTCCAGAACTATTTACTGATATTTCCAGCATGTTACTCTGCCGGTATTGTTTCAATAATACACATCTTTTGTGCACATATGTTTAAGAGGTGATTTTTCTCCTTCCATTAATCTTCTAAAATTGCTGCTTTATTTTTTTTCATATTTCATGCTTAATCACCAGTATGTGATCCTCTGTAGAGGATAAACCTCTCAAATATTTAACAGTTAATTTTGCCTCAATGTTTTTTTTTTTATTATTTGTCAAGCTAAAAGTTCTGTCCTAGCAGATAAATTAGGCAAACCATCCTTTCTAATTAGTTATTTAGTCTCAAACAAGAGCCCCAGTTTTACATCAGAATTACATTTTACTGTTATGTATTTTCAAACTTTTCTTTTCTTAGTTGATATCACAGCTTCAGTCTCTGCACACAGACAAATCATATCTTCTGCATTTGAATTCTGACGGTGTTTTGCTTTAGCCGACATTCTAATACACTATTTTATTACTCCATGGGAAATCAAAAAGTAGGATTTTACTTTGGATTTTTCGACCTGGCATTTTTTTAGTATTGTTTAGTTTTAGAGACCTAAATTTCAAAAATCAGGATCCATTTTCTTGAGAAGCAGGTGAAAGAAGACAAATAGGAAAACAAAAGGTAATAATGAGAGTGGGTCCCATCTAATTCGAACTGATGTGTTCATTTCCTAAGGAACCAATGTCTTAATTCCTATTTTGCTTACCTCATAGGCATTTTCCTAGTCAACTACAAATCCGGCCAAAAATTCCCAGATCCATTAGACTTACTGAGTTTCCCAAATAGAAAAGACCTTGATCCTGGTTTCTGACATGCTTCTGAGCAGTGAAGTCAATCAGTGCCTCGTGAGATTGGTAGGCCCTGAGAGCAACCAGGGCTTGGTCTGATGATATGGGTTTTCAGCCTCTTGTCTCCAATACCACTTTTTGGAAAGGCAAAAAGATGAAGGCAAAGAATTAAAGAATGACTCTAAAAAGTGTTAAGCTACATTTTCACAGATGGTCCACTCTACAGAATCGAAACTACATTGTCTTCTTTTTTCATCGTAGGAAATAAGAAGATCAAGAGATAATACGAACTACTATTCCTCTCCTCTTCCCTAAGTGAAGATACCCAGTCTTCATTTGTGCTTTCTTTGCTCTGGGATGGCTCTGCATACTTTCTCTTCTTTGGATGAAAGATTGGTCCTTTTTGCTTACAATTGCTCTGGTAAGTGATGTAAAACAAAGAACTTTTGTCTTCTGTTTCCTCCAGACTGCCGAAGAGAAATGAATGGTCAGGAAATGAATGAGTAGTATTCATTTCTTTGTACTTATATAAAAAATATCTGTCCTTAGGTTTTGTACGTATGCCTATTAAAATAGCTAAACATATAATCACTAAATGCCCCCTGCATAAAACAATTAGTCTTATAAAACTCTGTCAGGAAATGAACTTGGTCCTTTTGCTCATCTTGTACTTTGTTGCTTCATTAGAATATTATTCCTTGTGACCAACAGAATTTTCCAGTTACTTTTAATATTGTCTTCCTCTATTCGCTATTTGAACATCCAGTCATATTATTTTCAGTGGAAGTTATACAAATCCTGATGCATTCTTTAGGGTGTGGAACCTTTATTGTCAAATCGTGATGAATATTTTCTGAAAAAAAAAAAATTCTTTTTTTTTAAACAAGAAAGTTTTGTCTTATTATCTACATAAAATTATATAAACAAATGGTAACACATACCTACAAAGGAAATCTATCTGATATTGAAAAACTCCCCTGATTTTCGATTTACTTGTTTTCAAGTCACCAGCTGATGCCATGGAGTTGCACATAGGTAAAAGAAAAGCTGGGAAGAATTGCACAGTCCCTCATTCTCTGAATGCCAACTGTCCTGACATGTCCATCCAGTAGAACAATGCACATTCCTGAGTATATGGCTTTACACCCTTGTCTGGTAATGCCATTCTCAGATTATTTTTGTCTAATCTTTGTCAAGGTATTTACACTTGGCAAAATGTAGTTGAACTTTTATACACAGTAAAAATAAACTGCAACCATTACTTGCCCTTTTAACATTTGTAGAATGTTATTGCACGATGTCTGTTGTATTCAGCAAATAGATAAGAAATGTGTTTGTGACAGAGTACTGTAGATGAGATTTCCATGGATTAGGGAAGGAAGTTGTCATTTTTGTCTGTTCCAGACTCTGCATATGTCTCCTATGTGTAGAATGTATTGATTAAAAGATTCTGACATTTCACTTTCTATTACAGCAGCTCTCTCCTGTTCCCTAAATGACAGCCAACAAACATGAACAGTGCCCTCCAGATATTTACAGGTTTCATTTTTTCTAATGGATCATTATACATTCCCTACATACTCTGTCTGTTATGGGATCTTTAAAAAGTAAAATATGGCATTACATCAGCCACTTAGAAAATCCTGTAATGACTCCAAGAAAATCCACAGTAAATCCACAGTTTGTTCCCTGAGTTTCATCACTCACCTTCCCCGGTGGTGTTTGCCTTCATCCTACTTGATCAGCAGAAATGTAGCTCACTAGGTAAATTTGGCTACATCACTAAGCTGAAGAGAGGTCCTGTGAAGTTAGGTCTGCACATTGAATTGACATTGTTCAATGGAAGGTGTTCTAAAACCACAAATGGAAATCCTATTATTTCATCAATATTTTACAACATCTCTTTAGCTGAACTCTAATAACTTTTACCAAACAGGTTTCTGTGTCCTTCATTAAAAAGTTCTATTTAGAAAGCTAGGAAATATTTTCCTTGTTTACCCAATGCAGATCTCTCTTTTTTTTTTTTTTTTAAACTTCTACTGGCCAGTAGAAGTTCTTCTTCACTTCACAATGACAGAATCTAGAAGTATAATAAGGAATGTAGCTACTAAATAATTCTGGATGTTCAAAATGTAATTTACACACTTGCTTCCCCCCACTGATTAAGAGAAAACTATTTTCTAAGGGAATACTCAAAGATATATATCCCTGGCATCACAAAGCAACAAGTAAAAGGTGCTCATGAAGTCCCAGCTGATGTGATGCACAGACCAATGGCCACTGCATTTGGAGCTGACAATGCAGTACATTTGCCTCCCATCTTTAAACCATTTAGCACTTGCTTCCCTGGAGTGATTGCTGCGGAACTGAAGATGATTCAGTGTTCCTTTTGATAAATGATTCTTGAAAGCCCAAGACATGCTCTGTCTGGAAGAATTCACAGCCATCTGCTGGGAAGCTAATGTATTCATCTCACACATACAAATGGGGTTGTGGCTGATGTCTCTCACCGCTTTGCACTAATCTGAATTTATTGGTATTGAAATCAACTGGTACCACTGCAAAATGGAGATGTAATCTGACCCATGGATTCTATTTAATAACACAGGAATCCCTGTAATCTCTTCTTTTCCTTCTAATTGTTACCTCACTAAAATTTGTATTTGTCTCATACTGAAGAAGAAACCTAAAAGACTATGTTTCCTCTTTTTTTTTTTTTTTTCCCCAGTACAATTCAAATCCTTTGGTTATTCCGAATTTTACAAATCATTTTGTAACTGAACATCAATAATTTTTAAATAAACGAGGCAATCCCTCATATATTTTCATCACTGTAATCAGGATAAATGTTTCTGAAGGATATGTATTATTTTTAATTGCATGTTGGTGATGAATATAGTTTTCTACAAGCTACAGAGTTTGTACTATTTTACCAGTGTCATCTGTCTCCAAGGATTACCTTATATGCTCAGGAAAGTGCATGGAAGAAGCTGAGGCCAACATCTATGATGTGACCCTGCAAGACATACTGCTGAATATCTTTCACCCCCAAGAATAATCTCATGTGATATATTTCTTCCCTTACATTAACCATCTTGAAGTCACAAGAAAGAGCCTATGGGATGACATGGGTGTAATTAGAAATAATTCTATTAATTGAGTCAACTCATTTAACAACTGTAAACCAATTAACTTAGAGAAAAACCAGGGGCATGTCTGGGCTTGTGAGTCCATAAACATCAATGGGCATAACTTTTTTTGTTTCACTGAAATGAATTTATACTCAGAATCAATGTGGAATTTGGCCCCTTTATTTGGAAATCAAATAACTACTGCATAATCTCTTTTCAGGTTAGGTAAATACGGATTAATATCTAACTGGTGTTTTACATACCTTTTGTGGTTCTTATCAATTCAAGTAGCATTTTAATCTTTAGTATTTCTGGATAATTTTCTAATTAATTCCCTGTAAGCAAGACTGAAAAATTCATGAAATAACCTTTAGCCCCTCCCTAATTTCTTACTGTATTCAGGTGTTCAGTAAAGAGCTAGGTCCCTTTTTTCATAACTGTCCTTCTAACAGCTCTACTCATATATCAATAAAATGTGTTTCCAAGCATAATATTCTCTTGGCATAATCATCTGTTCATTCAGAATTACCATCTGTGCCTTGTTGGAGACTTCATTCTTTTATGAAGCTGGCAGTGGTGACAAAGTTCATTTGAATTCCCAGGATATGCAATCATCAAACAAATTGAAATTCTCTTTTCAGAGCCATTTTTCCGCAGTAATAGAACTTTTAAGTACAGATAATTCATGATTTGTTGTTGTTGCTGTTGTAGTTCAGTGTTTCATGGAACACTGTCCTTCCTCTCCTTCCACCACCACTTTCTCTACCAACTTCTCAGCTAAGGCTAGATGGATGAGACTCCCTGTGAAGCCCATCAGCACTTGTTTTTTAATCAGCAGTACAGATTGCTGTTGACTTAAATGAAGCATATTTCCCACATTGCCTTCAAGGAGATCTTATTTAAAAATAATCTTAGGAATAGATTTTATATCATACAAAGCATGAAAAAGAGAAAAAACAAACCCACAAACCAATATCTTTTGACTGCAAAGGTACATAGTTTTCCTTATCATATTTCTGAGAGGGAAAGGCTCCCTTTTGCTTCCTTCCTATACTTTAGAAGCATTGGAATTCACTGCTAGATTCCTGCAGCTTTTGAACCTAGCAGCTAGAAGATCAAACAAACTTAGCTTTTCTTGCTCTTGATTCTTTCCCCTAGGTATTTTCAAAATTTCCATGTTTAGACACTGAATTCTCTAGCAGGTGACACTGTGGTTTACTTTTCTGTGCTTATTTAAAGGTATTTTTACAAGGAATTACACCTCTGTCCTTGGAACTTGGTACTACGCAGTACTCAAAATGCTGACTTTCAATCATAAATGGAACAACTGAAATCCCTAATTCCTCACTGAGAAATCTAATGAGTTGAAAAATGCCTAGTTCCTTGGGATACATCTGAATCACACACCCTTTTTTAGAACTTGCTGTGACTAATTTACAGAAGGTTATCATGTGTTATTCCCTGCATATTCTGTTGGCAATCTAGAAACCTGGCTGGGAATGGGAATGTTGAGGCTTTGAAGTGCCCAAGTGGTCCTCCTCCTTAATGTGGGGCTCTTTACGTCAGCAGAAGTATTTATACAGGAACCTAAAATCTGCAATCTGTCTCAGTCCCACTCAGAAGGAGTCCGTTTCACTACAGTGATTACAGTTCCTGATGCTTTACTCAGAAGGACCTGAGTTTTAGATCACCACAGTGGAGTGGTGCACTGTCACACAGGTAGAGTTCCATGGCCTGAGGAAATAGCCAAAAGATGGAACTAGAAGTTCAGTTTCACTGTCTGTACTGGGTACATGCCAGGGTGCTTCACCGTTGTTATTCACTAGAAATTTCTTTCCATCCTGTTTCCGTTTGACTGTGTGAGACATCCCCAGAAAGCTGTATTTCTTGGTAGTGTAGTTCAAATTCCAGAAAGCATCTTCATGAGCAGAGACATGGTCTGGACATTTCAATTTGGCTTATATATAAAATAGTTTTCTAGAAACACCTGTAAATTTAATTACAAGCTGGTGTGCAATAAGCAATGCATAATGTCAGAGAGAGAGACGAGGCACCCACTGCTTCCCTAGTGCCACCAAAGCAGAGTCCTGTGCAGTGAACTTCTGTGTGCTGAAAGGATTATTAACTCAGGGCACTGGCAAGGTCTGAGATAAAATAAGCTGCAGTTTTAAGTGAAAACTTACTTGATAACTGGCCAAAATAATCTGAAGTGTATTTAGAAGGAAATTTGTTAAGGTAGGCAGGACTACAGGTTTTTTATTGATTCTCTCTCAGTCTCTAAATGTCAGTGATTAATTTACCCCCTGAAGCGTGACTTTTTACCACAATCATTATTGGGAACACAGAAAGTGTTCAACACTTAGCAAAGTCACTGATACAACCTGTGGTAGCTGGCATTACTGTTGAGGAAAGAAAAGTACAAGTACTTGTAAAACACCTCGTTGAATGACTTCTGTGATCCCAATATTTTTCTAACACTAAGGAGCTTAATTTTTTGTCCCTAAAACCTCCTCAACCTGCTATGCTGCACAGCATCAGTTTAGTGATGTTCTAGCTATTAAGTCTCTTCCAGCTGTGGATTTAAGGGAATAATGAATATGCATTTACAAGATCTACAAAGGAGGAGAGAGGGTTACTTTTCTGTATGGCAGATTTCTTGAATCGATAAAAAGCGATACAAAAGTTCACAGACTTGATTAGGCCACTGGTTTATTTAATGCAGTATCTTTTTCACAAATCACAGAACTCAAAGTGTAGCATCTTTCTAAATTTTAAATCTATGCATCATAGTGCTCTTCTAATTCATTTTATATGGCATAAATAGCCCAAAGGGATCTTGATGGCTTGGAAAATCTTCCCCATACTATGGTCATGCATAGCTCTGACTATTTACTGGGGCAGTTGCCAGTTGTAATCATAAGAGGCTGAAAAATACTTCAGTATTTTACTGTATTTTTCACCTGTAGATTTGTCCTTAGTCAGTGAAGTTTGGAACACATATGGATCTACACCGATAGCTCACAATGGCTAGGTCAAAGATTTTATAAGGACTTCTGACTTGACTTTACAAAATACTTTCCAGAAGAAGATCAAGATTGCTCAGTAGTGAAGACAGAGCCAGATTGTCTTCTGGAAAAAACAGCCACAGTCGAGCCCATAGTATTAGGAGAGAAAGGTAAGGAGGTAGAGCCAGTGTTCTGCTGTGCTGAAAGGAATGCATGGCCTGAACTCTCCAGGTTGGTATTTCAGGTTAAGAATCTTTGTTCAGTGGATATACTAAACCTGGAAGGTAATATTTCATCATTTACCCTGAATGGAGGAAGGAAATTGGAACAAAATCAAGCTATAAACTCCAAAACTAGCAGAGAATTTTCAAAAATTGTTTAAAAATGACCTAAAGTGGTTCTGAGAGAAAGTCCTCATGAGAAGTGTTGGTTAAGATCTGTCAAAGTAAAGCAAGAAAACATTGAGCTGGCAGTTCAAAAACCACTTTCCAGAAATATCTAAGGAAAGGATCAGGTAGAACAACAGATAACTTGTCTTACAGCTTTCTTACACATAAAATGAGGCTTTAAAGATTTACTGCATCCAATATAATAGAATCTTGCTTGGCTCCTTGACTTTTGACCTCCTGTTTTGTTTTGGTGGTTTTTGTGTGTGTGTGTTGTTGTTTTTTCTGGTGTTTTTTTTTGTTGTTTGTTTGTTTGTTGTTGTTTGGTTTTTTCCTAGTGAAAAGCATTGCAGATACTGAGCCCATGGTGCCTTGACTAATATAGTTGGTCTCTTTAGGCTCATACTTGCTGCTGTTGTTAGGCTTATCTCCAGATCTGTGGCAGTATGGAGACTGAGATGAATTAGATCTTCTATCATAGTCTGCTCCCCTTCAAAGTAAGTTGCATCAGATCTGCAAAATTCAGAATTACTAATTTTACTTAGGAAAATCTGTACAAACATTTGTCAACTAAATAGACCTTACCACAATAAACTCAGAGCATTTGGAACTGATAGCATAGCTATCCCTTCTTTTAATGTATGAATGATCACAAACAAGATTGTCCATAGGAGATACTCTTCTGGTACATACCATTGCTGATGGTCTAAAAAAAAAAAAAAAACAAAAAACCCCCAGGAAGAGATAGTAGCAATAATATCTGACAGATTTCTGCAGCATACAAGAACACAAAGACGTTACAAAACCTGCAGTCTTGACAGTAACTGTGTTACCTTTCTCACTGCTGACAGAACGTTTGGATTCCAGATTTATGGCTGATGATGACAGATACAAGATATTAGCAACTTGATTGGTATTTTATACCACTTAGTTATGGTGAGGGCAAAACCCACAGTGTTGCCATCACCTTGACATGTAGCTTGTTATGTTTCATGAAAGCTGGAAAAATGCAGGCACTTGCTTTTATTGGCGTGAGCTAGTAACTTTGGAGCCTTTTTTTCTAGAAATGTAGTGCAAACCAGTATGTTAAATACATGAATAAATTAACATGAAATTAAGACTTTTGTGCATGCTTAAAGAGGACACATAGTCCTGATCCGTCATTGCTGTGATCTGAGCACTACACAGTCAAGTATAAACAGACAGACAAAACAGCCAAATTAGAGAAAGACTGTCAGCATAACCATTTGTTTGTTTGTGCTTGCACCAATCTGCCAGCTACGCTGGATCCAATGCATTGTACAAGATTGCCCATACTTATTAAAATTCCTTTATTTCACAGACCTTTATTTCAAAAACTGTTATTTTAATTTGGAAGGGTGGAGGGAACCCCTTGCACTTTCCCTCCTTGCAGCAAGTTATATATATTTATATGCATACTACACACACACCCACATATATGTATAAACACAGGAACAAGTGAAGAGCTTTGGTTTGGTTTTTTTTGTTTCTTCTTCAAGGGAAGGGAAGACTGCATAAATAGCTTTTATTCACAGCAAGCAATACAATGATGCAATGCCACAGATATCAACTAGCAGGCAGATTGTGCATTGTTGACACCTGTTTATTCTTATGCATTTCTTATGCATATTATTTTTGACAGTTTGAAAGGAAAATCATATTTGAAATTTTGAAAGAAACATAATTCAGACAAAATCAGTGGCCAAGGGCAAATGTACTCAAAGAAGCATAGCTTATTACTTTGTCATAGAAATGACTGTTTTCTGCATAAAAATATTCTACGATAATCACTGTAAATGGAAAATACATCAAGTCTGACTTTCAAGTTTATTATCCCAGGAGCTAAAATGCTGTTAATAATTTTTTTGGAGTCAATCATTATGTGCAGGCAGGCAAAGGCCGTGGCTACTTTTCATATGGATTGCCAGTGGTATCATATCAAAGACATGATAACTATGGATAATATAATGCTGACTGAGGTTCACAAAAGAATCCTTTCCTGTGAGACATTTGCCATCCATCCTAACGTTATCAGTTATCTTCAGTGGAAGTGAATAAATCATGGATTTTAAAGTCAAAACCTAGTGATACCAGGGAAGTTCTCATTATAAGATAGCAGGAGTGGACTTGGAGTGCCTTTTGGGTGCACCATGTCTAATAATAGCTCTGTGTGAGGAAAGGATAAGGATATATTGTTATACCTGAAGCATGAAATTATTTTGTTTTCCAGACCTGAATTATAAACCTCAAAAAGAAATAAAAGGAAAAGTTACCTGGAAGCTTAATTGTTATGATTGAAAATCTGTACCAGCAAACTAATTGAAACTACACTCAATCAAGAAAATATGAATGTTTATTTTTCTTTTTCTAACATGATGAACATGATATATTTTCAGCGAGAAATTAAAGAAATCTAGTGGGGGCACTTGACTGGGAACCATTCTGTGCACATGTTGATCAATATGCTCATGTGTGTTCTCTGTATGAGTGTATGCATTGCAAATCTGATTCCACACGGTCAGAGGTATATGCTACAGCACTCTATAAAATAATGTCATATTTTATACTGTGATTTTACTGCCTTGCTTATTACCCAACCGTCATTAAGATTATAACCACTTCAAATTATTTAACTACAAGTACAAGCTAACTGGAGTATTTCTTTACCAGGCTGCTGAACATCATCCTGTATGGTGATTGCTTCTCATCCAATCACATCTCTGACTGATATAATTTCTCTGTCCTTAGATAACATTTAACTGGATTTCTTCTTCTCAAAGCAATTCTCCCGCTATGAAGTTGGACACTAATTTTTCAAGGGGGTGAGAAAGCCCTTTTATAGACAAAGACTAAGCTCCCCACACATTTTATTTTGATCTGAATGTCTTCACTTGAATCCCCAGCTGCCTGGGGAAAGCAGGACAAGACAGTCAGTGCAGATGAGTGACAGAATTTGGGGAGGGCAGGGGCACAGACGTGCTCCCTCTCTCCCTCCAGCACCAGCACAACCTTCTACTCCTCACTCCTTTCTCCACCTGGATTTCTGAGCCGTGTCTCAAGGACACAGAATGCCCACTGACCACATGGAAATCAATGCCATACAAGATGGCCCTTGATTAGTTTTTAGATTAAGATGACTTAGGGCTTTCTGTCAGTTTTGAATGGACAGTCCAGACTGCCAAGACATCGCTTCTGGTGACCCTCTCTGGAGGAGCCTACAGGGATCATGGGGAGATGCTGAAGCTTCCACGGATAAAAACTTAAGTTTTCCCACTCCACCATTGTAACTCATGCACAGAAGATGAGAAAAAAATAGTAAGTTAACAGCTGATCACTAACGTGGAGGAGCACTCACAGGCTCAGCCAATTACAGGCAGTTTAAGAGAAATTACGCCTCACTTTCTTACAGGTGAGAATTTCAAGTTCTGACCCCATGTATGAGTCCAAGCTCAGCCAGGCAGGATCTTTGACTTTGAATCACTTGTAGGGTTTTAAGAATCAGGGGCACTCTCTTCCAGGGTTACAAGTGCACTTGTCTGGGAAGTTAATTAAGGACTCAGGCTGTGGAAGCCTAGATTTTGTTTAATAAGCACTTAGGACTCTTCACACATGACACTCTGGTACTACTATGCCAGAAGTAGTTAATATTTACTATAATGTTTATGTTTGTTGTATTTTTTCATGTACGAATGAAAATGTGCCCAGAAAGAATACGCATTAGACAGTATATTTTTTCTTTCCTGTCCTCCCCAACTAATATATTTTATTCTTATTAACACAGTGTTGTATGTATTTTGCATGACACAGCATCTTTCTGAAGGTGCAGTTTAGAAAAAATCTTGTTTGAAGTTTTGCTGGCACATGAAAACCCTTCATCTGTGGAGAAATTGGAAGCATTTGAAGTGGCTGATACACAATGACCATAGCAGATTTGTAGTGATCTGAACAAATCAACATTAATTACAAATCAGGGAAAAGAGACATCAACTTCTTAAACTGCACCAGGCAAATGAAGAAAGCACAAGGAACTGTTTCTAGGAGTGAGACTCCCATGTAAGTTATCAGCTAAACCATAAAACTAGGAGCACTTATAGAGTGGATTTTCCAAAAAGCCGACGTTTTTGCATTCAGCATAAACTGACACAAAATTTCATTAGCAGTCCAACAGTGCACTAGGGAAGTGCATTGTGATTACCAGTACTCTGCATAAGACTGGGAGTGTGAGAAACCAAGACAATTACAGATTGAGATTATGCAGTTTTCCCCAAATTCAGAGTTGCATCTAAGGTGTTTGCCAGGTCAGTATAGGTAGCAGCAACAAAGCTGCAGCACATGATCAAACATTCTCCTCTGACTGTAGAGGCAGGTCCCTGAATCTGCAGATATGCATCACAAGTGAACACATTTTAAAAACTGTGCCTGAGATTTGTCTGTGTTTGCCATGAGAATTCAAAATTCATCTTTATTCTTATGCAAGTCTAATTTCTTAATTGATATAAAAGGGAGAATCAGAACCTGTAACAGTCCATAAGACTACTGTGAAAAGAAACAGGGAGAAAAAGTCAGTCTCATGGGCAGTTCAGGCTACCACTGAGTACTTCGCAGTAGTGTGCAAGGATATAATACACTCATAAGTAAGGAGGTATCAACTAAAGCTGTGTGTCTCTCAAATGCAACTTTTTGTTGATGGTGTGTAGTATCTGGTTCTTATGTAATGTACTGGGTTTTCATGGCAAGGTTTCGGTAGCCAGGGATTACAGGGCTGGCTTCTGTGAGAAGCTGTTAGAAGCTTCCCCCATGTCCAACAGAGCCAATGCCAGCTGGCTCCAAGATGGAACTGCCACTGGCCATAAGTCCATGATCAACAGTGGTAGGGTCTCTGAAGTAACATATTTAAGAAGGGTGAAAAAAATCCTCCTGTGCAACTGCAACCAGAGAGAAGAGTGAGACTGTGAGAGAAGGAACTCTGCAGACACCAAGGTCAGTGAAGAAGGGGGTGGATGTGGTCCGGATGCCAGAGCTGATTGCACTGCACCCCTTGGTGAAGGCAACGGTGATGGGGGCTGTACCCCTGCAGCCCACGGGGGACAAGAGTGGAACAGAGATGCAGTTTAAACCCATAGAGTACAACACGCTGGAGAAGACGGATGCCCAAAGGAGGCTGTTACTATCACAAGGTCACATGTTGGAGCAGGATCAGAACAGTAGCCTGTGGCAAGGACTCACAGTGGAGAAGTTCATGGAGGACTGTCCCCCATGAGAGGGACCCCACATTGCGCAGTGTGAAGAGTCCTCCCTCCCCCTGAGGAGGGAGAAGCAGCAGAGAAAATGTGTGATGAACCTACTGCAGCCCCCCATTCCCCATCTACCTGCACTGCTGGGGAGGAGGAGAAGGTAGAGAAAATCAGGAATAAAGTTAGGCCCAGGAAAAACTGAGGGAAGATGTTTTTAAGATTTGGGGTCTTTTTGTCATTATCCTACTCTTTTTCCCCAAGTCAACTCTGTTTTGCCTGTGATAGCAACTCTGAATTCCCTATGCCTGTCCTTATCTTGACCCATGAGCCTTTTTTTTCTCCCCTGTCCAGTTGAGCAGGGTAGCTTTGATGGGCACCTGGCATCCAGTCAGAGTCACCTTATAACACTTAGCAAATTCTACTGAGGTGACTAAAAGAAATATTAATTATATGCCAGCTGGTTTTATCCATTTTGTATTTGAATTTACACCATGGTATCTTCCTCACAGTTGTGCAAATATGTATATGTTTAGTAGTGCAGAAACCCTTAATTATTTAAAACTGGAGATGAAATGATGAAATACAGAAGTCTGTCACTCATCATTGCTATTCTTCATTATCATCATCTCCCCAGTTAGATCAATACCTTCTGAAAGCTGTTTATTTTCAAGGACTTACATAAATGAAATTACCGGGAGTTTACAGCACGTTTTATCTCTTGGAATAATTTTTCTGTCTTCTAGCACTGTAAACTTGTGATCTCCCTTCTGTCTATCTTTTTCTTTTGGCTGTGGAGTGCAGTATATGTACGTCTTGACATTTTTTTAGATTTGTGATAGCTTAATTTATTGTCATGTCTATTTGATTTGGTCCTCTACTTAATTCCCTCTCCCTCCCAGTTGGTGAGAACTGTGTTTCGTTTTTCTTCTGACAGACCGCCTCTCATGTGACAGAATATCAGTGCTGGAGGAATTGTTATTTTTAGGTTTTTAAATTTGTGCTAAAGAGACTGATGTTCAGAACATCTGTGAATGCACAGTACATAGATCCTACTTCCATTTTGCTTCTACATTTTTGGGGTAAAAATAGCATCAACTTTGTTATTGTGTAGAAGTTCAGCATCAATTTTGCAAGACTACATTTTTGTTGCTTATATTCCATTTTCCTTACCATGTCTTTTTTTCTCCCGGCTCCCCAGGCTGTATTTTCTTCCCCAGACCCTGGGTTCTGTCATTTATCCAGTCATTTAACTTGCTCAGAACCTTATTTTGACAGCATCATTTTAAATGAGCAGTGATTTAGTCGGTTATAACTCACTCCCATTGAAATCAGTTGTCATCTTATAGGTCATCTTTAGTGCAAAGATAGCAAAAATTGGTTTTCGCATACCAGCAGAAAAGTAATCATCTCTGCTGCTTCTTATTAAATGATGCGTTTCAGGCTACTTATTTGCCTAAATATTGTAGCCATTGAATTTTATCCATGTATTGTATACATTGAATAGCTTTCCATTCCCTGATCCACTGATTCTCAAGAGCAATTACCAGTATCATTTTCCCTGAGACAAGCTTTTTTATAGGGTGGTGGTGTCTGTTTGCTTGTTAAAAATTTATTTCTTCTCTCTTTTTTCTAATTTTTCTTCATACACATTTACTTCCTATTTTCTCACTTGTTTTAATTTCTTCTTTACTGAATTCAGTTAGTTGTGCAAGTTAACTTGTGAGAGTGAAACCCTGATTATTTCACTGAATTTTAAGAATCTAAGGTTACCGATCTATGAATTTATGACAAATTTAAGAGAAACCTTCAGTGATTCAACCTTTCTAACATTTCAGTAGTCCCTTGAAGATGATTATTCCTCTGTATTTACTGTAAAATTCCTCAAATGGGTACTTCAGTTACTGAGGTAGTAAGTGGAGTGAATCTAAATGCAATTTCAAGATTTCATACATAAGATGAATGATTATGTTGCTGGAGAAGTTATGTCAATTAATAATCACTCATGTTTCTAACCTAGTTTTCCCTACTTTAACAACTTCATCTTGTTTCTCCTTTGCATGTAGGTAAAAGGGACTGGCATTGGTAATGAAATTATCCAGTCTCCAAATAAACTTTGTATCTGTCTTGAAAACCTCTTTTATTTTCCTACTGTCTTTTCTGCAATGCTGACAGCTCAACAGAAAAGTCTTCCAGCAATGGCTTTAGCAGTGTCATATGCTGAAGGAGTGCAGCACAGGTACCCTCAGTGTCTTGCCTGTTTTGTCTTCGTGTGTCTGACAGTCACATTAGGTCTCTCAGGCACTGGGAACATAGATCCTTCTGAACTCCTAAATCTTTTTTTTTTTTCTCAAATGCTGCATCTGCACATGCAAGAGTATGTCCAGTGTTTTGTTTGTGGATTCTTGGTTTGTGTTTGGCTGTTCTAACATGTGTGCTGTTGGCATGGGTCCCCCTGTGCAACAGAGCTCTGTAGAGCCGTCCCCGTCCTGTAGAATTCTCTTGAACTATAACAGTTTACCACTTCTGTTGGTAATGTATGTTCATTTTAAGAAGACAAAATATTCAAATCCTAAAATATACGTCGATTCTCTTTGGGCACATATGTATGTAGGAGTGAGCCCATAAGAAATAAACCCTCAGTGGCAGTCAGTGTCTCACCTTCAGAAAGCAATTCTCTAGGAATTCTAATTGTGTTTAGTAGCAATGGAAGAACTGACAAAAAGTAGAATGTGCATCATGTCAAACAAATATTCTGTAACTATAGTAATAAAAATTTCAGAATCCCTTCCTACCCATAATGTAGTATTCCAGAGCAAATTAATGCACATAAATTTCAGTACTGCTCTATATCCCTCTTTATAGCACCAGAAAGTTTGTCTAATGTTCAAGACATTTTTTTCTGTGTAAGTTATGCTGATCCAAATGTTAGTTTCTAGCTACAGGGCTCTGATGCAGCTGGTGCTGTCTCACACCATTAAGTATTTTTTCTGGACACCTCTGTCATCTGAAAACCATATGTACTTTTTAAAGAATATATTTATATCCTTTAAGTGATTCATTGAACCAGCATACTTTACTTTCCTGTCTTTTTACTAACTACAAGTTAACCTTTGTTGTAGTGCAGGAATGAAACAAGTGAGTCATGTAACTCATTCCTTAAACAATAAATCAATATATCTAATACAGATGTAAGCTCTGTACTACATGTTAACTTTCTATCTTGTTCACTGTTACAGAAGATTAGAATTTTGGACACCCGCTTCTAACAGGCTAACACTTTTCATAGGATTCATATCACATTTTCATTTCTGACATAATTTACCACAGTTGGTAGTTTTCCAGTTTTCTCTACAGTTGAAGCATGGTAGATATCAGTAACCTGCAAAATCTTATCTCAGTAACAGAGTGCACAGGTGAATATTCAGTATTTGTGTTATTAATTTTCAGCTGTGTAAGTTTTCTGAGGGTGTTCTCTCACGTCAGCACCAGAACAAACATCATCAATGACCAAAGCCTGACTGCTCCTCTTTGCAGTTCTCAACCCAAGGTTTCAGTTGTCATAAGCAAGACCCAGCTAGGTGACTTTGACTCAGCACCCCAGAAGAAGAAACTGTTGTTGAGCTGCAAGTGAATTCCTAAGCTAAAGACGTGACAGAAGGAAAAAAAAAGAAAAAAAAAAAAGAGAAGTGCTTATTGAGCTAGTGCTAGTAAGTAGAAACTCAGGAAAAAGCAGAATGAATAAAAGGTATAAAATCATTAAAAAAAAAAAAGGTGAAGTTGGAGGATTAGCTAAGGTTTTGAAGATCAGTGATTTCCAGTGAGTGATGGAAGCCAACACTTTACTGCTGATTCCTTAGCCATCACTCACCAACAAGCATTCCTCAAGTGCCTTTTCTGGAGTGTTGAAGAAGTTGATGCTTAGTCTTATATCATTTTAGTCTTGTCTTTCTACCGTGTAAATAACTGCTATGTATTCATAAATAGTGCATGGGCTTTCTTTCAGAAGGTCTGCATGTAGTAGAAGACACCTAAATCAAATTCTTCAGGCCTTACGCCTACATTTTGAAAGTAGGCAACAACATATGTCTAATCCATCTTTGTGTTATGTTACTTAGATATATATTTAGACTCTGGTCTTTATAGGTTATTTTTAATTAGTAATTCAGCTATGTGAATTATTTTACAGTGGCAGAGATGAGGTGATGAAAAGCAGTGATCCAGATGTCATTCAGCTAAATCTATTCCAACAAATTGATTTCCTACCTGTTTTCTCTAGGGCCCTTGAATGGGTTTCAATACTACCAGGCTCTGTGAAGATATGAAAAAAAAAAAAAAAAAAGAAAAAAGCTCTTGTTAGAGAAGAAAGAATTTTTTGAACATAGCCTTCCCAGTCACATCATGGTAAACTTTGGCAGCTTTAGTGGTAAATTCCAAAGGATTGTTATTGTCATCTCTACTGCTGACTAATGTAGAATGTGTGTGTCTCTGTGTGTGTGTTTGAGTCTGTGTACGTGTGCATTTGTATGCGTGTGTGCATGTGTAAAGGTAAAGGTATCTGTGGTAGAAATCCTTACACTGCTTGAGTTGTTTGTCATGCACAGAATATGTTCCTCTGCACACTGAAGCATATTACAATTTCCAGTGGGAAAAGGTAGTCTTTCAAACAAACACTAAAAGCCAAATGCTAGGATTATCACTTGTCCTCTCTTTGTAATTGTAATATAATTGACATTCTATATTATATTTCCATTTCAAAGAAACAAGGAGACCTATTCAGCAGCTGTGCAATCACTCTCCAATTACCACTCTCATTTAGTTTCACATAGCTAGTCCTGGTGGCCCATGTTTTACTGTGTTAGAACAAAACAGACTCATTTTAAAGGTCAGGAATTATGCAAGTGAATGGCAGTTTTATGGGCAGAAAAAATTTTTACATTCGTTCCTGAAATTATGACAGTCAATGAAGTGCAAAGTGCCATATCAACAAAGCAACCTGATAATACAGCTGCTCTGTGATTTGTTTTGGCTTAGATCTAAGCCACTGCCTATAGCAGTTTAACACGTGCAATATCTCTTAGCTGTTTTCTTAATGTGGTTGTGGTCATCACATCTATGACAATAAACTATTCAATAGGATTATTTTTTCATCCAAAAGAGTAGACCAAACTCTTCCACTTTTATTGTGTCTACTACTTCAGATAACAAGCAGGTTTGCCTCTGGAAATGAACAAATTGTTTGTTCACTATCCAGGCATTTTTCCTCCTAAAAATGTGTGATCTGAAGGGGAAGCAAATGATATCATCATAGGAGTAGGAAGTCAAGTTCTTAAGTTGATTATAATTGTGGAAATTTTAGTTCTGTATTTAGAATACAGTCTGAAGAGGGTGATCTTTGTTTTTTTTTTGAGAACAAATAATACAGCCTTGATGACTTAGAGAACTTAACAGAAATAATGATCCCTGCAGACTGCAAGAGACTGTGAGGACCCCCACCCAGCACATGTGCAACCCAGCTCTCAAGCATGTAAGGTTCCACTAACCCTGGGGCAGAGACTTTGTGGTCTTGAAGAATAAAAACCAATAAAGAATACAGAATACAGAATTATTGAGATACAAAAGTTAGACTAAGAGGATATAATGTTCTTAATAAAGGCCACTGCAGTTCTGATTTTCTCTGAAGCTATCCAAAATATTTATTACTGTGTCTGAGTTAAGATACAGGGAGAAAAAAAAATATCATTCCTTCTTTAACATTGCAAATGAAACAAAATTAAGAGGTCCACTTATTTTTTCATTCAAGAAGTACTGTTCTAATAAAATGCTCAAATGTTGCTTGAAATGAAATATCACTAACAGAGAGGCAAAGTTTTAGATTTTCTCTGAAATATTAGCATTCCAGGTATCATATAAACTGCATATTCCATGTGCCATTTAAGCTGTATAGGGCTTTCTCAGAAATATCATGTCTGTGTGTCAGCATCTGTGCTGCTTTTGGATCTATTTTGATTGGTCAGTGCAAAAGTGTCTAACCTGTTAATTTGAAGATATTTTGAACCTTAAGTCTTAGTTTTAGAACCTCTGTACAAGTAGTCTGTGATTTAGACCTATTTTCTATCATTCACCAGCTGTACACTCAACATGGCTGCCTTGCTGAAGGGTCACAATTCCAGTTCTAAAGTTTTCTGTTGCATGGACTGCACTGTGGAGTTCATGAAATGAGCTTTATGAGTAAGGAAACTCATTTGTTCTTATTTGTGTCTCAAGCCCATGTATCAAATAATGTGGTTGTCTACTCACAAGAATTTTTCATTTATAAGCCCAGGATTCTAAAATTTATGCCATTATTACTTTATTTATTTTACTTCCAAATGAAGAAATCTGATTAGTGTAAACTCTGAGGAGTAAGTCAGACATCTTTAAATATGTCAGTTTCTATACATAAGCTTTTTGTATTTGTTGATGTGGAGCTTCCTATTGCTGTGGTTTAACGCCAGCTGTTAACTTGAGCCCCACACCTCTGCTTGCTTTATTTCCCCTACCTCTGCTGAGATGGGGGAGAGAATCAGAGGACCAAAAGTGAGAAGACTTGTGGGTGGAGATAAGGACAATTTAACAGATAAAGCAAAACAATGAGTTCATTCTCCACACCCTGTGGGCAGACAGGTGCTCAGCCACCCTCAGGAAATTGGGATTCCATCATCCGTAATGGTGACTCGGGAAAACAAACACCACCAGCCTTCTTTCTTCTTGCTCTGCTTTATATGCTGACCATGAATCCATGTGGTGTGGGATATCCCTGGGATCAGCTGTCCCGGCTTGTGTCCCCTCCTGACTCCTTGTGTGCTCCCAGCCTCCTGACTGACCTGGTGGGGTAAGAAGCAGGCAAGGCCTTGAGTCTGTGTAAGCACTGCTCAGCAATACCAAAAACATCCCTGAATTATCAACACTGTTTCCAGCACAAATCCAAAACACAGCCCCATACCACTGACTATGAGGAAAAAAGAACTATGGAGAACTACTACGAAGAAAACTCTACCCCAGCCAAAACCAGCACAGATTCACTATTTTTTTTTATTTTATTTTATTGTAGCTAAAATAGTTCCAATTACATAAATAGTGCATTTCCCAAAAATTTACTGGATACATAATGGCAATTTACTTATAAAACAATTATAGCTTGGTCTGTATAAAGAAGTAAAGTCTCTGCCCAGGCTATTTTATCTGTATTTATCCTTTGAGTATGTTTCTGAACAGACCTACATGCCAGAGAAATAACGATGAAAAGTCTGCTGTCAAATGCAATCATGCCAAGGAAAATTGAAAAACTACCTACTTATTTTAATCCTGTAATGACATTAATTTTGTTAATATTAGACTGGATGTAATTGTTCCTAGAGAGTCACAGAATTACTTCCTTCCTCATACCACAAAATCGTGTTCTTAGATGAGTCAACTATGGGTTTGAAGCTTTGTTGCAGAGTTAACTCACATTGTGCTAAACTGGTTTAAAATGTTTTTCTCTCTCCCTCTTCCTCAAAAGACAAAAAAAAGAAAAAAAAAAGAGAGAGAAAAAAAAAGAAAGAAAAGTAATAAAGAAAACCTGAAGCTATCTATCAGAAGGTTAAGGAATGATGAAATGCATGTAAAATACCCATTTGCAGTGTTGAATTGAACCTAGCCATTGAATTTGTCAGAAGGAAACAAATTTATAACACTTTGTTTATTTAGTCTCTGAATTTGCTTTTTGTCACTGAGCAGGACAAGTCGATCACTAAGATATTGTCAGTCATAGTCAGAAAAGGCCAGCCATTTATTACTGTGATTAAATCCTCCTTGCAGCAAACAAGGGCGAGATTAGAAAAGCTAATCCACACACCTTCCTGAAAGGATTCTAGGAAGGATTGAATCAGCATCCCAGTTTCCCAGCCTCAGTACCAAGGTCACAAAACCGAATTGTCTGAATTACTCAGTGGTCCCTCACATTCATGTTGTCATTATCTATCAATTACCTGCTCTCAGAGGTCAGATCAAAGCAAAGTGAGATCAGATCAAAACAAAGTAAGATTATTTTTTTAAATTTTGATAGCTATAACAACAAGCTGACTTAAAAGTAAGGAACAAGAAAATGTCAGTTGGTAAAGGGAAAAAAAATATTCACCCTTTGGACAAAAGTGCTTTGTCATAGTGAATGATATTCTTTGCCCAGTGTAACGTCATATAAATATTGATGAGTGAGTCATCTTTTACCTTTTTAAGTGTGGTGAGGGGTTTCCATTGTTTACATTAAAAGTGCATATATGTTGTAAAAGTTTCTTTTTTTGTCTTCTATGTAGTTAGTTCCTTACAATATTTATGCTGACAGGTAAAAATGTGCTGTGCCATTTTCAGGTACAGAAATACAATTTAAGAATCGAGATATAATATTTTCTTCTATATTATTGTTGTACCTGTTAATGGATTTTTCCCTTACAGCATCATATTTTTTTAAGCTTGCAATATCTGATAAATTTTAATTAAAAATTTTATTTTGATCTCATTCAACTCTGAGTAACAAATTATCCTGGTGATGAATTTAAGCAGTATGATCTTGGAAATTTGCCTATGCAATATTCTTTTCCTCTGCTACTCAGTTTTCCACCCTCTGCCTGAAAAGGATCTGCAATGACATGTGATCTTTTTAATCCAATGACATCTAAAGCTAAACACAATCATGGACACCTTAAGCTTTTTGGAAAATGTATTTCAGAATCAAAAGAATTAATATTTAAGTGTATCAAATTAGAATATGATACACCTGAAATATTAGGTGTTTTAAAGTATGGACCCAATTTGATCATCTTAGAGTAAAATCACTGTCACCATGAGGTTTTTTTCACTGAATCATGCAACTTCTTTTGTCATGCATACTTTGGCTGATATAAAAATATTTAATTCTTGCAATATTCTGCATTAGTAAGCCTCCCATTGTTTTACATAGTGGTGTTACTAAGAAGAGCAAACTGCTCACTGGGAAAAGTTGTCTCTTCTTTTATCAAGTCATTAGGAGTAAAATCTTGCTCACCTGGATCCCACCTCTTGTTGTCTCAAAGAGTATATGTATCATTGCAACCAAAGAAATTCTATTGTATCATTAAAATAAATTGAACTAACTTTTATTAAGAAATCTTAGATGTGGAATGAACTATTAAAAAAATTAGACATAAGAAAAATTCCTTTTTTCCTGATGTTTTTTAATCTATCTAAATTATCAGCTGGTTGGGTTGATGGAAGAAACTCTGTTATCCAGTAGAAATGGGTGAGTGGGTGAGAATTTGGCTTATAATACAATTTGCTGAAGCTTGTATGGTCAGATACGGCAGCAGAATTCTGTTTTCACAGTAAGAAACTGAAATTCCCATGAACCTTTAAAATCAGAAAGGAGCCATAACCCAAACTTTTTAAGAGCCGTACTGGCTCCATTGGGAAGCTCTGCCATCTTGTGCTCAATTAGAAAATAAATCTGGCTTCCCCAGAGGATGGGAATTGTAGGGCCTTTTCTCCAGTAAGTACAGGTGTAAAGTCACTGGCCTGTGGTAACAGTGTAATGGTAAACTCTTAGATCAGCTTTTCTTTGTGAGCACGGATAGTACATTTAATGTCATACATGAGTTTCTGCAAGTTTATCAAATCCCAAATTGCCTACAAGATTTTGCCTGGACAAGATTTAATGTTTTTGTGATAAATAATGTTACTAGCCACCCAAGCTTGTCTTTATATTTACAGGATTATGACACCATTTAGAGACTTTGTTTCTGTAGATTCCCTCTAACAAGTCTGGAGAAATGCTTCTTTACTTGATGAAATGTGGGACATAAATTGAATCGGACTATCACTAGTTTGTGCTAAAAAAATTTAATCATGTCAGTCATTAATGTATTAGCTGAACATTCTATTAAGGTACATAGCTGAACATTCTATTAAGGTACAGACAGATATTGTGAGTGTCCTCTTCTGGTACCTGCAAAAAGAAAGCTTTAAAGTCATGCTTCTGAACAATCCCTCTGAAGTCCTTCTACAGAGGGAAATTATGCCAAAGCAAATGAGGTTATGTTGCAAAAAATGAGGGGACAATAATGACTAGTATAAAATTATGGAAAAAAAAAAAAGAGATATGACAGGTTGAAACAGTCTCTGGAGCAAAGATAGGACAACATTTTCACACCAGTATGAGATTATTCATACAAAGGTTTGAGGAAAACTGTAATGGGCTGTAGAAGAATTGTTTTCACAGTATAAAGAAATTCAACTGGAAAGATTTTCTTCAGAAGACTTCTGTGTTCCATGAGTTTTTACTGAGGACCAGCACTGAGAGATTGGAGGTGGCTTGGTGAGTTTCTTGAAGGGTGGGGGAGCTGCTTGCTATGACTGTGTTTGTGAGACCTCCTTCTGTTGCTTAAGGATTGCTTTTATTAGGAGAGTTTCCATAAGAGTGCTTGATGCAAGATGTGTATGTAAGATGTCAATGATTTTGTGGGGGTTGCTTTTCCAGTGGTATATGAAATGTGTTTGCAAATCATGAGTTTGCTGGGCTGAGAGTTTTCTTCCATTTAGCTTATTTGTTTCAGAAAATCTTGCTTTATATGAGGTTTGAGAATCTGGAAAGTTGTTTGAAGAATTGAAGAGGGCTATTTCATCTAAAGGATGTTTGAGTATAAATCATAATTGTTGTATCATTGTTATATGTAGCCCTGTGTTTATTGCTATGTCACAACTTGGGCTGACACAGACGTGTCACGAGTCAGGAAAAAGACACGAGACCAGCGGGGTTCTTTAAAAGGGCTGCAGATCTTCTCAGGGCAGTGCCCAAGGCTGATCTGGTTTATTCACAAGACGGAGGGATTTTATGAGGTTGGCTGGGGAAGGTGCTGGAAGGTAGGAGGGATATGCAAAACTTGGACATGGGATAGGTGGAGGGTACATGAATAAACATTAGGGGGTAAGATAGCAACAGGGTACAAACTGGGATTGGCTGGGACAGATCTGGCACCATAAACTGTCCAGTGGTAGCTGTCATCTGCTCCTAGGAGAGAAGTCCATAGCAACCACTTGCAACATTTTGTAAAAACGAGGCTTCAACCCAGCAATGGCTTTTAGCCTAAAAGTCACTTATAACATAGTCCTTTTTAAACCATTGTAGTTCCATTGTCCACTTCGTTAATAAATTCTTCTTTCCATTGTTCATACCCCTCGTCGTTCTCAGGGCCATCTCCTTCACAGACAGCTTTTCAGCTTTTTGAGATTATGCATAAATGATGTGTCGAAATATTAATCTGTTTCCCTGGGAGAATGTCATTGCTTGGGAAATAGACATTGCTTGTGAAACTAAGGAGGATTCTCCTCAGCAGTTTCATATCTGCCTCAGAGGCTTAGATAAATGAACCATTAGGGTTGGCTTTTTAGTGTGTTGGGGATAATTGCTGTTTTTGTGGCAAAGTGAATGGTTTATATATTTCTAGGTTGTCATTCTTTATTGATTGCAGTGTCCAGGAAACAGATATTGCACAATTAAGCACATCTAAAACAACAGCTCAACTGAGAGATCATAGCTACTGATTTTGTAGAGGAACCAACCACATTTTCAGACCTTCATAACCTGGACTGTGTGTCTTAGCTGTACCAGCCAATCAAGCTTACTTACTTGAAAATCACTGATAGTCTCAAATGAATTACCTTCTGTAGATGCTGAATAGCTGTTCCTGTGAGGAGATGACACCCCTCTCCTCTGCTCATGTGGATGCTTCTGCCCATGAGACTTTCCAGGAAGACTGGCCTTCACCACACCCGGAATACTGGGCATGGCACATGTGGAAGTGTGGGATACTGCACTATGTGGACAGGGAGTCCTGACATCTTTAAACTATAATCTTGGAGATTGGAACAACAGTGGTTCTACTTTAATGCTGATCAATAAATAAAATAATTCTGTGGCTGATTTTACTTTCAGAGTCACATGAGTAGCAATCAGCTTGAGTCAGCATGACGCTCAAGACAGACTACATGACAAAAGCAAACTGGATAGTTAATTTTCTGAGGTTAAGCAACGTTTCTGTTGAACTATGCTGAATGCAAACCTGAAACTCAGTGTTGTTTGAGTTTTACATCTATTAGATAAACAAACACTAAGCAGGTTTTTCTGCTGATGCAGACTAAAGCAAAAATGCTACAGGAAAATAATCATGAATAGGAAAAAAAAGCATAAAAATGTAACTATAATGGAATTTATCTCAGGCAGCAAATGTAAACCATCAGTGAAATTACTTTTGGTGCATGAACATCTGTCTGTGTCTGCAAAGTCGTAATAGAATAACAACTTTTTGCAGTTTTTTTACAAACTGGTACATTAGTTGATACAACATAGCCTTCCAGAGTGTCAAGGCAGTGCGTCACAATTTTTTCTGCACTCATTTTGAAGCCTGAATTGAAGAAGTGTGAGTCATCAGTATAATGAGCAAAAGATGGCTAATGTGGTATTTGTCGTATCACTCTCATGCATTTTTAGCCATAGAAACTAGAGTACTTTAACCTCTCTAGCTCTGTGAGCTGTTTTGTCTTAAGATGTAGATTAGATTTTTTGTAGTCTCAAGTGTTTCTGCCCTGATTATCTGCTCACATTGTTGCTTCCTAGAAGGTCTGCATGCAGGTACTAGAGTTCACCTTTACATTTAAGTTTTACTGAATATAATGATTCTGTATCACCTCTCACTGTTTCCTTTGAGAGGCTAAGTCTGAATTTGTTGGGAGTTACTGGCATTTTGCAGCCCCTCTTTTGATAAATGGCATTCTACTTTAGACTTTCAAGATGTTAAATAATTTTGACATCAATCAATATGTTTTCAGTGTTTAAATCCTACCTAATGCATTACACAAAAATCCTGTTTTCCAGCTCTAAGCAGACCATCATCATGAAAATGAACTTTCCAGTCTTTTGAAAATGTTTCATATCTGGATTACCTGAACTAAATGATTCAGCTTATTTCTGAAATCTACTTGTGTTTTCATGCCAGGAAGCAAGATCTATTTATAATTTCCAATTAAAAAAAAATTAGTAATTAGTTCCTGGCACTCATTCTGTACATACATGCAGGCCAATATTTTGTAGAAGTGAAACAACAATATAATGGTGTTATTTGCATAATGATTGAAAGAGTTTTAGGTGTCACTTGTATATCACTGAAAAACTGTAAATGGAAATAAAGAATGATCCGATATTGGACCACTGAACCTGGAAAAGTGTTATTAGATTATGAATCTGACACTAATACAGAATACAAAGTACCCACCAGTTTTGTTTACAGTGACTGAAGGGAGCAACAACGTTTGCTGATTTTCAAGCAAGTGTGAGTTCAAGTGTACTGCTTTAGGAAAGCACAAATCTGGTATAGGTTATTCATGACAATAAATGTGCAAGGAAATATACTGACATATGATCAGAATCTAAAAGCCAATTTTCAAATTCACTGTCCACCCAGAAGCTCCCATTGTGACACTTCTAGTCAGGCTAATTAAACAGTTAAGTACAGAAGGTGCTAAACTTTTGAAAACTCAGTTGCTGTTTTAATTTTTATTGAGAGGTGAGCTTCTGAAAATCTGGACCATGTAATGACATCCTTCTGCTCCTGTAATCTGCCTGTAATCCAAAACCAATAAAAGTCACTGAACTAAGTAATCTCTGGGTCAAGAACATTCACTTTTAATTTCTAGCTGGGTTGATATTATTCTGAAACACATGACCATATACACTTGTTAAAAACAAAGAAACAAAGCCAGAAAAAAGGGTCAGTACACTGGTCCATTGAAAAGGTTAATAGAGTGATGTGGTTTCCAGAGAAGGAAGTGGCCAAGAGCAAATTTGGAAATTTTGTGGAAATAAGATTTTTTTGGGTTTACAGGATGGGTTCAGCAAGACAACTGCATTTCATGGAAACGTGTAGGACAATAAATGTATGATTATATGCTAAACTCATTACTCATATTACATGCTCAACTCATGCCCTTGTGATTATTTCTTCTACTGCATTTCATTTTTCATATATGGTTCTCATACAAAGCCAGTGACAAGCAGCCACTTGTTTTTCTTGACTAATGTTTAATCCATAATGATGCAAAGAAGAAGCTACAGCTACTTGATACATTTTAATGACATCACAAATTGAAGTGATATAGTGGCATACAGTATCGTGCCCTAAGAAACCACTCAGATCATGTCCAGCCACAGATACCATCCCAGACATTCACTGTGTAGCACTGCCTGATGTTTCATGGTTTCTAGGTTTTTAAGGCTGGAAGAAAGGGCCTTTATTCTGACATTCTGCACACACCCTAAAATTACTGGAGCAAAGGGAATGACTTCTACAGAAAGTTTCTAAAGAGACATGTTTGGAATGACAGTTTCTCAGACCTTTTGTGAGGTCTTAGATTTTCTGTTTTGTGGTACAAGGAATTATAGATTTGGCTACAAATTTACACTATCATAACATGTAACTCATTAGCCATTAGGGGAAATCTCTATGACTGCTCTCAGTTATATTTATTCAACTTAACAACATTAATTGGGAGCTGGTCTTATTGCTCCCTTTTGAAAGTTTACTAATGCAGTCTCTTAGGACTGCAGCTGTAGCACCATGGTTCTTAAAAAACTTAACTGGTAATTATATGTTTGTTGAGTTGTGGTGGTTCACCATGACTTCTGTAAATGTTATCTGTGTGATTTAAAGGAATAATAACACAAGTAACTTTGATGTATAAAAAAAAAAATTATACCAGGAGAAAAGTTTCTTGGTAGCGAGCATGGCTGTATCATGCGAAAATCCATGTTTTGCAAATAATGTGTTTTGATAAGGCTGCTTTCCAAAGCTGAAATGAAGTATTTATACACATGAGGAAAGCAAATTCTTGGCATTAATTGTCAATTATTAACTGTTTTAAAATCACAACTTTTCAACTTTACTTATATATTTTTTTGCTGTCCAGTCTCCTTCAAGAGGTTAAAATTTATACTCTTTGGCTGAAATTCATTTTCCACAACAGTGCCAAAATTCTGCTGATATCACACAAATATCTATTTAGATGACTTGCAAAAGTTCCTGCAGTTCTCAGTAATTCTTCTATTATAGATAAAACCTTGACATTTTAGAGCAAACTAAAGCACTTTCCAGCAAATTATTATTTTTTTTGGAACATGGGCAAGAATTTTTTGGAACAAGGATGTAGATGAGCTTCCTGCCTCCAAGATCAAAAACTTATCAGGCTTTGGGAATATTTACCACTACAAGGACCATTGTTGGTAGAAACAGAGGGAGACCCCCCCCGTGAAGCAAGGAGTCATGGTCCAAGAAACACCACTTTCTAGTACTTGAACCGAGTCTACTAAAGAGGAATTTCAAAAAGACTCTCTTATATCTCAGATGTAAGGGGGGGACTTAAAGGGGAAAAAGTGGAAAGGTAACTCTTGATTTACGTTTTTCTTCTGCTTTTAATTAAACTTCCATATATAAATGATTTGAGTTTTGTCATGAGGAAAAGAAAGTTTCTCCTAAGCTGAAGCAACTTTTGTCCATAAACCAAGCATGTAAACCTTTCTTTCTAATAAGTTTTTCAACTTGGTCGTTAAAGAAAATCTCGAGCCTCAGTTGAAAATTATTTAAATTAAGTTTTAGATTATTATATTTCTGGCTACTTCCAAGAGAAGTAGCCAGTCTTACCTAATTTTCAAATGTAAATGTATTTTGGAGAATTTTTATCTTGTTGTTTGCTAATATGAAACTAAATTATATAAAACATACAGATTACTTCAGTGTAATGTTGACTGTAACATATGAGAAGCCATTCTACACAGACTAAATTTAATCAGAAGTGTGTTACCAATCTACTCCTGTATCTATTACTCTAAGTGTTTCTAGAGCAGGGAATGTGATTTCTCATAGACACCGGAGACTGCTGCTTAATTATTCATCTTGAAATTTAATTTCAAACCTTGTAATCATTTAACTGTTTAAAGTGGAATTTGTCACTGAAACAAGCCAAGAGGAATTAGACCATTATTTAACACTCACTCATTTCAGTTTCAGTGTACTTGGTAACTGGCTCATTTCATGCACAATCCCTGCAGGCCCCTGGAACATGTCACCCATGATATTGATTATTTTGGTTGAGCTAGAGTATGTAAATTTCCATTTATGAATGGAAATAATTTTTCCTGAGGTGCACTATCTCTATTTTACCTGCATTGTTATTTTATATGTCAAAGTGTCTCCTGAAATAAGAAGATAGATCTTGCTTCTCTGCCACTAGCTCCAGCCTACAGGGTAGCTTTGCAATACCCCTGGCCTGCATGATCTTGCTAACACAAAACAAAAGGTCTGTGACTTGAAACACGTTTCACAGTAAATGAAGAAAACCCTTCTTTTTATGCTATCAGATACATTTCAGATATTGGTACTTAGTATGTGCATCAAGTTATCTCTGTATGGGAAATATTTCTTCTCCACTTCAGTTAGAAAAGTAGGAGCTAAAGCAGCATGTGTTGTACCTGCACTTGAAATATGCCAGTAATTGGTGTCAGCATAAACTAGAGGCAAATAGCTGTCCTTTAGAGCATCTGTCTTGTCTCCTAAGATGGCTTACTGTAGACTGTAGGTCTTTTTATAGAGATCTGCTAGGAAGCATAAGAGGACGGGATCGGACAGATATTGTGATGCTGCTGAGAAATGCATTCGAACTATACTTTCAACAAGCCTTGCATTTGCAGATGGCTTCTCCATCCTGCCTCTGAGGCTGACTGCAGCAGGTAAAGGCCTATGTCACTGTAGCTGGTCTGGTCATTGCCATTACTGTTGTTGCTATTGGGTTGGTGCAGTGCATCCCACGGTAAGGGAGAGTGAGCCCAAAGCAGGCATTACTTTCTCGATGGTGTGTGGGGCATTAGTCCTTCAGAAGGCACTGACCCACTGGGAAGTACTCTAGGATGGGGCTTTCCACATGTGCCCTGCCTTTGAGCAATTGTCGTGGTTTTGCCCACCCGCCCGTTCCTGGGGCTGTGAATGGTTTTGTCCAAGTAGATTTCCGGACAAAACCCAATCAAAACTCATAGTGACCCCTTTGCTAATTACATATTTAAGAAAAACGGAAGAGAGGGTGGATTGGGCAGTTGAAATTAAGAGCAGCAGCCATGTAGGAGCGGCGGCAAGCCCAGGTGGGGCAGGGCCCCTTCCTCCCCTGACCTGGGCTGGGGGCAGGTGTGGCACTGAAGCTCCCCTTTGTGGAAGTCAGTGCTATTCTCCAGCCTGGCCAGGATGTCCATCCTCTTCATCAGCATCTCCAGCATGTCACTCATCCTCCACAGCATCCCTCGGGACTCCAGCGCGCCCACCACTTCGTTCCGGATGGAAGCTCTACTGCCTTGGACTCATGAGCATATCACTAGGCACCCTTAGGTGTCCTACCCACCTTTTCAGCTGCTCAGCAAGTGCTTCTAAGACAATCACTCCCCCACATGCTTGTCATGTTCACATGGCTGCACAGCCTTGCAAGCCCCTCAAAGCTTTGGCACTAGAGATTCTTTTTTGTACAGGGTTGTGAGAGGTAAGTCTGGGAACCAGGGAGCTCCTCAAAAGACATGAATCAAAGACATGAATCATATATTCTTCCCCTGGATTTGCTTCAGAGCTCCTATGCAAGCCTTTCTTAGACATACGCGTGCAAGAATATACTGAATAGTCTCCAATTGCTCACAGATCCTTTCTTAGAATATCCCAGGATGCTACAGCAGCATAACATCACTGCACTCTCTGTATCTGCCACAGTTAGTCTAACTTCACAAATTAAAACTAACCCAAGCTTATCTGAAATTTTGTTCAAAATTATCACTGTAGAAAGTGGGAAATACACCATAAATTACAAAGAATCCTCATTAAAGAAGTCTATGTGAAGCTCTCCTCCAAAATCAAAATATCGAGAAATTTATACTTGCCTTGACTTTTGAATAATCACATTTCTCTTCAAATATAAGGTGCTCTTAAACAAGAAGAAATGAATTAAAAGTTAAGATTTAGATCTTAACTCCTCCTTTTATCATTCCTGCCAGATTTGAATTTCCTGCCAATCAAACGTTATAATTAAATTACAATTAAATACAAGAGAAAGTCTTGTTGGGCCTGTTTAGTCTCAAAAAGAGAAGACCGAGAGGGGGTATCATCAATATATATAAATATCTCAAAGGCAGCTGTCAAGAGGATGGTGCCAGACTTTTCTCAGTGGTGCTCAGCAACAGGATGTAGAGTAATGGCCATAAACTAAAACACAAGTAGTTTCACCTCAGCATGAGTAACAACTTTATGTTGAGGGTGGCAGAGCACTGGCACAGGCTCCCCAGGGATGTTGTGGAGTGTCCTTCCCTGGAGACATTCCAAACTCACCTGGACACATTCCTGGGTCACCTGCTCTAGGTGACCCTGCCTTAGCAGTGGGGTTGGACTGGATGATCCACAGAGGCCCCTTCCTACCCTAACTATTCTGTGATTCTGTGATATGTTAGGATCCTTTTTTGTGAACTCACCTGTAATATGTTAAAACATTTAATAATGAGATAAAGATCCCCTTCCTTTCCACGTTTTTGTTGGTGGTTTATTTTTTTTTCTTGTGGTTAATTTCTTCTTGCTTTTCTAAATAAAAATTGCAATAAGATGTCTTCAATTAGATATTTAAAGGGCATCCTTTGTATCTCTAAATCAGAGTTAAATGAACTCCTTAAAGCAGATATTACGACAAAATAATTGAACTCTTTGGGTTTTTTTGAAACAACTAGAAGAGCAGAGCTTGAATTAGGTATGTACAATGTGCAGTATTTCCTACACTGGCTGTAGAAACTAAAACAAAATGAGAAAAAGTATAATATGAAATCTTTTTGAGGCCAATTTCGGTGCATCTGTTTTGTGAAAGAGATAAATCTGTCAATTTAGACAGACATATCTTTTGAGAACAAATTTGTTGAAGTAATCACATCCTGTAACATAAATACTGCTTTCAGTTTTAGGAGAAATAAACAGGGATAATAATTTTCATACTATGTTCTGAAGCTAAATATTGCATAAACATTAAGCCATTTGGCTTTAACACAACTATATAAGAAAAAACCAAAATGCAACTTAAACTATTTACCACTTTCGTTCACTGTATTTTAGTTGGCTGATATTTATTGCTTTATGCCACAGTTTCTTTAAGCTGTTAGGGTCTAACAGAAAGCTCATCAGGAATAAATGCCAAGAAAAGAAAAACAACCCTATATTATTATTATTTGTCCAATTGATTTGCAAACAGCATTCTGTATCCTCTCTTTCTATTGTTATGCATTATGTCATGAATATTCGGTATTTCCAGTCTCGATGTAAAGTTCACCGAGTCACAGATCAATTAGACCAAATGGATTCCTGTTGGGAGAAAACAGTGCATCCCAATTTAGAAGCTTATTTGAGAAAATTTGAGATAACAACCTATCATCTTTTATTTTGAAATACAATAGTTAGTAGAGAAAGCAAAAAGAAGTAAAGTTAGGCTACAAAATTCTGACTTTATTTTGGTTCAGGAGATATGTTCAATTGCATTTGTGTAATTACTTCCTTCTGGTAGCACACACAGACACACAGACACACACACATGCATTTCTTACAGAATTATTCTATTTGTTTCAGTCACCATTTATATCACAGAGGTTAATTCAATTATTTTCAGACGTATTTCATGCCAGAAACAGGTAGATAGTTCTTAATGGAGACAGAAGTTCCTGTACTGTTTAGAAATAGTCTGCTTTTATATTTTTGCGGTATCTATAATAGCTGGATATCAGATATAATTTAGTTACTAAAATAATGTGCAAATCAGAAGCTCTTGCACTGTTTAGAAACAGCCTGCTTTTATATTTTTGGTGGTATCTAGTATCATAGAATGGCTTTGGTTGGAAGGGACCTTAAATACCATCTAGTTCCAAACCCCCTGCCATGGGCAGAGGTGTCACCCACCAGATCAGGTTGCTCAGAGCCACATCCAACCTGGCCTTGTACACTTCCAGGGATGGGGCATCCACAATTCTCTGGACAACCTGTGCCAGTGCCTCACCACCCTCACTGAAAAGAATTTTTTTCTAACATCTAGTCTAAACTTACTCTCACTTTGAAGCCATCCACTCTTGTCCTGTCACTACATGCCCTTGTAAATAGTCTCTCTCCATCTTCCTTGTAGTTTTCCCTCAGATACTGGAAGGAAATACTGGTGACAATTAGGTCACCCTAAAGTCTTCTCTTTTCCAGGCTGAAAAATCCCAATTTTCTCAGCCTTTCCTCATAGGAGAGATGCTCCATTCCTTTAATTAACTTGGTGGCCTTCCTCTGGACTAGCTCCAACAGCTCCTTCCTTTGCTTGGGACCCCATAACTGGATGCAGTGCTTCAGATGGGTTCTCCAGTAGGGAGAGCAGAGTAGAGGAGCAAAATCCCTGCCCTGGAACTACTGGACACACTGCTTTTGATGCAATTGGTTTTCTGGGCTGCAAGTGCACATTGCTGGCTCATGTCCAACCTCTCATCCACTAGCACCCCCGAGTCCTTCTCATCAGGGCTGCTCTTGGTCTCTTCATCCCCAGCCTGGATTGATACCAGGGGTTGCCCTGACCTCAGAATGTTCCCATGCAGCCACTTCTCGAGCTTGTCCAGGTCTCTCTGAATGGCATCCCATCCTTCAGGTGTGTCAACCACAGCACTCAGCTTGGTGTCATCTGCAAATTTGCTGAGGGTGCACTTAATCCCATCTATGTCATTAATGAAGATATTAAATATCATTGGTCCCAGTGAGGGACATCACTTGTCACTGATGTCCATTGGAACTCTGAGCCTTTGACCACAACCCACTGGATATGACCATCCAACTAATTTCTTATCTGCCTAGGAGTTCAGCCATCAAATCCCTCTCTCCAGTTTAGAGAGAAGGATGCCATGGGGGACCATGTCAAAGGCTTTATACAAGTCCAGATAAATGACATATGTAAACTTTCCCTTGTCCACTGATGGACCCAACCCATCATAGAAAGCCACTCGGTTGGTCAGGAGGGACTTGCCCTTGGTAAAGCCATAATGGCTGTCTTGAATCACTTCCATGTTCTCCACATTCCTTAGCACAACCTCTAGGAGGATCTGCTCCGTGATCTTCCCAGGTACAGAAGTGAGGCTGACCTCAGGTAGTTTCCAGGGTCCTTCTTTCTGCCCTTTCTAAGATGGGTTCAGTATTTCCCTTTTTCCACTCACCTGGGATATTTGGGGATTAAGATTTCACAGAGGTTTCAACTAAACAGTGGGAGTTAGGAACAGTTCCCCAAGTGTGGACACCATGCTAGGAGCATGAAATTAAATGAATACACTGTCATATCAGCTTTTAAACACTTCTGGTTTCCATTGAATTGGTTTCTTAGGATATTATACACAAAATTAATATTTACCATTAAATATTTTGTTATTTTAGTTGTTTGGTTGTTGTTTGGACAACAAATGGACTAATACTGAAGAAAACGAAACACAGTGTAAAAACCCTACATTCACTTAATCTTATAAACAATGTCAATTCAACAGTGATATTTATGTTTTATAATATTGGAATAAAGGAATACAAGGGCAGCAAATTTATTAGAGTGCATATAAATACTGCACATATTGACGTATGTACATAATTAGCCACAGAACCAAGGGAAAAGGCTTTCTTGAAATTTTTAAAGGAATGACTATCCTAAATAAATAACTGTAAGATATCAGTTCTCAGTTGCATTCAGATATCACAGTGACTGTAATGCTATACCCACTCCCCAAACTCACCTATACAGAGAATATCCTTAAACTTATAAAAAAATTACTTTTCTAGGACAAGGAAGATATTTCTCCTTGCACAAAACATCATTCTAGAGGTTTATCTTTGAAATAGCTGACAATGACTGCTGTCAAATTAAATAAATGTTTAGATCACTTGGTATGGTAAATTCTTCACTGCCAAAATAACTATCTGTCAGAATTGCTATACTTCTTCATTTGATCCTTTATATTAAAAATAATGGGTAAATTAGGGAGATAAATATAAACTTTTTAATGATGCAGCCTAGCATAGAAACCATATAGATTGCAGTACACTGAGCCATCTAAGCAGATGTTGTCTATACAGTTCTTTGAGCACAGGCACACAGTGCAACTTGGATTCCGGTTTGGTTAGTGTTTTACTGCTGGGGCACAAATCTGTGCTCAGACTCAAGAGCCTGGAGAAGCTGGAGCCCCCATTGCTGTGCAGCCTGAATGTAGCCTCAGATGCCCTTTATGCTTTGTGATAATATCATGCAACTAACTTCAGGGAAATAAGCAAGCCAGGAGCTTCTTCTCAGAGAACTTAGGGACTTGTGCATCGAGGAAAGGCTCCTGCAAAAGAAATGTAGCAAACAAAATGTTCAGGGTATGCACAGACTGTACTAATCAGTGAACAACCCTTGGGAGCACCTGTGAAGAATACACAGAAATAAACAAAACCAACGCAACCTGTAAGTGGTTTTAGTAAAATCTTCATGACAGTAAATGCCAGTAGTAAATAAATTCTAGAGAAATTAAATAGAATGTATGTCCGTAAGAGAATAAAATAAAATAAAAAAAAAAAAGATTTAACTTTTAATTTATGTTTATTGCCTTTTATCTGAAAATTCCATTGGAGAATATTTGCATGTTGTTAAGTTTTTCACAATCATAGAGTAGCTTGGGTTGGAAAAGACATTTTAAGGCCATTTAATCCAACCTCCCTGCCATGAGCAGAGACATCTTCAATAAGAACAGGTTGCTCAGAGCCCCAACCTACTTGAGCTGGAATGTTTCCAGGGTTAGAGCATCTATAACCTCTCAGGGCAACCTGTGCCAGTGCTTTACCATCCTCATTGTTAAAAGAAAAAACAAACCAGAACTTCATTGTAGGTAATCTAAATCAAGCCTTCTTCAGTTTAAAACCCTTACCCCTTGTCCTATTGCAATGAGCCCTGCTAGGAAATCTGTCCCCATCTTTCTTAGGCTCCCCTTAAGTACTGGTCACAATAAGGTCCCTACAGAGCCTTCTCTTCTCCAGACAGAGCAATTCCAGTTCTCTCAGCCTTTCCTCACAGGAGAGGTGTTCCAGCCCTCTGACAATCTTTGTGGCCCTCCTTTGAACCCATTCAAACAGGTCCAAGTCTGTCCTGTGTTGGGGACCCCAGACCTTGTTGCAGCACTCCAGGTGGGGTCTCATGAGGGCAGAGTAGAGGGGCAGAGCCCCCTCCCTCAGCCTGCTGCCCATGCTGCTCTCAGTGCAGCCCAGAACATGGCTGCCTTTCTGCGATGCAAACAAACATTGCTGGGTCACGTCCAGCCTCTCATCCACCATCATCCCCAAGTTCTCCTCAGGGATGCTCTCAATCTGCTCATCCATTAGTCTGTAACCATACCAGGCTTTGCCCCAACTCAAGTGCATCACCTTGCTCTTGACTTTGTTGAGCCTCATGAAGTTCCCGTTGGCCCACTTCTTGAGCTTGTCCAGGGTTGGCATCCTGATCTGCAGGCATATTCCTGTGCCAGTATCAGTTGATGCATCAGCTTATTGTCTCCTAAGGGTTGTCATCTCTCACTAACTTTGAAGGACATCCCCAGAAAGTCATTACACACTAAATCATCCTGTATTAAACTCCAGTTCCAGCTATTACTAGACATGAGTCACATAACACACGTTAACTGGGTTTGGTGGCAGAACAAATTCTAGGAAAGAAGAAATAGAGATAAAAAAGAATAAGAAAAGAAATAATTTTTTTCTTTGAGTTATACTTCTCTTTGAATTAAGGCTTTCCTCCTAAATGTCAGGTACTTCAGGCTTTCAGGATTTCATTCTCTATAATGCTATGGGGTATTTCTGCCCACACAACTACAGCTGCTGAATTGAAGATGGCTGCATCTCCCACCATGCCATTGCAGTGTTCAATCTGTTGGAAAAGTCAATCCACTTGATAGTTTAGTTTAATCTTCAGATCTGAAGTGCTGAATCTTTAAGATTCAGATTTCGTTTTGTAAAGACTAGTTCTCCAGTCTTTCTTGTGAAGAGCTGAACATTTCAAGCTGAATTGCAGGAAACTGAGGCAACACTTCCTTCCAGAGCCTGGAAGAAAAGAAAATCGAGTATTCTTTTTTCAGAAATAGGCAGTACTGCTGCTAAAGGCAGTGACAATTGCTAGAGGCAATTCTGATAATTTCACCCAGGGAGCTTTTTTCCAAGTACTGTTTACAGTATGACCTACAAAACATAGCTTGGTATTGGAAAGGATGGCAAGGACACAGATTTTTCAAGGGTACTTACAGCACAGTCTATATTAAACTTGCTGCTTCCCATTTGCTTTCATGTTTATAATCAAATTTGAAGTGTTTTCATTGCTTCCAGTAGTTTAGTCTTTAATATAATTAGATGTAGTAGATAAGCTGCTTGATATTATATAATGCAGCAGTTTTTCTTTAAGCAATATCTTTATGAGGGCAAAACAAATTTAGATTTTATCCAAACAAGCAGAATTCCCACAAGACAATCCAAGTTATACTCAAATTAAAGATATGCTAGAGGCAAATTGATACTGTCCTTCATTAAAGTCTTTTTAGGGTTTTAGATGTTTGACATAAGCAGTACTTGTAATGTAAAGTACATAACCTGAGGTGTTAGATACATATGTCTGGATTGTCTCCATGTGAATTAGAGTCCACATAGTTGAACAAAAATTTTCCTGATACATGTTTTCCTACCCAGTGGTTCTGAAGATTCCTGTTTGCCATTTTGGACAGCATTATTATGACAGCAGTATGAAGAAATAATGGCACAAGAGAGTCAACAGAAACATCCTGATAAGGAGCAATATTACTAAAACCTACCACATAGTACAGTGCATTTACCAGTATACTCTTAGCTGCTCACATTTTGGCTGAATTAACTTCAGCATTTTTTGTTCAAAGAAATTATTCAAGTGGTGTAAGAGTCAATATCTGGCTTAAACAATTCTGATTTTTAATTCTGGCTTTAAGGATTAATTTTGCTGGATGAGAGTCTTTGCATCAGATATCCTCTACAGAAATATCTAAAGAAGAAAGTGGAAGGGCCTCTCAAACTTCAGTTTACCACTCCTATATGAGGAAGTAAGATACAACTCCTTTCAAGTTGTTTTGCTGATGGTGTCACACAGCTCTGCCTTTAGTCCTTTTGTGTAATGGTTTTGCTGTTGCATTGCTAGTGGCCAGCTGCAGCCAGAGGTTTTATTAAGCAAGGATTTCTACTGCTTGCAGATTGCTGTGGCTGCTATTGTTCTGATTGCTGTGATTAATCTTCTCTTTCAGCTGTTCGTTGGAAGGTGGATTTCATGGGCTCTGACAAGGCTGTTTGAACCATCCATCTCAGCTATTTCATGCCTAATTGCACAAGTGGTTTTGTGTTTTGTTAGATTGCTTAATTCTAAGACTATTTTAATTTCAAGGCAACAATACTTACAAATAGGTTTTATAAGAGGGAGCTACTAAGTCTTCAAGTACAAGGTTGATTTGTCTAACTGGACATTGCCCATTGACAGGCACCAAAAGAGCTTTTCTTTAAAACTTAGTGACAGGATTTACGAGTGCTGAGTGCTTGACAGGTATTTCAGCTACTCCTCCCTCAGCAACACAACCGGAGCAAAGATTTTACTCTCATTGCTCCTTCAGTAGCTCTCAAAAATGGAAGAAAGGATTGTTGGGGCTCCAGCTGCATTCACCCCTCTGCTTTTCTGGAGCTCTTACTGAAACATGAAGTGCTAAATAAAATTGCGTAAGAAAATGAAACTTCTACAACAAATTTATGTCTGTTCTCCTGAGAGCATGTCCATTCTCCAATAGCTAGAAGTAATATAATATAGAAACAGAGCATATATTCAAGTTAATTTCCCACAGTTCCAATGAAAGGAAGCCTTCAGGTCAGTGTAATGAAAGTGAGACTTCACCCTTTTCTTACCATTAGAGTAAAATGTCAACATAATGATACATCATCATGGTAGGAAATCTTGCTCATGTGTTTCTACTGCAGGAACATGGAGTTTTTTTGCTGCCACTTACAAGAATTTCAATATAATCCATAGGAAGTCTTACCTGATGATAAAGAAGAACAAATAACTTTTTTTGTAGTTGCTTATACCTACAGCTATACAAGATATGGAAGAGTACTGGCATGATTTTTTTCCCACAACATGAAATTCCTGATCCATGAAAGTCACAAAAATACCCAAGGGCTTGCTTATCAAATATGGAAGAAGATAAATTCAATTAAAATCAAAACCTTTCTTCACTTTAAAATATTCCTTTCTTCATAAGGAGTCATTCTTTTGAGAAAAAACAATTTTTGAAAACCAGATATTTTTGCTAGTAGCTTTATTTAGGTTTTCACCAGTAGCACTGATTGGATTTTTATTTAAAAGCCCAGGTTCCTGCAGAAAGAAGTTCTTGCTACTTACCCTGTGAAAGCTGCAAAAGCAGAATACTTCTTGTAAAGTTTTTATGTTTCCTTTGAAGTTGTTTTTTTTTTACCAATATTGAATTTTTACATGACTTTCAGTCCAGTTTTCTGCAGCAACTATAAATTATTCCTTAGCCTCTTAAATATATTGTCTCTACTTTGAACCAAAGTTAGTGTTTTCTCTTACATTTCTTTTTATTTTGTGAAAAAGCTACTAAAGTAAATTAAATTATTCCGTTTTGTAGTTCCCCTCTGGAATTCTACATCATAGAGTTTAACTAATTAGGGAATCAGGCATAGTTAGAAAGCTCAAACTAAGGAAATAAATGTGCACTGCTATCCTTGGAAAAAAAAAATCTTACTGAGGTAGAAAAAGAGACAGAAACTTCTTTTCTGCTATCTGAAGATCCATTTGAACACTCCTGGTGTTTTATTCATTCTTCCTCAGGGTACAACTTTGGCCTTGAACCTGTGAGAACAGAATCTTTTGAGCACATCAGTGCTGCACCTCAGACTGTACCTTGTGGTTCCTCTAGATGTAAACCAAATTTGTGCTCCAAAGGAACCTCTGAAATACACCAAGTAACTAATATAGACCCACTACATGTAACTCACAGGAGCCATGACCTGGTTAAATGGGAAGGGAAAGGTGCTTTTGGGTAGGTATAGACCTCTTTTTCCCTGCTTTTCTACTTTTTCTCTCCCCTGACCCACATACAGCATGGGTACCTCTAATGCCTTGGATAATTTCATAGGTTGCATTTGCCTGTGGCAAAGATGCAGCAATTCTGAGTTATCAGATCACGCAATAGAAAGTTGTATTTCAGGTCAAGATGATCCAGCACTGAAATTTGTAAATAAATTGATTGGAAGTATTGTTATTCAGGAAGGAGAAATAGGAACTTAGAATTAAGGACTTTGAGATCTACCAGAGGTGGGAAACACAGAGTTAAAGTCAATCTGCATTTACTATTTCCCTTAAGTCTACCCATTTCAGTTCTACTGATTTAATAATGCATACTTTTAAAAAGGGAAAATGCCATTTAATGCAAACGACTTTTGGCTCAGCCCCCATGTAAGAAGTATTCTGAAAATGTATATGCTATGTATTATCTCAGCTGAAACGTGCTACATTCCACAGGCTAATGTGACATCAATTCATAAGAGAGTAAATGCCTTCAGTCAGACCATGTTTCATGAAAAGTTCTTGTTCTTTGAAGTTGCATATAAGACTTCCACTGCACTAAGGTCAAACCACCTGATTTCTAATATTTTATGATCCCTAAAGCTCTTTTCAGATAATAAAAGTTTGCTTTGATTGTCCTTGTGGAATCACCTCTGACCTGTAAACCAGAGGTTTACTGTTCTCTGATTTCTATCCCCATCTTGGTTCAGAAATACTTCTTGTAATAATCCCTGACTTTTTAGGGACTCAGTTCAGAAGAAAATCTGACTATCAGGACCTGCAACAGATACAGAGAAGCTGATTCAAGACCATCCTCAAGAGTCAAACCATGTGCCTGAGAGTATGCTTCTCCAAATGCTTCTTGAACTCTGTCAGGCTTGGTGCTGTGACTACTTCCCTGGAGAGAATGTTCTAGTGCCCAACTACCATCTGGATGAAGAACCTTTTTCTAACACCCAGACTAAACCTCCCCTGACACAAATTCAGACCATTCCCTCTGGTCCTGTCACTGGTCACCACAAAGAGATCAGTGTCTGTTCCTCTTCTTCTCCTCATGAGGAAACTGTGGACTGCAATGAGGTCTCCCCTCGGTCTCCTCCAGGCTGAAGAGATCAAGTGACCTCAGCCAGTCCTCATTAGGCTTCCCCTCAAGGCCCTTCACCATCTTCATAGCCCTCCTTTGGATATTCTCTAATGGCTTAATAACTTTCTTATATTGCAGTGCCGAAAACTGCACACAATACTCAAGGTGAGGCTGCCCCAGTGCAGAGCAGAGTGGGACAATCCCCTCCCTCAACCAGCTGGTGATGCTTTGTCTGATGCCCCCAGAACACGGTTGGCCCTCCTGGTTGCCAGGGCACTGCTGACTCATATTCAACTTGTCATTGACCAGGATCTCCAGGTCTCTTTCCATGGCACTGTTTTATTACAGGTAATATTGCTGTGGTACCCAAAATAGTTCAGGCAATGCCGGCTCTACACCCTCTCATTGCAGCCTAAATCCTGGCTCATTAGTCTGTGACCTGAGAAATGACAGAAAAATTGCAGATAAAAATATCTACAGCCCCCTCATTTGTGCACTGTGATATAGGCATGCCCATTACCACAAAAAAAAGCACAAACAGAATCCAGGTTTCCAGGGTCTTAATCAAAGGAGTTACCAAAACAAAATGGTTTTGCTTTCCAGTAGCTTGTAGAGTACATGAAACAAGGACACTGCAGAACAAATAACAATCAGCCTTATCTTTAGAGACTATGACAGTGGAACCTAAAGAAAAGTTGTGAAGATAAAGATTTTCTCAGTTTAGGAGGTGAACCCACACTTCTACCCTTTTACCCCATGTTCTCTCATCATATTTTAGTGAGTTCTGTAAATTTATAGAGAGTAAGAGACCCTAGCCTTCATCTGGGAGCAAAGTAATCTCACTTTCCCTGGGTAACTCAGTCAATAAACTGGCAACTCTTCTTTAGCATGACTTTGACCTTACTAATCCAAGCAGCTTGGTGAGAGGAGATGTCCAAATGCTTTTGCTCAGACTGTCTCCCTGCTGGTGACTAGGAGGAGCTCCTGCAACCTGCATGCTAAACCTCTCCACTTACCAGTGTCAGCTCTCCAGCCTCTCTCGTTTCCCAGAGAGAAGTTGTCTGGCCTGGAGAGCCAGTTAGTTATACTAAAGGTAGGTCTCAGTGGTTGTTGATGTATGAATCATCCCCATTCCTCACTTAGAACTATTCAGACAGGACCTAGCAAGTGCTCCACAAATAACTGGATCACTGCAAATTTCTAGGTGAGAAATGTGCATGAGAAAAATGCCTAAAAATTTTAGATCCCAAGAAAGCAAGGCACTGCTGACTGACAGCCTACCTTACTCTGCAGTCGAGACATAATCCTGGATTCTAATACAGTGTTACAGATACTGCAAAGAAATTAAATTCAAATCCTTTTTAATTCTGTTCATATTAACATTTTTTGGTTTAACAGTCTACCTTTTCTCATTACTGTATATGCACAGGTATGTTTTCATATGTGCATAGTAGGAGTTGGAGTGGACAGGTTTGTGTTTATCTGTGTTGTATGTTTTCTGGTAAAGGAAAGCCAAAGATGCAAATATGCAAACATATTTAACATGTATAATCTCCACATCACCTACATTTTTCTGTGCTTCATTAAAGTTTAGAAGTAAGATCTCCTGAAGCACTCTTGAAGCAGACTAATTCCATTTAAAGGTTTTTACTGAAAGTCAAAATGTTACAGGCTAGTGTCTGACTCAGTTGCCATGCTTCCAGTTGCATCAAGAGCAAAAGAGTATTAATTTACTCTTGACAGTGTGTAAAATCCTGGGAATATTTTTAATCTTGTACAAATATCCTGCAGTAGAAAGTTCCTGCTAACTTTATTACCAAAGGACAAAGTAATTAAAGAGAAGGTCAGTGGGAAATATCTGCAAATCTTTGATGTTAAAATACACATCACCATTCCTCTGGATTGCATTTTCTGTAGTTTAAATATAAATCTAATTTTAAAACTTTATTTTCAAAATTATTGGACCTATTTTTCTAGAGTAGATGAACATCTTCAGACCATACATTATTTAGATTAAAGAAGAGGAGTATATCCTAGATGTTTAATTTAAGGAGTACAGTTTAAGGAATTGTCTATAACACAGTGAAAATAAATACTTTACCCTTGCCAAAAAAAAAAAAAAAAAAGAAAAAAAGTTGCTTTGCACTTTTGCACTTCCAGGGCTTTCAGTTTTCTTTTCCAGAACTACTGTTATTCCCTGACAGAGGCTAGCAATAGGAATGAGTTGCTTTTTATTTACAATAATAACTTTGGTTAGCTACAAATCTCATCACTGCTCTGGTCCATGCCTCAGCTGTTTGCTTCAGTAATTTAAGGAACCCAGTGGGGCCCACATTTTTAATGTGAGTGAAAAGGAACGTGTAAGGACAGTGATTTGTCCAAGCCCAAGCAGTGTATCTGCAGCAGCAGCTGGAACTAGAGCTCAAAGAAACCCAAATGGATCAAACTGCATTGTCCTATAAAGTAGAAAAAAAAACCACAAAAAAACAACCAAAACAGTTTTACAATTGAACAAGGATTCTTGTGCATTTCAGTTTGTTTTTATTAGTTTAAACTTGCATTTTATATTACTAGACTTCCAGGCACCATGCCATGCAGGAAAATGACTGCAAATACCTCAGCTAAGTTTGTTGTTAAGCTGCCTCTTGGAAAATTGCTCTTTCCTCCTGGGGAAAAAAAAAAAAAAGGAATAAAAAGATCAAATTGTTAATAGTATGGGATATGACTGATATAAGATGAAGGAATTTTCATATAGATGTGGCTGTTCAAATTGCATTTACTCTGCCTTTGACACTTGAGCAACAAACCTGAATTATGTTATACCTAAAGCTTCTGAATCTACTTATCTTTTTTTGGCTTAACCATGAGATAGGTTTTCCAGTATTTTATGAATATAATTCTAGTTAAAATTAAGGAATGGTTTCATATACAATTAGTATCCCATTGAACAGAGCAAAACAAGACTTAAGAACAAGAAATATGGACATGCTGGGAAGTAGGGACATGCTCATGTTCCTGAAAGATAAGAGAATCCCAAAAGCTAATGCTGGTTTTGTGTGAGAAAGGAAGGAAAAAAACATTGATAACTTTCGGAAATAAAAAAAAAAAAGGAAGTAAATTCTAGTCTTTGGATTGAAATATTTGGCAAAGATAAAAACAAACAGAAAAATATAACAGATAAAAATGAAAGTGGGGACAGCAGCCTGACTTCTAGATGCATTTATGAGAAGAAAGTGTTAGAAACATAGTATTTTTATTAACAGTGTGCAGTCTCAGTTTGGGTCTCAAGTCTGTGGAATTTCATGCCTCAAAATAAAAGACTTCACTGCACAGAAGGTTGTTGTTCCTTATTGATCTTTTTGAAACACAGAATACCTAATAACACATGGTAGCAAGGAAAAGTCTGATGTTTTCAAATGATAAGTAAGAGGAACATAGGTTAGCAGAGTCCTTGGATCCAGTCCCCTGCTACTTCAAACAGCTGCCTCATAGATAACTTTCTGAGAACTTACCTAGCTCAAATTTAAAATGGGTGACATTGTGAGATCCCAACAGCTATTTATTTATATGGAAATTCTTGTTCAAAAATACAAGTGGTTAATGAGCCTTCCTTAATTTTTCAGTGTAAGTAATTTATTCATTTTTACATCAACATTGTGGCTTAGTTAAGGAGTTAAGACAGCCTAGGAGACTTGAACTTGTTAAACTAATCAAGATTCTCTAGCATACCCTCCTTAACCTACCCTGTGTTTCGTTTGGATCGGTCGCATCACTTTACATACACTGGGAACTGGCTTTGTTTCTCTATATTTTGGTTAAATTGACAGCTTTCTTTCTTTGAAAAGTAGACTGATTTTCCTTTTTATTTTTCACTACTGTCATAATTGTGAAAATTATCAAAACACTGATTGCTCTGACAGAACTCAATCCAATGATGAAATAGTAAATTTTCAGAACACATCAAGATTCTTGATATATCTACAAAAATCCAAAATTAGTTTATATCATGTGGAAATTTTTTGTCCAAGAATTGGACAAACTACAGATTTTGTTATGGTCCTGGGAAAGGCTGTTTAAATCAAACACCATCCACAGGTACAACAATTATCTTATTTTACATTCTACTTTGTATCATTCCTATAAATAATAGAATTCTTTTGTGTAATAGAATGGGGTTTTTTCCTGTGGAAAAGAAGTGCATGCTAAAATACTTTTTTTTTTATATTAAGATTTCAAAGAATTTGCTAGGCACAAGCTATTGCCTTCTTTGGAAGGTTTCCTTAAGCTGAGTAATATTTTTTAGCTCTGACCTTTATTTATACCTTAGCTGATCTTTTAAATGTCTTGAGACTAGTGTCTTGATGCTAAAGGCTTAGACCAAGTGTGTATTTTGTTCATAAAAACTTAAGGAAGAATTGATATGCTTGGAATTGCTACAATATTTCATCCTAAGTGACAGTTCCTAAATTCTGAAGTTTTCATGCTCATCTCTTTGCTGAGATCCTGCTGAGAAGAGATGAAGACTTCAGTAACTGACTTCATGGTCGGACTAAATGACAGCATTTCCCAGCCAGAACATGAAACAGAGGAATTCTGCTTTATGAGAATTATTTTTTCAATGAGAAATATTGGAAGCTGCATAAAGGCAGACTGAGTTGACGGTGGATGGACACCTTTACTTTGCAAGGTTTTCACCATGGTTAGAAAAACTGATTCATGAGTTCCTCTGCTTACCCACAGCACTTGAGTCATGCTCAGGATCATTATCCTTTGCCAATATTCTTCACCTTAAACATGATCTGGTCTTTACTCCAGAGTAATTTTCCCCATAATGAGGTAACCACAGGCAGAGAGAGACCTGACACCTGCTGGTTTATGACTCTTTTCCGTTACAATACAGCCACATAGGAATGCTGAACTGGACTTCATGACACTCTGCTGGACTTATAGGTTTGAAGAAAAGTATTCCATGGATCTGAATTAAAATCACAAGCATAAATTATACTCAGATGCACTCTTAAATAAAACAACAGTCTCTCCTGCTTACTAGCCGTTCAGTAAGATTCAGGAAAATAGTAATGGATTTTTTCCCTCTGTTATTAGGAAGCAATCCATTGGTGCAAATAAGATGGTTTCATAAGGGTGGTTTTATAGCCAAATTTTGTCGTAAATATAAAATTAAATAGAATCAGAATATTAGTTCAGTTAGGTGAAGTTTTAGTCCCTTTTTGAATCATAGAATCATAGAATGATTTGAGTCAGAAGGAATCTTAAAGGCCATCCAGTTCCAACTCTTCTGCCATGGGAAAGGACACTTTCCATTAGACCATGTAAGTTTCTCTGTTAGCTTCTTCAGGGTCAGAAACTCCAAAAAGTTTTCTATCTTTGTTCTATCATTACAGTTGTTCTATTTCCTTTGCCCTTTCTTGTAAAAAAAAACTACCTATTTTTGCATGGCTTCGGTCTGTGGTTAGAACAGAATGTTTGTATAACCTTTTATACTAACTAATTCGTTATTTTAAGGACACACAGTTAAGTTTGTTGAAGCATAGTTTTGCCATCAAAAATAGCTGATTAGTTTTGCATTAATTCCAGTGGTGGTGTTTACTTCAGCATTGTCAAAGCACTGACAAAAAACACTATAGGTGAAAAGCCTCTTAATTAACATGTTATTGTTATTGTCTTAACAATAGTTCGGACAGCCACAAGTATCTTAACTGTTACTCTTCATGTGGTTACACTGATGTGGTTTCAGTTTACGTAAGCTCAGGCAGGAAAATCAGAGACATGACTAAAATCACATATAGATTTGACCGAATCTGTTTGCAAAGAAATACACTATGAAGAAAGACCGATACCGTCACTGACAGGATAACTCAGATGTCTTCTATCCTCAGTGAACCCCAAGAGCTGTGCCTCCTGTCAATCTAAAGTAAAAATAAATTATATATATATATTATATATTTCCATGATATCTCGTTGAAACTTGTGAAGAGAATAGCACTATTTCTTCTTTTCAGAGCAGAAATACATATTTGATGTTTAATGCAGGGCTACTCTAATCTGGGAAATGTCTGTTCACTGAGTAAAAAGAATAACTTTTTGTCAGTAGGCTTTTTAAGCCTATAGTTTTGCTATCTGTCTAAGGCTATTCAATATTAAAGAAATAAGACTAAATATTTAATGGGGGACATCTTACCAGGAGTAACTGAACTGAGGCAAACACCCTTTTTAAATATACCACTGGCTGAGTATACCATAATTTTAAAGTTAGGATTCATGGCAACTAATTTTAGATATCCAAAAATTGACTAGTCTACATTATATAAAATCCAAGGACATTTAATTTAATTTTAAAATAGGTGGAATGAGTGACTGGCTCATCACAGAATTTCTGTAGTATGTCTCACTTTTGATTGTGGAGAGATCCTGAATGCCCAGTTTGGACAAGAAGCTTAACTGCTGGATGGTTAAAGTCAGCTGGCTGAGCATCATGTTTTAGCTTTTAATAACCACTTTCTGCTTTAAAATTTCTGACTAGTGAATGAAAGCCTTTATGTCTTGTAATAATAGTGACCCATTGTTCAATGTCTTCACTAACAACTTATTTTAACAACTTTTTAACAACTGCTTTTATTAAACATGCTGAAAGATAAAATCTTATCACAATAAGAGTCAAGAGTCAACGAAAGCTTGAAATGCTCATGGTCAGAGACATAAAATTTACATATATGATTCTCTTCATTGCACATAGTAGGAGAAGGAAGAGAAAAATCGCATACTCATATTTCCGCCATTGCAGTATCTATGTGCAGCATAGATATGTGGCACCTGATACATCTTGTTATGTAATAGAACTAAACTAGAAATAAGATTCTTGCTGATTTTTTTTTTCTATGAAGGAATACTTCAAGTAATGTGCAGCTTTGAAGCAGTTGGTTGCTCAAGTCATGACTCAGTGGTGCCTGAGCATCTGCAAGGAGTCACATAGATCTATAGTGGCTGACTCATTTCCAGTTTTGTGCAGAGATTCATGCGTCACATCTTTGATTAATGGCATTGGTGCTCAGAGAGATAGGATCTGAGAGAAACTCTGAGGAGGTCACTGCAGTCATACTCATTCGTCAGGCAGAGTCTGGTGATGAACATAATTGTTATAATTGCTTTAAAATTTCCTGACTTGAAATATCTTTCTTGGGAAGAAAACTGTACAGAGTTCTCAATTACAAAGGGAAGAATATGAGATTTCAGTCTAAGTCCAGGATTTCTCACTATTTGATAAAACCTACACTCTCCAAAGTTCTGTAGAAGTGCCAAGCCCAGTATTTCATGACAGAGGAATGTGGTGTCAAAGATCAGTTCAGCAAGCGAGCTTCTTCCTGTCAGAATTAAACTCCTTGTGGATGTTCTTATACAAGCAGCAAGGTTGTGTTTAACAAACAGGACATTCTGCATGGCATTTTCTATTTTGGAAAAATATCTGTATAATGTCAAATAGATTCTCTAGTATTTTTCTCAGCTCAGCTCAGTTTCCACTGTCTAACATCCCCAGGGTTTTTCTTCCGCATATCTGTACAGTACTGAATATCAGTTTGGTATCTTCCATTCAGCAGCTGTTAGCTAGGAGACACAAAAAAATCTTCTCAATCTTCCCCTTAGTCTGGAGTGAGAGGGATGGGCAGAGATATCTTTGCAGCAGGACCACATGTGGGTTTTCAGTCATTACAAAGGTGAGTCCATGGACAAATGCCAGAAGATTCCTGCTGTTTGAAATATGACAGAACCTCTTCCAGCAATACTCCTGTGCCTGCCAGTGGCAGGTGCAAATCAGTGACAGATGGAAGGCAATGAATGGCTTCTTCTATTTCTTCCTCAATCAAGTCTGGAGATTTACACACCGAACAACATTACTTTGATTCTTTTTCCTAAATTCAGTTATTTAAAAATATATCCAATTATCTCATGGCAGGATATATTTCTCAAAACAAGCATTAAAGCCGAAATTAAGGCTAGTAAATTATATTATTCACTCTTTTTTCAGAAGTCTAGGCATAGAAATTAAATTAAAATATGTCAGAACATCTTACAGACTTTGCTGGCATCTACTAACTTTAGAACAAAATTGTGTACAGTTAAAATTTAATGCCTGAATTCTCTGCTAACCACACTAATTTTAATAGAAAATTATTGTTTCATTTTAATGTGATTCAGATCCTAAAATTTGAAGCTTTAATTAGGCAAATTGCATAATACCTCAAAAAAAAGTTGGTGGCAGTAAATATACAGAAATTAATCTTGTAAAGTTTTGAATATTCAGCATTTATCACATAATTAGAGAGCAGTCAAAGCACAAGAAAAAAATCACATTACTTGTAGTATTTGCTCTGGGGATGTATTTTAAACAACACTTTAACATTGAATAGACCACATCATCTGTGCTGTCTCATCGACTTAAAAGTTAGAGCTGCTTCTCATGTGCAGTGGAGCAGGAAATCAGACAGTAAACACTGCAAGAATTATCAACAATCTTGGGCAGTACCTAAAGTTAACTGAATAAATATGAGTTTTGTGAATATAATTTGTTCTCAGGGAAAATGGGGGGAGCAGCCGGAAGGAGAAGAAACGGGATGATACAACAGAATGGTACATGCTGGGTTTGCTGGGACAGTCTTTTTCATGTCCAAATGAGAAATGAATGAAAGTAACTTTTTCTTTTAAGCAAAATTATTGCAAGGTTATGTGCCATCCCAAAATTTAGGTAATTTTCAAGAAGATTTCAGATTGACACATACACAACCTCCTTCCTACAAAAACACAAACAAACAAAACACAAAACATCCAACAAAACAAACAACCCCTCCCCCCCAAAAAAACCAACCAACCAAAAAAAAAAAAAACCAAAAAATAAACCCCAAAAACTTTTAAAAATATTACATTCTTTTCCTTCTGTCTTGATCTAAGGATAATTCTTTAGCAATTTGGTCTGGCACATGTAAATGCAAGTGCTTTTTCTCTCCTTCTGTGTTTAGCAAGAGTGCATGAAGGGAATGGGAAGAATAAAAACAGAGTACTATTGCAGGTATTTTATTTTAATGACATTCAGAACACTAAATTATATTCATGCAAATAATTAAATGCAAAAAGTCTGCAATAGAGAGAAGCCTCTCCCCTGCTACTTCCTCATTTCATCTGTGCAGAGCCAAAGTCTATTTTAAGTGCTGTCTGTTTCCCTATATTTTTAGAAAAAAAAAAAATGTTTGGTACGTAGGATGAAAGCTATCTCATCTACATTTATAAGAGGGAAATTTTCAATGTGTTAGTATCCTTAATGAATATATATTCAAAGATGCATCCTATTGAACATCTTGGCATAAAATTAGCTTGACATAATCTGCATTAGTTTGTAGCATAAACACTCAGAAAAACAACAAACTTTTTGAAAAAGCAAAACAATTTCAAATTGATTCTTTGGCAGTATGTGATTAAACTACTGTCTATATTCAAGATAAAGATACTGTCCTCACAGATCTTATGACATGAAAAAAATCACATTCTTGAGTCACCAGTGCTGAAATGTAATGTAATAATGAGGTCCCTAGTGCAATTAAATTTTATGAACCTCAAATGTAGTCAGGGAACTCATATATCAAATGGAAAGGTCAGTGATATTGTATTTTTTATTTTTTATTAAAAAGTTAAGTAGCTACTAAATTGCCTTAAAATTGAAAGAATTTATTTAACATAATACTCCAGTAATCCATAGGCATGTTTTTATTTTTCCTTCCAGTGGAGAGGCCACTTTTATGCATCCTCTGTTGGACAGTGCAGGTGAGCAGTGCAGACACAAGGACTAGACTTCCCTGTGTCCTGGCTGCAGCCTAGGCTCGCTCTGGTGCCTGACAGAGGGTATCCAAACCGTACAATATGCCATGTCGCTTCTGCACAGTCCTCTTCCTATGCACCATGGCTTGCATCTGAGGGGCTGCCTGATCTAGAGGTGCTGTCTACACGCCAATTTTTGGCATTAGCAACACCTCACAGCAGCAAAGCATGTGTGAATACTGCAGACTGCACAAGGCAGACGTAAGGCAGACTGCTTCTCAGGGCTTATTTCCTTCCAAGCTCTTAACCAGCACACCAGAGGTAGCTACACTGTTACCTGCAATACAAAAACAAATAGGAAAAATCCCTAAGGGGTAGACGGTATAGCCCTGAGTACACGGCCTATTTAGACCCATTATGTGGTGCTGCCCAGATGTATGGCCACACACACCATGACCTTGTACGGCAACTGGTCAGCTTTCTAAGATAAATCACTCTGAAGTTTATATATCAGACTTTTTCTTGTCAGAACAAACTTGGTTCTTTTATTTTCAGTGTCCTTCATAATCTCACTGTCTCATTTCTCTGTCTATGGCTCTTCCAACCATATTTACAACCACTATGCAAAGAGGAGGGAGATACTAATTAGATCAGCTCTACTACCGTTGTTCTCTTTAATGTATCTTTAATATGGTTCTTTTTTGAGAATACAGATTTTCAAGATTAGAATGTAAATATGCACTCTCAAGATTTGAGAAAAACAATCACAGGACTTAAAATCATTGCACAGACCATGTAATGAGTTTATAGGTTTTATATTTGCTTAAGAAAATAAGTTGCTACAAACAGAAGAAATACTAAAAGTGTAGTGTATGGAAGATGAGAGAGGGACAGCTCCACTATTATATATTGAAAAGATTGAGATGCACAAGATTATCCCCTTAATCGGCAAATAATGACATTTTATGAGCAATCAGAAAGTTTTCAAGCATCTTTGAACTAATAAATAGCAGTTGTAGTATCAGGAACAAACATCAGTTTGGAAAGAAGGCATTAAGAGAAAGGATTTTTTTTTGACTATGACTGACTTAAGCAGATGAATAACAAACCCAAACCTAAAGGAGCTACTTCTATTGTCAGGGATGAGACAGAAACGTGTTTAAAGCCCAGAGTTTGGTGTTTCGTATGTACCTCTGGATGACTTGTTTTCTTTTTTTCCAGGTATTAAAAGAGGAGTCCTATTGCTGCTAATGCATAACTGTGCCTCCAGTTTTCTAGGTTTTCTCTTAAAATTAATAGACTTTCAAATATAATAGACTCAGTGATGCAAAAAGGAGAACACAAAACCCTCAAAAGTATTTAAGACTTTACTAGTGTGTCATGAAAAAGATGAAGCTGAATTTTTACTTTCCAAGTCAGGTTTAAAGACTTCTATCATTATTCTCAGTGGGAGTAAACTCTAACTGGCAGCTGCAAACTGGTCAAAGGATGTCAGAATACCAAAATAAACCTTTCTTTTACCAGTCTTTGTAAAGTGTGTGCGTGTGGGGGTTATGTTTTAAACACAGGTTTGCATTTATTATGCATATCAAAGGTGGTGTTATTTAACAACAAATGAAAACTTGTGAGAACAAAATAGAAAGAAGGGCTAATTCTGGTGGAGATAAGAGATATTAAGTTGTAGGAGAGAATTACTGACTTCTAAGTTTTGTTGAATAATCTAAGGAAGATTTCTCTCCAACTGGAGTGGCTGTGAAAGGAAGCAAGAGAAAAGTGACTCCAGACATCAAAGATAAAACTGACACTTCTTTCAATAGATAGCCCTGTCCACATGGTGTTGAAGCCCAGACCACTAACTACTCCACTGATTGAAATCAACTGGCTAACTCAAATTAGTTGGTTGAGGTGATTTACTCAAGCTAAGACACTATCCCTGAGTCTCTTTCTGGAAGGCAAAGATAAGCTGACATAATATTAAATGCAATATCTAGTTCAGTACTTTCCATAATGATTAAAACCTTACTAGAGAGGTTAGAAAGCAAACTGTATTGCTGAAACAAGAGATTTACCCTATTTGCACTTATCTGTTTCAAACAGTCAGTCTTCCATAAAGATAAAACCAAAAGATTTCAAGATAAAAACTAGAATAAAATTGCGGGAAGAAGAACACCCATGATTACATTGACATCAATATATGAAAATGTCATGTATGAGTCCTCAGTGAAAAGACAGACTTGATACTGGAGTTCCAGTGCCTGCAATTAGTCATAACTATAATCTTGAGGATTATTCTAAGCACTCAACTACAAACCTGTCAACAGTTTCTCTAGAAGCTTTAAATATAGATGTATATAGATATACATAGATATATACAGATATAATATGGGACCATGGCCTGATCCTTCTCTTTTGGTGAAGATTCAGTGTGCTCCCTGATCAGGTTACTTGAATTTCTTGGCCTGTCACTGTTCCCCTGGTCATCACCTAGTCTCTGTAGTTGATTTGATTAGCTTTTAGTAAGATAATCTAATGCATAGGACTGGAAAAATATCCCCAAGGTCACAAGTTTACTCTTCTTCTATCACCTGCAACAGTATCAGATAATTCTATTCACAAACTCTTTGAGATCCACCTTAAAAGTAAGGCTTTTTCAGTTATTACGATGATTGAAAAGTTATTTTAAACCCCTTATACTTTGAGTTTAGAAACTTTCTTCTGATTTCCATCTTAACCCTAATAAAAGCCTGTCTATACCCATTTGTTTCCTCTTCCAACACTGTCTATTAGATTAAATTGTTTTCTTTTCCTGTCTACACTTCCCTCAGAGAAACAGTGATGATATCCCATTGCAAACTTGCATTTACCAGCATAAGTAAGCCAAGTTCTATGAGTCTGACACAATTCCTATTCTCCTGATGAGATTTTAGGTGGTTTTATATTTAAACAAAAGGAATAGAAATTACTTTGATTTCCTGAAACACACAATTAGGCTGAAAGAGCCTAATGATAGTGTCTCTATCCTAATGAAATAATAACATAGAACCTCTTCAGCATTTTGACTTTGTATTTGGATTTATGATATTATAGCTATTTTATAGAGTTATAAATGATCATGTTTGTGTGATATAATTTAACTTGACAACTTTAATGAAAAGCGAGATGAGGGGTTTGTAGGGCTCTTTGTTTAGCAGCTTTCAGATAATTAACACAGCGATGAATAAATTTTGAGCATTGCCTTATGGATCAGTTGAATCTTAACGCAGTGATATAATTAATAGCAATGAAAATAATTTTGTAAGATAGTTTCTCTCTAATTAGCTAATCAATTACATCTGACTTACATGGGCTCTTCACAAATAACTCTTGACCAGTAAGAACATCTACTATATGTTGGCTGCCCTCTTAATGTCAGTTTGAAAAATTACAGTAAAAGATAAGACTTTACTGGAAATCTGAAACTGAGGAAACATGAAATAGTCTAGAAACTAGAGGAAACCATCTAACTGACAGAATCAGGTGCTAGAAGAAGTTTTCAATATGAAATATCAGGCAAAAACTTAGGCAGTTTGGCTTAGATATCAGGCAAATCTGAAGTTTGTCACCTTATTTTTACCAAGCTATCACTTGTCTGCACACAACTCCAGAGAACTTGATGACATGACATCAGCTGGACTCCATGTCTCAAAGCACATGGTCATGTTTCATCCCCCTGTGCGAGAGACCAGCTACCATCAGCTGAGATTGGAAGCAGGGCGTGCCAGAAGCCCACGTGGCAGCAAAGGCTGAGGTGTCAGCAGTGCCCGTCTCACCTTGGCTCTCAGCGTGTGACACCTTCTCATTCAAATGCACACGTTCTGGTGTGAACCCGCCACCAGTGTGTAAAATGTGGCACCTCGGCCCTGTCCTGCTTCAGTTCCCTATGGGTGGAGGTATCCAAAGGTAGTCATTTCAGTTTCTATTTGAACTGTTACATCAAGTAACAAATTGTTACATTTCTGGTGCAACTTGCACACTGTCCAAGGTGAAACCTACAGGAGAAGACAGTGTGCACATAAATGGGGTGTATCCATAAAATAGGAGAAGCTTGAGAGCATCTCACCTCTACAGGCCTCCCAGGGAGAGGTGTGCCTTGGGCAAAGGAGCAGAAGTAGCAGATGCAACCCAAGATTAGGGCTGGCTCAAACTTTAATCCTACAGTATGTTCTACCATATGGTCAGTGGAGCAGAAATTTGGAAAGACAGTTAACAATATGGTGTCTGGACCAGTGTCAGCAACATAGCAGTCCAGTGGAGGAAAAGTCATTGAGTTTTGTGTCTGACTCAGCTGTAGTTTAACTTCAGCCAGCAGCTCAGCCCCACACAGCTGATTGCTCACTCTTCTCTGGTGGGATGGGGAAGATAAGAGCAAAAGGGAGAAAAATCATGGGTTGAGATACAGACAATTTAACAGGCAAAGCAAAAGCCTCACACACAAGGAAAACAAAGCAAGGAATTCACTCACCACTCCCCATGGGCAGGCAGGTTCAGCCATACCAAGGAAAGAAGGACCTTATCACACGTAATGGTGACTTGGGAAGACAAGCACGATCACTCTGAAATTCCCATCCTTCCTCCTTCTTTCCCCAGCTTTACATACTGAGCATGATGCTATATGCTGTGGGATATCTCTTGGGTCAGTTGGGGTCAGCTGCCCTTGCCATGTCCCCTTCCCATGTGCCCTTGTGCCCCCTCAGCCTCCTTGCTGATGGGATGAGGTGAGAAGAAGAAAAGGCCTTGACTCTGTGTTAGTGCTGCTCAGAGATAACAAAAACTTCTCTCTGTTATCAATACCGTTTTCAAGACAAAGCTAAAATAACCCCATACCAGCTTCTCTGAAGAAAATTAACTCTATCCCAGCGAAAACAAGCACAACATCCTATGTGATCAGCCTTTCACAAGTGCTGCTGAAGTCAAAAGACACAGCTGATGAGCACATGAATTGTAGCACAAGGGAAATCTGCGGACATAGTGACCAAGAACCAGAATTACTGAGATACCAGTAAGAAAACTGAAGACCTTGATCCAGCAGTGTTATTGAGCTTGCAAAACTGGCCTTGTACCTAAGAGATGAGCTGCCATATATTCTCATTGGCTGGGTCTTGCTCCAAGCATCCACGTACTACTCTGCAGAAGAGACAAAAACGCAGAACAAAATCTCTGCTTATATATGGTTTAACACATGCACAAAGTGGCTTTGGCTACCTTGAGGTTCTCCGATGCATTTTTTAGCATGATCCCATTCACTGTGTTGACATTGCAGGAAAAGCCTCTGGAATGCACGTCTGCCCTGCTGCAGACATGCGTATGCTGTCTGCTGAGCCGGGCTTTTAGAAACTCGCATGTGAAGTACTGCATCCTGATTATCTGATTCTGCTGGAACCCTTCCAGGATGATTTCCTAATCCCTCTCATAACATTGGTGTTACATCAGTCCTATCACTGGCATACTTTATTCATGCACAAAGCCAGGACTACAGTATGTAAACAGGATAGCAGGGAATACTGGAAAGAAGTAGAATGCCCTTTTTTGTATCAATGCTCTTTAGGTATCTACTCCAGACTTAAGCAGCAAAATTAATCCCAGTATGTAGATTTCCCTCATTCCCACCTCCTTCAGTGCATTCCTGTCAGAGAAAAGATAAAAGGGAATGTTCAAGCAAATGTGAAGTTGTATAGAATTTCATGGGCTCCATGTCTTGTTCACAGCTGGAAAACCTCTCTGTAGGCTTTCAAATTAATTCAAAATTTACTAATTACTACTTAGTATTTTGCGATGCACATAATGAAAAAGTTTAAAATGCATGTTAGCATAGTTACATGTAAAATAGGTGGAATACAGGCAAAAGACCTTTGACACTTTTCAGGATCTACAAGCTGACTGTAGAAGATAAGCGGTCCTCAAATCTGATTTTATTCTGACTTTCAAACAACTCATTACATAGAAAGGCTCATTTTATCAGTAAGTTAAATATGCATGACTCCTACTTTCCCTCAGGCCATAGGATTTATTAGTTAGAAATAACCTCTGTTGATGGCAATAATTTCTCAGGTACTATTCTGTGAATGCAATTCTGATTTGAGTGATGGTTAAAAAGATACTATGCAGGTGGGGAGGCAAAAGACCATGAAAGACAAAAATCAACATAGTCTGAATAACTGAATAATGAATAGGAAGTCCTGACTAATCTAGCAGAAACTGGGGGGTGGGGGAGAATGCGAAGCTGAATCGTCAGACATTTACAACAGTTTTCACCAAGTTTCTGTGTGCTGGGACTGGGATAGTACTCCAGACTTTGTTATTCTGGATGGTTAGATAGGCATTTAGGTACAGGGATAACTCTGCATATAGCTTTGTTGAAAGAGTTTTGTGTCTGACTCCGCTGTGGTTTAACCTCAGCCAGCAACTCAGCCCCACACAGCTAATTGCTGGTCTGTGTTTTATTGAGATGGTCTGTGCTGCCTACACAGAGAAGTTGATAATGCTGCAGGTAGTCTCTTCTACTAGTTATTTTTGTATTTTCCAAAGTAGTCGTAAACCAAAGAACTGACTCTGAAGAGTCATTTAATAATGTTTCAATTACTTAGCTTCCATTTCCCTCAAACACAATAAAACCCAAACATAATTGAGATAGACAGGTTCTTAAATAATCTTGTTCATGGATTTTACTGTTCAGTTTTTAAAAGGCTGTGTTCCCAAATGGCATTTTTGGTAGTTTATTTGCACTTTTATTGGATTGTGTTGGATAATTCAGAGACCACCTTGGGTAAAGATTTCCTAGCTTTAAACTTTATGATTTATTTTCTGTAGATATCTTAAATACATTGGTCTGTTAGATAATAGCCATTGTCACTTAGCAAATAATGCAGAAAGTAGCAGGTCCTAGTTTGATAAAACAATCAATACCCTGAATGACAACAACAAATTCTGAGTAGTATTCTTTCAGATGTATTGAGACCTCTTACTTTTACGGGAGAATAGCTTTGATTTATTTGCAATGGGGAGCCTGGATGAAACTCAGTCTGGCAGAAAGAAGTAGCAAAACTTTTACAGTATCATAACTCTTGTTCTGTACTCTCAAACGGAGATCAGCCAGTTGAATATTTAAGACAACAACCCCAACTCCTGAGTGCTGCCTAGGTTTTGGTGAGGTTGAAACACAATAGTTCTCACTGTTTACTGTGGTCTTCTCTCTATTATTTCTATGCTTTTTCAAGTAGTTATGAGCAAATGTATCTGAGTACAGTGTTAGTCCAGTATAGTTCAAGTCCAAACCCTCTGTGGACATGTCTGTGCAGAAAGCAAGGCTGAAGACAAGAAGTTCTGCTATTGTGTGCAGTATACATAGAAGAAAGGAATGAAGAATTTTTAACTGATTCATATGGGAAATTCATCAGTCAATTTTAAACTGATTCATATGGGAAAACCAGCTCTGCCCATCATATGCAGAGACACAGTTAAAGTACTGGTACATAAATCCATTTAGAATAGTAGATTTACAGAAACTTCCATAACTGTAAAACTTTGAGCCATCTTATCTCTAGGTCATCATAAACCTCATGCTCAGGACTGAGAAAATGGCTTCAGAAGAATTCATCTTTATGTCAGTGCCCAGTTGGCCCCTCTAAGGAATATATAGTGGAGTAATGAAATAAGAAATTCTTCATTCCCTTAAATTACTATCCAATAGTGATCTAAAATGTATGGACTAATATATTAGAATAACTGCTTTTCACAGAGAGTGTTGTTTCCATATAAGTGTGCACTGAGAGGGAAAGTAAAAATAACTATAAGAGACTGAAGAGATAATTATTACAAATTACAACAAATACAAGAACTCAAGCAAGAGCCATTGCTTACAGGTGTAAGACCAAATCATAGAGTATGGGACACTTTCCATGGCATAATCACCATTTTGATGAAGCCCCGGTTTCCTCACCTTTATCACCTACTAAATCTAGTGGGAAGCTAGTGCATCATCCTTCTCAAGACCCTCTGGGAAAGTCAGAACAAGTGCTGTGTAGTCATTCTTGTGGCGACATTGTAAACACATCTACTACCACTGTGCTTGAGGCAAGTGTTCTGTGACACAGAACACATACAACTGACAGATGAGGTCATTTCATTCCTTTTAGACTGCAAGTTGCCTAAAATTGAAGAGGTCTTTCACATAACATGCATTAAAGAATGCGAAACATGTCTTAGCCATTTTTTCAGATCCATGATTCAAAGACACCAGCCAAGCAAACAAACTTTCTGACAGCCAGAAGTGAGGAAGGATTAATTAAAAAGAGCATAACTTTGACTACTGATGTTAGGAGACACACGAAGCAGAATGTAAGGAAAGAGCCAGTATTTTGCTAGGATTTGAACCAGGAGCTTCTGTGCCTCTCCAGCGAATTTATCGCAATCACACTTTCTTGCAATTTTCCCAGGGATATGATGGTGTCCCACAGGATCTGGACCCATATTTCTGTCTCTAGAAGAATGTCATGCAATCTGACGGGACAGGGTACTGACAGGAAAGTTAGGCATGCCTTCTCTTCAAAACGATGAACATGTAGATGAAACTGAGAGGATATTTCATAGAAAATTATGTATTGCTACAAATATAGGCAGAGGAGGAGCTGGCCTGGAACTACACATTTCTTTCAGTCTCATCTACTTTTCATGCATTTCATCTAAGACTCTTCAGGTCAAAAGGACCCTTGCCACAACAAAAGCTTCACTGCATATGAAGCCTGGCCCATGTGCTTGTGAAGCACACAGTGAGTCCTCATGTGCATGATTATGTCTTCATGTAAATCAAAAGCTGAAATTTTGAAAAGAGTTATTACGGAATAAAGTGAAAATTTTCCTGCTGTATGACAGCTCTGCACAAGTACCATGAAGCCAGTACTTACCTGTACATATTTATAGATGACTGAAGAGCACCTAATACTTGAACATCTGAAGACAAAAGTTACCTAGAGGGTTAACATTCTTACAAAGGTCCTTCCTTTTGGCCTTTGGTTTATCAGTCTCCCCAGGTTTTAGTAGGCTGTCTTGACCTCCTAGATGCCTCATTTGCCTTTGGTTCTTTTGAAAACAGGAAAGGCTAGGAAGGTACTTCCTGTGAACTTGGGGAAAGGATCTTTAACGTTCAGACTGAATTATACCGGTATTTGTGTCCCGTTTTACCAGATATAATGATTCTTCTCATCTTATAGTATGATCAATATTACCTAGTTGTACCACAAATTTCACCACTTTGGTACACCCGTAAATAGTCAAGAACAAGTATATAGAGTTAAAATGATGAAAAGAAAGATTCTTTACTTACCCTGTAACCTACCCTGTATTAATAATTGTCGCCAGAGCTCATTTACATAGACAAGACAAGGCATGAAGGTTACAAATGTTGCTTTATACATTTTTTAAGGGCACAGAGAATAAATTGACTTAGGTATATAATTTACTGATGTGTTTTCCTCAGCTGTCACAATGAATATGAATGTCACTATCAAGTATACATTGACTTCCAGTTTCTGAATGACAAAGCCAAGATAAGGGGCACCCAGAGATTGATGGGAGACCAAGAAGATTTGAAAATGTCTCTTTCTGGGAAAAGAACACAGTAACCAGCCAGTCGTTTTTGTATTCACAGCAGACCTACATTCTCCTTGATGCAAGTACTGAAGGGAATTAAGTAGTACTCCCCCATGTCTAAGCTACTTTAAATATTTACCATATTATTTTAAAGCACATTAAATCAGAATCTCTGAGGGGTTTTGTTGTTGAGTTTTGGGTTGGTTTTTTGTTTTATTTTGTTTTGGGTTTTGTTTGTTTGGTTTCTTTTATAAATAGAAAGTGTAAGTAAAGAGATGATGCAGCTGCAAGAAAGCAAAGTACTGACAGCGCCAGGTTGTGGGGGTGGGCTGGAAGGAAAGAATCAGAAATTGAACAGAAGTATGCCAGGAAAAATAGCTCTTCCTTAACATCAGTGCTACTTTCTCTTTGTATTTCCAAGTTACATAAACTCTTGAAAACCAGATTCTGAAATGGAAGCCATCTAATTTTCAAAAGCTAGCGGCATCACTGCTACAGGACTGAGCATAAAGACAACCCTGTGTAAGGTAAACATATGCAGGTATTCTTCACAAGAATGCCCAGGCCTTGGAAGGATTAAAAAAAGGTTTGTTTCAGATGCAAGGACCACTTCTTTATGATGCTGTGCATCTGGCCTTCAGGGGCAAAAGGCAAGTTCCTGTCCCCCAGGGCCCTTTTTATTCTCTCTGTTCCTCCCTTTCTCCCCCACCCTCTCCCCCCGCCTTCCTTTCCGAGACCTCTCTGCAAGTCTATGAGGGCTGTCTCTCTCCTCTAACATACCAGAGTGAGAGGCTGAGAACTTCTCTTGCTATGGGGTGGGGGGAAAGCATTGAAACTGCATTTGAGAAAGAGTTACCATTTAGGCAGAAAGCCTTCCTAGTAAAAACCTAGTTCCTAACTTTCCATTATGAATTCTTCCGAAATTGTATCTATCCATAAACCTGCACTTATTTTCTTGGTGCTTTTCCCTATGGAAGATTCAGATATAGAAGATTGGCTCAGCTCCTGAAAGAAGGGAATAATTTCAAATAACTTTCACATGTACTTAGAGAGATCTCACTGAGATAAAAACATGCTTAACAATAATGGATTTCTTCTGGGTTTGTGTTGTTTCTTCCATTAATAACTCCCAGTACATAACTTGCCTCTTCTGTGACAAAACTTCGTCACAGCCGGACCTGCAGTCAGTTTCTGATCTGCTACTTCTGATCTGCTACTTCTGATCTCCACATCCCTCCCTGCTAAATGGCCATTTAGTCTCCATTTTGTGTTTACTAATTTTCTCTCTTCTTTAAATTAGAGCTTTTCTATTGTCTTTCTCTCTCTCCCCTTCTACCCTCCCCCATTCCAGTGCATCAAGATAATCTTGAATTCTAATCCTGTCCCACATACCACCTGCCATCCATCCTGCCTTGGAGCTGTCAGCAAATTTCATAAGCACACGTTCCCTTCCGTCATCCAAGTGGCTAATGGAAATATCAAATAGAACCAGCTCTGGACATATTCCTCTGGGAGTCCACTCAAGACACCTTTTTGACAGCAAATCTCTGAGAGCAGCTTTCTGACTGACTGCATGTCCCAGCTGGCTGTGCTTCTACCCAGATGATGGGTCCCTGGCTTAGGGCAGGATTGTCAAGCAGGGTGGTGTCAACTGTGGTTTTGAAGTCAAATTCTGCCCCCACCCCCCCTTATCCTTTAGAACAGCCCTTGTCACATAAGGAAATCTCTCTCTTTTAACATTATGTTTTCTTGATTACTTTTTCCATTTTATCTTTTAGGAGCCTATAAGTAGATTTTTAAATATTTTATTCTAGAGCTAAGACGTAACTCTGTTAGCTAGTAGATGAACAGTTTGTCTTGATTTTTAGTATTTACCCATCTGTCATGGACAAACCCCAACAGATTACATACATGTTCCCCCCATGTTCTTCATCTTATAAAATCTGCTAAAGTCTAATCACAGTGATTGTCAGTTTTACATGCCAGTGAGACATGTTTCAGCACAGCTGACCTTTACTGTGAATCAGTACTTTTCTTTTTTACATATAAGTCAATACATGCTGACATGGTTCACTAGTGAAATACAGAGAAAGCATATGATTAAAATCAAAATCAGAATCAAACATTGTCAATACTTTAAAAGCTTGAATATGACTCACTTCATAAATTAGACTTTCTCTGGAATTCAGTCTTTTAGCAAGAAAAAAATCTCAGCTGCAGGAAGAAATTTATACTCAGGACAAAAATGAGAATGAATGAAAAATCTGTTTCCCCTCTGAGATTTAAAAAGCAGTTTGATTTTCAGTAGAGGATATTGCTATAATTTTTTTCCATATAGAAAAAATTTTAGTGGGTTTTTTTTTACTTAGTTTGAAATTAAGACTGCTGGGCCACAGATGAAATACGTGCCTGGCCCTTACAGAGTATAAAAGCTATAATAAATTGGAAATAATTAGAGCTATGAGAATTAAGTATGTTCCATACTCTCTGCACTTTTTTGTTCAGCTCAAGATGAAATTGTGTTGATTTTAAAAATCCCTATCAAAACCCATCTATCTGGAATAGGACTAATCAGATCAGAAAAATCTGGTGCATTTAATATGCAGAAAATTAATAAATCCCTGTGCTACCTGTTAGTTTTGCAGCTAAACAGTGATAGGGCACATAAGAAAAGACTGTCAAGAATGTCTCCTTCTTGTGGAAGAACGCACAAAGCTGTAAGCACATCATCTCTGAACTTTGCGTTTTGATTTAGATTGTGCTTTAATTAGTTCTGTAATGGGGCATTCAATGCAGATCTGGCCGCAGGTGTTTACTGACTTTTGTACTTCCCTGTGCTGTCTCACCATTCTGCTGGTAAAATGTGAAACATCTTCCAGCTCCATGACCATGCCAACTTAGGCAGCATCCCTTAAATCACCAATAAAAATACATCACAAGGGGGATCCTATTTTTGTGTTTGGAAGCAGTTAGACTTCAAAAAAGCCAGTCAACTATTTCTACCTCTTAAAATGTAGGTGCTCAAATGTCTATATTGGTGCTTGCTGGTGAGTTGGGAAGCGTGGATTCTCTAACATTTCACCTGCTGATTATCATGTTGAGAGCCTTATAAATGTTTCAGACAGTTACTTCCTCTTCCAAGTACTGCATTAGCAGGACCAAGTTCAGATCTCTATACCCTCTTCAGAGGTTTTGTCTTGCTGAGGGCAGAGAGGGGACAAATCATGCCATTCCTCCCTCAGCTTTCTCTAAGAACACTCAGCAGGCACCATTGCTCATAAGGAGAGCAGCACCTTCTTGACCCCTGAGCACTGAACACGAGCAAGAGCTCTTTGCATATCCTGGGCCTCTCTGCCCCTCGGAGACACTCTTGCTTTATCCAGAGATGAGCTGTGTGGAGAAAGAAGGAAACCAAAATTCTTAGTAGGAATGATTCCTTTAAAATATTGGGAAAAACAACATTCACAGTAGTAAGTCTCTTTTGTGATTTAGTGAGAAGGCCACAGGCTGTTTTAATCCATTTCCAATAGAGTAAAGTTTATATGACACTTCACTTTCTCATTCAAATAATGTAGTTTGCTGTCTGCTTACTTCTGAGCTCTTGTGAGAGAATGCATCTTACTGCAGACTGATAAATCTTCCTTTAGCTTGGGGTCTTAAATAAAGTAATAAAATTTTAGAACTGCTTTAAAACCACAGTAAAAATACTGGTTGCACCTATTTTTATCTGGCAGTCTCCTTGGAGAAGTTTTTTTTAAGGATTTAGGATTTCCAGAAACTCTACAATTGGAAAATGTTTTGCCTGTTAGCCAAAAGTGATTTTGAAAATAGAGTCGTGGGGTACCATGCTATTCTGGTCAAAGTCAGGAGCCAACACCAGCTCCCCAGAAAGAACAAAGGGCTCCTCAATCAGATTATGTTCCTCCACGACAGTTCTTCAGTGTACCTTGAAGTGTAAATCCAGGTTGGAAGGGAAAACCCCGGACAAGCCAAGCCCTGGTGCCTTACACCTGCTGTCCTTCAAAGCACAGCTTCCACCAAGGGAGCAAGCAGCTCTCTGGGTAAAAGCATATTACTGCAGCTGGTAGAACCTCCTCATCACAAGCAGGCATTCACCTGAGAAGGAAGATAAAATGACAGTCATGTGACAGTCAGTGGGGAGAGATATTCATCCTTTCTTACAGCTCTTCAGACTACCTCTGTGAAATAAAAAAACTTTTGTTTCTTCCCTTGCTGACGTAAGCAGGCTTGAGATTATTTAGCTCAACCTATTATAAAAGAATGGAGATGCTAGATCAGACCAATCCAGTGTCCTTTCTCTGGCAATAAAGAGATATGGAATGATCTCTATTAAGGCATGATGTCCATAATAAGGACATCAGCCAAGTGTACAATAGCTACTATTTCTTTCATGTTTTGTAAGCCTTTACTGAAGTCAGTACAGTGTGATAAGTCAGGTCTCAAGACCTTTTTGAACCTTTATGATCCCTTTGTCATTTCACTGCCCATGCCTGTGATTTACCTGGAAAGAGGTGGAAACATTCAGACTGTATACATGCCAGAGTGCTGAGAAGAATGTGTAAGGTGAAGGGTGCCCTGTCCTATCCAGAAAAAAGTGGGCACAAATCACATATCAAGACTTTCTATCTCAGAACAAAGCACACCAATATGCAGTGAGCCTCTTTCAGCTCATCTCAGTTGTTGGACTGACCCAGATCTTTCCCACATACAAAGGCTTCTTCACAGATGCAAGATACAGGTCCAGATTACAGCACAGAATGAAGACTGAGTTGAACTGACCAGTTTCCGTAGCAGAAAACTGAATTTTGTAGAACTGCTCTGCATGATGAATTCCCCCTCAGGGCATTGCTGTGACTCCTGTGGCATTTGCATTTGGAAACATTGTTTTGCTTAAGAGATGACTAGAGGAAATCTCAAATCACATTGACACTAGAGATTATTTTAACTACAATTCACAGGCAAATTACGTTATTCTGTGAAGATATGGTTCATAAAGCACAGAACAAAGTGAGTATGGGTGTGCATTATCAGTTAAATCTAGAAAAGCAGGTTGACAGAGTGAATGTAAAATGTAGCATTTTTTTCTATTAGAAAGATGCTAATGTTCCAGAACGCAACAGGAAACTGAGAAGGCCATTGCCTAAGCAACATAAGTTTGTGAAGAAAGGTTGTAAGTAAATCTAGCTGAAAGAGGATTATCAGCAGACAGAGGAATCAAGAGGTTCGCTGTAACCTCAGGGTCTCTCAGAGCAGTGCAGCTTTTCCTTTCCACTGAGCTCATCCTTTCCAGGCTATTTTTCTTTAGGTTGTATAAGTTTACATCCTCTCATCCCAAACAGGATTTTACGTTAGACATCAACTGGCATGAGCGTCAATCGTTGTGTTCAGAACTGTTATGCCCAGAGGCCAGTTCTCTTGCAACTGTTTAACCTGATTGTCTCTGTCAGCCTGCCTCCATGGTTCTGTCTTCAGAGACAGGCCAAGGATTACATGCAGAAATAAACTTTCTTCTTCCGTGTTGAAGTTATGCCTTTTCAAAGAGAATTCAAGACCACTTTTTCATTTTTTTTGCAGCATATGATATTTACACTACTCGGACCTGTTAGGAACAGTTTTGAGGAGCTGGCTTCCAGGTTCTTCTCTTACAGGAGAGTATGCATTTTTGCATGCTTTGCTATTCCTAGTCAGCTACACTCCTTTAGATTAATACATTTTATTGTAATTAATGATAAATCAATTAAAGATCTACGTATTTCCATACATACATTTGCTTTATAGCATTTCCCAGTAACTTCATCTATGAATTTGATAAATACATAATTCTGCACTCCATGCATTCAGTTTGTTCACCTGTCAAGAAGACAGTGAAAGATTGAACTTGCACTGGAAATTATAGTCTCCCTGTATGCACTAATCTTACTTCATAGCTACAGTGTTTAATTTAAGGGTACCAGGGAGACAAAACCATCACTGACTACAAAAAAACTACCTAATGATCATGTTGAAAAACTTAACATGCAACATCCAGATTGACAGAAAAACTTTTAATGAAGATTAATTACATTCTAGTTGCTTCAGAGGTCCTTTAATATCTTATTTCAAATAGCTTGAGAACTATTTTCTAATGTAGTGAGATGGATTTTTCCTGTAACTTCATACACTAGAGAATTAGCATTTTGTCTTCCAACCTTTAATATTATATTACCTCATGTATGACTAATCCTGAATTTTTCATTTCTCATTCTGCGTAATCAAAAACGTGTTGTGATTTTGCCCCTTGAATATTCCAGAATGCTATCCATGTACTGAATTTTAAGAGAAGACCCTTCCAGTGTTTTACTACTGAAGTAGATCTTTCCAGAAAACCAAGACCATTATCAATATGTCAATTGTGTGAAACCTGGCAGTAGAAGCCAAAACCGACATACTTGTAGAATGGGCTAGTGGTATGTCTCACTGAAATTACCTGCTTTGCTACAGGTTTCAGAATATACTCTTTAGCAAGGAGAGGCTTCTTGGGCCAGATCAAGTGGATGGAAAATTTGCTGGTCTCACTGTGGTGATACTTATTAATGAAATACTGCGTTGTGTGTAGAAGTGGATGTAAATAAAAATAAGGTTTGGTCTTGTTTCAATATGTAACAACTCTGTAAAACTGGGAACTTCAGAGGAGTTTAAATACCTAGAGGACTATTTAAATGGACTGCAGGATCCAAAAACTGCACCACAGCTATTCCCTGTTGGAAATTCCCAGAAGTACTGCTGTACACTTGTGTATTAGGTCTGGCTGAGTTGGAGTTCATTTCCCCACAGAAGCCCTCACAGTGCTGTGCTTTGCATTGGCAGCTAGAAGGATGTTGATAGCACACTGGTGTTTTGGCTACTGCTGAGCACAGCACCAGCACTGTAACATTCCCTCCTCAGTCGAGACCAAGATTGATGGCAAGGGAGGGGACACAAGTAGGCCAGCTGACCCAAACTAACCAAAGGGATATTGCCTATCATACAACATCAGCTCAGATATAAAAGCTAAGGCAAAGAGCAGGAAGGGGGCATTCAACGGCTGCCTGCTTGGGAACCATTACACGTGCTGAAGCCCTGCTGCTCGAAGGTAGCTGACCATCCCTGCTCATGGGAAGTAAAGAATAAACCATGTTATCTTTCACTTCACTGATACCTTGGAGTTTTGATTTTTTAATTTTTGTAGATCTTAGAAGTAGTTATATACTAAATGTAGATTTTAGAGTAGCAGCATATTATCCCTTTACCCTTTAACACACCAGCAAACCCTGTTACCCGTTCCCA
>JAYRBT010000082.1:133522259-133538201 GCA_036023395.1 Myiotriccus ornatus | reverse complement strand
TTGGGGGTATTCCGGAAAGCCTGGGGGCTCATTAAAACCTTTGTATCCTTATCTTATCTCCTACCTAATTTGGCTTGCAGTCTTTTTTCCCCACAGCCATTTAGGCAACATCACCTTCGCACAGACAAGCTTTTGCTTTGCTTCTGCTTTTGGTAAACTGTCTTATCCCAACCCGCAAATTGTTTTACATCTTACTCTCTTCCCTGTCCAGCTGAGAAGGGGAGTGATAGAGCAACTGCGTGGGCACCTGGCAGCCAGCCAAGGTCAACCCACCACAACTTGATTGTTTGGTGTGATCTCTGGTCATTTCTGCACATGCATGAAGACTACAAACTTCGCCTTCTCTAGCTGTGCTTTGGTGCTTTGATTGTTTTGTTCCTGCAGTGAAGTTAACGCTGATGGAAAGGTGTCAGCCCTGGAAAACAGCACTCTTTGGGAACACACATGGCCTGGGGAGCTCTAGCATGTGTTGCTGCACTCTGAACTTCATTGTAGACTGTCTGTGGTCTGGGAAGAGTGCTCACAACTGCCAGTTTGAAACACAGTCCTTTGGTCATCAAAATACAATTTATGAATTTGCAGCATAGCACAGAGCCAGTTTCACATGTTGGGATGCCATTTGTCTGTGCATTTGGTTGGTAAATCCGTGATGTCCCAGACAGAAAAAAAACAGTGAGGTTGCTTTTGCAGCTCGAGTTTAAAGGTGATCCTGTGCTGTGGAAACACACACTTTCCCTCATATTCCTCCCTGGCATGGCAGAGGGATGTCTGACTCATTGTGGGTGGGAAGACATAATTTATAATCCATCCTGTTGCTGACAGTGGCCCAACAAAAGAGCATTGGATACCCAGCAGTTCAAGAAGCTGTGAAAGGGTGAGAGTGATTCAAAAGTACCTGGTGACCCCTAGTTTCACAAGCTGAAACTCCTATCCACTCAAAAAGTGACTGAAATCCCAAATTCCTTTAATACAGCCTGATTAACACAAATTAGGTGGTAAGAGAAGATTTCATTTGCTTCTTACACACTGTGGATTTGAACTACTGGGCTAAACACAACAAACTGAGGAGCAGAGTTTTCACCAGAGTAAGCCCTTTGCTTTTCTACCAACTCTGCCATGTTATTTATTTCTCTTCTGCCATCCTATATTTTGGTTACTAAGTATTTAACTGCTATGATGTCTAACAACAATGTACAATAGTTCTGACTGACAATATTTTTTTCTATACTGTCCAAAAACCCACCTTATTCACTGAAAATATTAGCATTGTAGTTAAAAGTGAAAATTGAATCTTCTTATTTTATGTGCAGAACTTCACTTATGTGATTATATGGTATGCTTGATCCAATTACTTTCATTATGTTCCTTCTTGGTGGTAACAATTCATGTACACAAAAGACAAAAACAGTACGAAAAGCCATCACAAAGGGTAAGTATCGGTTTTGTGAGCATCATTATATGTATTTTGCTAACAGCAAGCTGTAGAACAATTCTTTTATTCTCAGTGAAAATTGCTTCCATGAGCAGGCAAGTTCATAGGATCAGATACGTGACAAACTCTATGTAAACATAGAGCTCAAACTGGCCTCTGAATCTCAGCAACACAGATCAATGTCTATAAAGACCATGTGTGTAATAATTTGGTAATATCAATAGCAGCAAAGCAGCAATTCTTCCATTATTAGGAACTGGAAGTTTGCAATTCTTACCATCACTCTTTCAGGGAAAAAAATATCTGTGATAAGACATAAAGCTCAAAGTAAACTTAAATCCATATTTGGGCTCTCATAAAAATGTTCCAGGGAAAACACAGGTTCTGCTTTCTGAAAATTTTTCAAAACTCATAATTTGTTTTCAATTCATCACATAACAACACTGAAGACTTTCAAAATTTTTAGTAAGTGAATAAATGAAAGACAAAAGAGCATGACTCACTCTCCTGCTTAGCTAACACTAACACAGTGATTAGAAAACACTCCTGGAAGAAAGGCATTCTGGTGGAAGCCCAATTTTTTTGCATGTTACAGAGTTAGGAGCAGACTGCAGGACTCCTATGTCCATTCCAAGAGATGTGCTCAACTGGCTCCAGGACAAGGGCAGCTCTGAGCAAAGGCTTAGCACCCACATGCTGCCAGGGTTTAGGCACCTTGACCCTGGAACTGGCACTGCTGAGAAGGTGCACGCAAAGCTGCAAGACCTACTCGTGATGGACCAAACTTTACTTGGATGGGCTAATATGGACAGCCTGTGAAAGGCCTGACAGATGTCCTAGTAGAAGTGTTTCGGTAGGGTGGAATATGGCTGAGCATAGGCAGGCTCTGTACTGAAACTGAGGATGACTTTCAGAAAAATAAGAATCCAAATTTTAATAATCAAATATCGCATCAAAACCTTGAGATAGTCCATCCTTGTTTAGAGACAAAAGAGAAGTACTGTAATTGCTTCACATGGTACAACAGGGAAATATTAGCCTGAATTTATCCACCTCTTTTCCATTGCAGAGGAAGACATTCTAGTAATTCAGACTCTGTTCAGTACCACACACATAAATGGTTAATGTACAGTAAAACATATATATTTACCATGGAGAATCATTATTGAGAAAAACCCCAATCTTTAAAATGTCACAGTTAATAACCTGGGAGAGAATTTAAAAAAACCCACTCACATTAGATCTTGCTATTATTGAAGTTATACAAGTACTACTGCAACAAGTAAATTGCAGTAAAGCTACTCTAGTACTGAGAGTTTTTAAGATCCGCAAACTTCGTGTAACAAAGATGGCACTACTGACCTTATCCTGAACCATATCCTCAGGTTCTTGTAGCCCACCATCTTGGGAAACAGTGCTAGAGGGCAAAGCAGCAGCTCAGCTCACCTCTCCAGCTGAGGTTAGGACACAGCTATGCCTTGCTGCAAAAGGCCCTGAGGGAGCCACACTTTCACTTGATAGCAGGGGTGTGCATAACAAATCCTGCAGCCATCAATGAACTTTTACCTCTTTGAGGGGAATGGTGTCAACTTCCTACCAGGTAAGTTGTAGGTTAAGAGAAATGATCCAGGAACACAGTGAGCTTACTAAGATTTCTCTAAGCACCACAGATGTACTGACAAAAGACCCTTACCTGAACTGATCTCATAATCTGAATTTATAGGATCTGTCCTGCTTCAGGGGACTTTGTCAGAATGCTCATAGCAAAGGGATGCAGTGCACTAACTGCAGTTAGTGCACTGTTTAACTGGAATGAGTTGGCAAAGTGCTATGGATGAGACTCTTTCTCGGTCTCCTAAGACATGAGATAATTAAGAATAGTCTGGAAATTGTATCAGTTTTGAGACAACTGTAAATGAATTACGTACAGAATAAGAAAGACACCCTGCCCTCACAGACATATTCTTTGCCCACTTCAGGTCCAGGAGCATTAGATATGAGTAGTGTCTTTAGAAAGCACTCTGGAATAACCTTCTGTAAGTATATTTCATACTGGCATGTATGTCATCAACCTTCTATTAAGATCTTAGTTCTGACCAAAATAATCCATACAGGAAGGAGATGAGTTATGATACAGCCTGATGAAGTGCATTTCATAAGCCAGTGTTACTGCAGACTCCCATGGCCATTAATCTCTTCTAAATGGGACGTGGTGTAGGATGACATTTGCAGACAAATAAGTTATGTCAGAAACAGGGTTGGTGATCTCAGGTTTCTTTGATAGCAATATATAACCTTAAAGTACACTGTGTTCTTTAATGGCACTGCAAAGTGTGCTGGCAAGAAAATAGCTGAATGTAGAAGATATCCACACTACTGTCATTGGTACAGACTCACATTTGGGTATAGCCAGAGGAAGCAACACAGTTATATGCCAAAATATTAACAGTAGTCCTGAATATGTTATCACAAACTAGTGTGACTGAAAAGAATGTCATTCAGACTTGGATAATTAGTGTTGCTTCCGGAAAAGTTTATTAACTTTGGTAATGTACTGGGATAATAAGGCTACTCCACCACAATTTGGAAGGTACTGCCTTGCCTTTTGCAGAGTATCCCAGAAGGCTGTATTTTTTAGATGGGTGCAACTTCGTGAATAAAGCAAAACGCTAAAAAATTTGCTTCAGTAAGGACTAGCTCAAATTCAAACTGCATCCTAAACCAAAGATAAATATAAGCTGTCTTTTAATTCATTGAAGATACACAAGTAGAGAAGATATATTCTTTACAAAATTTCCAAATGCCAAAACATATCTGAAACTCTGCAAAGTATTGAAAACTGAGTACAAGAGCAGTTCTGTGTGATCCTTTACAGATTTGCAGGTACTGGTCATTCATGATAACTAATAATCAGTACTAGAACATGGGATAAGCAAAAGTGTCCACTGGAAACAGAAAGAGGAGGCAGATCTCCAATGGCAGTGATGAGTCTGGGAAGGACAGGATGGAAACTGTTCCTTGCTTAAGGCACAAACTTATTTCTCCTGATTTTGAGAGCTTACACTTTGCAGCTAATGTGGACCCACTAGCTCTGGCATTACTATCTGCCTTGCTCCTTAGGACAGAGGCAAAACTTGCTGGCTTGTACCACCTGCCAATGTGAAGAGAGTGGGCAAGGGATTGACAACAGAGTACAGGAGCTGGCAGACTTCAGCATCAGCCTAGGTGTTAAAGAAAAAACATTTCCCACCTATTGTTTGCCTAGGTTAATCTCTTTCTGTTTAATACAAATGTTTTCTACTAGATTAAATTCTTACTCAAGATGATTTTTTTTCTGCATTACAGAAGTAGTAGTGACCTCAAAGCTGCACATATGGAAGACAAAAAAGGAGTGGGTTAGTGTTTTTATCTTTTTGAAGACCAGTGGCTCATTAGCTTCTTTATAAAGGAGCAAGTGATTCCATCTTCCTTTCTGATCCTTAACAAAGAAGCAACAAAAAAAGCTATATCCTCTCCTTGTAACAGTAGTATTGCTTTATTGTAGGGTCCACAATGGAGAGCTTTGATCTAGATGAGATTTGGCTGGAAAGGAATCTTTTGTTATAAACTGAAAAGTTGAATTTGATATTTAAAAACAGCTATTAGTCTTCCCCTTGCTGATGTATTAGATACCTACAGTAGTCTGTTGTATTCTACTGTCCTCGACCAAGATATTTTTATGAAGGTTTTGTTCACTGCAATTAAGCTCCATCTATACTTGTCAAAAAATATGTCAACTGTGCAATGTGGTGTATGTAACATCCCTGACATTCCTGACTTCAGGTCTCTGTTATTTTTATTTTGCCATCGTCCAAGCCTCATTGCAAGGCTAAACCAAAGCATAGCAGCACCATCTCGTGGGTACCTGAGAAAGTTGCGGCAACAAAATAACCAGTAAAAATTCTAGCAGGCGGGTTTCTCATTCTGACCAGCAGCTGGCACTGCCTGCTCAGGCCAGTGTTCCCATAGCAGAGCTCAGCAGGGTGCAGCTGCCTGCAGAAGTGAGGCTTTGTGAGATGGACCCTACAAATCATCCAAAGCCCATTTTAGGAATTCAAAAATCTGGAGACTGGACTTGGGTTAATGGTGGCCATAATAATAGTGTTCAGGGTTATGGATGTCACAGTCAGAAATGGAAAAGATTCTGTGGGATTAAAAATGCAAAATTAAACTGACTGGGGTTACTGCGGGGCAGGTGAACACAAAATAATATTTTTCCATGTTGTTGTTGATCGAGTTGTTTTTCTCTTTGCTATTCTCAGCTGACTTTGCTTATACTGTAAGCGTAGCAGTCAAGCCAAGTGACTGATGACAAGCCTGCATTAGGGAGTGAGTTTAGGCACTTCAACTAAGGACACGGCAGGGGGAGGGGGGATTCTTTGAATTCTTCAAAATTTTTAGCACAGGTTTACTGCATACAATCGGCACCATGGGTGGCACAGGTGCCCACGTGTGCTTGGTCCGTAATACATAATGACCATGATCCACAGAGTTATTGATGGAAAAATGCATCCTGTGTCCTTTCCTAGACAGCCTGACCTCTTTTGTGCCAAGGCAATGGGAGATAGGGAGGGTTTCTGTGCTGAAGGAGCAGTGGGAGCAGGATGAAGGCACACTGCCTGAGCTACAGGTGCAGAGTCCATGTCCCAGCCCATGCTTCTACCAGTCAGGCAAATGCCACAAGTGTCTCATTGACGCTGAATCAATTTTCATCTTAGGCTTCGCAGTAGGGCTGCATTTCCAGCACTTGCTTCATGAAAGCTTGTTTTCACCACTAAATCCTGACTAGAAAGCTACTTTTCACATAGTTTTCTTTTTTAACTTCATTAAAATTAAGTGAATTTAATTACAATTAAGATTGTAATGAAGTCATGTATTTTTAAATTTGTTGCTGAAAACATAGTTTTAATCCCTTCTTGTTTTAATAAATTGTTAGTTATATCATTAGTATTTGTAATACAATATACAGAAAACAAATATTTAAACATAGATATAAATTAAGCCACATTTTCTTCACCAAACAACACATGAATAATTGAATTAAGTTAATGGCAATACTAGAAGAACCCTGACAGAACACCTCCTCAGTATTGCATATCTGCCTGCCACACATGATTGGTACCAAGAGAAGAGAGAAACAAATTTTGTTAGGTTTCTATGACTCTATATATAACTTGAGAGAAACATAAAAAAACCCTCCATCTGCAACTTGTCTAAAGATGTTATGCTACACTCAGAGCAGCTCATCAACAGTAACTTATACTGCAGAAAAGGCAGAATAAGGCCAGTTGTTGTGGCTGGTATTTGTCTATATAACTCTTTCCCTTCCTCCCCTCCCCCCCCCCCGCTGTTTTCATTGCATTTTACAACATCCGAGGCTGAGGTTTCAGCGCAGTGTGTTGAACGGCTGCCCTCCTGTGGCTGCAGATTCTCTTCAGCTGAAGCTGAGACTTGCCAGGAGCATGTGGCTTGTTACAGGAGCCGACAGAGAGGTCACCTACCTAGAGGTGTTTTACGAATTTAAAAAGAATGCATGAATTAAGTTTGAAGCAGAAAAAAAAAAAAAAAGTGTATCCACGGTCACTTTCGAGGATGTGCAGAAGAGAAAGCTTCATGGACACCTTACAGCAGCCTTGCAGTGCCTAAAGGGGACCTCTTAAAGAAAGAAGGAGAAAGACTTTTTACAAGGTTCTGTAGTGATAAGGCAAGAAGTAATGACTTTAAACTGAAAGAGGGTCTGTTTAGATTAGATATTAGGAAAAATTTCTTTATTGTGACTGTGGTGAGACAATTGAAGAGATAGCCAAGAAAGTTCTGGATGCCCCATGCCTGGAAATATTCAAGGCTGGGTTGAATGGGGCTCTGAGCACCCTGGCTAGTGGAAGCTGTCGCTGCCCATAGCAGCAGGGCTGGAACTAGACAATCTTTAAGGTCCTTCTGGTCATCACACCTTCCAACCCAAACCATTCTATGATTTCATGATTCTATGATTCTACACTAAGGTGCCTTCTTGACCAGATGAGCTTGACAAGTTTCACCTGAGAGCAAGAGACAGTACTTGGTTAGTGTTTGCTGTGCACAATGTAGCAGAATATTCACCAAGAAACTATTTATTCAAAACCAAAAAGGATATCTCACATTTGGTGAAGATGTTCATCCAGGCAGAGGAACAGGAATAGATGCTGCATGGTACAAGCTATGTAGTTGCAGTGGGCAGAATGGAAGTTTCAGACAAAGTTAATTAGAGAAGCTGTCCCACTGAGTCACAAGGTACAGAATGGACTCCCTTGCTTTCTAAACTTCTCAGAGAGAAGTCCAGGTGTGGCTGGATCCAATCTTGGCCCCAGACTTTGTCAAGGGCTTATGCCTAAAGAATTACACAGGTGTGACTGAACCTTTATACTACTTTGTCCCACAGGATAAAGCATGGCAAACCAAATATAATTACATAAAAATAAAGGATTTATTTAAATTGACTCTGATAATTATTAGACTAAAAGATCTTAATCAGAATTAATTATCAAACAGTATAGATAACTATACAAGTATAGGATAGTGCCCTATTTTTGAAGCAATATTGAAGCCATTATTTTAAAGCTAGCAAAAACAATTATTAAGTAGAGATTGCTGTTACTCACCCATACTAACCAAGGACCATGAGCAAATCTCTTTTTCTCAGCCTTGAGGACTAACCTTGTGGAGTGTTCCCATTCAAGGAAGGAATCTACATACACACACTCAGAGAAGGGGGAAGTTGAAAGACTCTGTCATTAAAATGTGAGTTGATAATATAAAGTCCAGGCCAACTGTGTGTGTCAGCTCAGCATCTTTAGATAATTTATCAGCAGTATCACTTGTTTGTTCCTTTATCGGGTACTCTATCAGGTCTGACATGTCTTCACCTCACTATGAAGATGTTTAACTTTGGGACTGATGAGTCAGGCTGGTTTCAGCATTCTTCACTACCAAAAGCAGCATGACACCCCCTTCCACATTCACCACTGACAGCTTTGCAAATAGGGTATTGTTTGAATTGTTTTAGCACCACTCCAGCCAGAGTATCACACTACATTAGAGTTCAGAGACCTCCTGCCAGCCAGCAATCTGGTCTGGGATCCTTAGACAATGAATGACAGTGAAGGGGACTCTGTTGTATAAATCAGTCCTTCCCAAAAGGTGTGACAACATAGTTTGTTTCAAATTGGAGTATGTACCAGAAATTCCAATACATAAAGCCCTGCTCTTGGTTCTATCTCCTTTGGGCATAAATTCATTCTGTAAATCCTTCTTGGGTCTGAGCTCTCCCATCTTTAAACAGCTGGAGCATTTAGTCACATTCCTCTATAAACCAAGACTGAACACAGCTTGGCAGACCTTCCTCATCAATGAATGTTGACTGGCAGGATTGTGAGCCCCCTGTCCTACTCCCAAAGCCATCCATTTTCATAGTGATCTATATTCAGTGAGAGACATTCAGCAAGAGAGGTTGCTGAGTCCCTGCCCATCCTAGCAAGTGTTGAGGGTGCCTTGCATGGTAAAAACCTCACTGCTCTCCTGCTCCTTTCCTGCACAGGCAGGATCATAAGCAAGAAAATTGTATTTCATTGAGATGTTATAAAAAAAACAGATTTTTTTTTAAATTCACAAGATGGAAAAATTCAAATAAAAATTTAAATAGTCTACCCACCTTATGAGCATAATTAATTTTATTGTATTGAGTACAGTGTCGAAGAGAGGGCAGGAGGATAAAGAAAATGCCCCTAAATTTTTTAAACATGAAATTTTCATATTTTCTTTGAAAATAGTTAATTATCATAAGTGCATCAGACTACTAAACAAGATTTTTTTTTCTAAAAGAATCTAAAAAACATATTTTAAAATGCTCATGGACATGCTTTAATTTTTGTCATTTAAAAAATCTGAAAAATCTTTACAGATATTTTAATTTTTTTCTTTGAAATTTCTTTCTCAAACAAAAATGTTATAACTGTTGAAAAATATTTTGTCTGATTCTTGTAACAGTAGTCTCATATTCAGGAAATGGGAATAAACATAAAAGACAACCTGAATATTTCTATTAATGGTCCACTTTTCAAATGCAAAGAGAAGGAAATGGTTTTTACTGTAATTTTCATCTGAAAGACAGATAGCTTTGAGTCTAGTAAGAGCCTTGAGCTGCAAACATGGCTGAGAATACTGGTTGTGCACAGTGGAAGGTGCAAATATCCTTCAAAACAGTATCCCCTACTCATTGTGGCACACCAGCCCTTGACAATGTAATCCTGGGGGAACAACCCTTAGGAACTAACAAATGGTACTACAAGTAGGCACAGCTGTCCACCTACACAAATACAGGGAAGAAATCACTGGTTTAATGGTAGCTCATAAAGATGTTTGGATGTACAATGGATCAAAACACAGCTCAACCATACCTTGCTGGTGTAGAAAAGGCAACCTGTAAACCTTGCATGTACAAACAGGACCATGAACCACAAGGTGCACAGAGTGAATCTTTTTTTATCTTTTCAACACTGGTACGATGTGTACTCAGCTGGATTACTCTGTATAGTTTAATGAAGGCCTTTTTAAAAAAAAGAAAAAAAGGTTATTAGAGAAAACAGGAAGATTCCAAATGGGAGGAAAAGGGACTATCAGAAATTTTTAAAAGTTTGCTTAACATCAAACATTGAATCACCAGCTTTATTTAGTCTTAGAAAAGAAGAATTATGGGAACAGGTTAACAAATACACAGAGGTTGCTTCAGCATGGAAGATGGTAAGTCTGTCCTTCTTGACCCTGGAAAGAAAATGGCATGAATTGCATCAAGAATTGCTAAAGATTTAGAAAAACTTTCTTACATTGAAGCCACTAGAATAAATTGACAATAAATGTTACAGTGTTTTGAGCACTGATACCCTGAAAGATCTCTTAGATAAATGTCTTCTTGGGATAAGATGGAAAGTGGATCTACTATGGGACAGCAGGATGAATGAGGCAGCCCTGGTGAGGTCAACAAGCTCCATAGTTCTGCACTTCAATAGCAAGGTTGCTGCTTGGGCAGCAGCCCTCTCCCATACAGTCTGGGGTTGCACCTCCCACATAAACCACAAATCATACCTCTTCAGGTAGCCTGCTGGGAACCTTACAACATGCTGAATGTGGAGGTTAGGAAAAAAAGGAACAGTTCTGTTTAAAATCAGTGCTTCAAATGAAAAATAATTTGCAGGAATTTTCTGTCATCTTTCTCCTAGAAAATCCAAAGCCAAATTTATGAAGTCAGGTTGGAAAGCAGCATCAAAGGCCATTGGTAACTTTGACGAAACTTGCCAAGGAACACACTTGTGCGATTTCCATACCATGTCTATGTCTTTGAAACTTGAAGGAAGAGAATCAGGAAATCAGTGCTTTCAGACTAGAAAAGATCTCTATTGGCACAGCCTCTTTTAACACAAAAGTGAGGCTTGAAGCAAAGAACAAAAAACAAGGAATAGGCTTTTTCTGTTTGGAAAACTACTCACAACATCTCACACAGAGGTTATCTGCAAAACTCCAGTAAGATATATTAGTACTGTGATATAGTGTTTGAATTTTGGCAGGATTTATCAGGCATTTCCTCAACCCCCAAGTTCATACAGTGCTGGGAAGACAGCCCATACAGGGTTCATGGCAGTGGTCACAGCTCTTCTGCCTCCACCTTCACCATGTTGAGTTCCCAGCTCCAAAGGTATTTATAACATTTTCATCAGCAGAAAAAAATCAAATGAAAGGGCTTTCTTTCTTGAGTAGTGGGGGGAAAAAATCACAAAAAAAAACGCTTCACTTTTCCACTTACTTGCTCCTTTGCTACACACGACTGGAAAAAAAAACAATCTTCATTTTTGTAAGGATAAACCAATACAAGGCTAGATTTGTTATTAGCAAAATTATAACAACAAAAAGAGAAATAAGAATTAAAAAACATTGTGGTACTCACACAGATCATTCTGTAACCAGTCCTCCTCCAGGTCAACACTTTTTTCCTAGGAACAAATATTTTTTGTTATTCTCTCATTTGCAAAGTCACTTTGGCATGGTAAGTGATTGCAAAACAGATCTAATAACATAATACAAATACTAGCTCCAGGAAGACTGCTTTTTCTGCCTTGCATTTCCCACTTATTCTAGATCTCTTGAGTTTCCTGAAGAACATTCACAACTTTATTTCCTTGATGTTTGTTCAACTGACACAAGTGAGAATGATTATCAATTTCTTTGATTTTTCTAAGCATGCATGTGAAAAGGGACCTGCATTTCTCAGAATGTCAAGCATGCTCCGTGCTGACTAGAATGGCTTTGGAAACTTAGATTATTTTAACTGAAACGAGTTGGGAAGCACTCACACAATCAGTTCCACTAGCAGGTCTGAAGAGATCATAATTTCACTCCTGTGGCTGACAATGGACAGGCAGTGGAGCTTGGCTGGTAACTAGTTCCATCAGCTAAATCCAGGAGAATATACTTTTTTGGAGCCTAAAAAATTAACGCACATATATATTTTAGATTTATCTAGATTTAACCGCTTTCCAGAAAAAAAACATAAATACTTACTAGAGAAAATGCTAACCCAAGAAACTGTTAAATGACTTTTACAGGGTATCAAGCTACTTCCTCCTCCTTCTTCATAATATGTAAATGGCAAAGAAGTATTAATATCAAATTCCATGATAGGCTTCTGTAGACTGTCAGCTGCAGCTATCTTTGTTTCTCCTTTATATATTTACATTGAACTAAGTAACTTTTCTAACAGTCAGTAAACAAATGAAGTTATCCATACAATAAAGGACTATTCCTATACCCCAGGAAGAACAGGAAGAAACCTGAACAAAAAAAATCATAGGATCTCTATAATATAAAAGCTTGATATTCTTAGGTGTAATTATGATAAGGTTGATTGTTGTCAAGTCATAATGAACATGCTGCCCAAAGAAAGAAATGCCTATGTAAGTTGTTTTCATCCTAGTGAAAATACATACAACAGGTTTTTTCTCATGGGTTGTCTTTAGTAAATGAGCAACAAATGGATTTCTTGAATAGTAATAGCAAATTAGTATGCTATGGACTTTAAGATCCTCCCTATTAAGTCTGATTATGCCTCATCCTATCTTCCATCTTAGATCAAAATTATTTCTCAGTGATATAGCCTTACTGTGGACTAGTCTTTAAATTCCTCTCTCAGATGCTGTATTTTCTTAAACATACATTGTACCACGAAATATCTGCTGTGTGGATACATATCACATACCCATACAAGAAAACTATCTCAGTCATCTTCTTTCTTGCTTTCTGGTTTTAAACAATTACATGAATGTACACTCAAGTAATTTTGAGGCTTCAAAAGTACATGCACAGAAGACAGAATAGGCAAAGTTAAGATCCTTTAGGGCAGACTTACAAGAGCAGAAACTGTAGAGGTTTTGTTTGTACACTCCAGCATCTCAGTGGTTGAAATGGAGAGAAATGCATTCTGCATTTAGTGTTTGGCAAGAGGGGGAATGAGAAATAAGAGGCAAATATGCCTGTGAATGTCTATAAATAAAAGCTTGTTTTTATAAAGGTAAAGGCAAGGTCTGTTTGACCCAATTGTTTCAAAATCCACATTGCACTACAAATGTGTGTTGGACTTTCCTCAATATGGGGACCAATTAAAGACTCCCAAGAATATTATTTTTTGTATTTTATTGCTTTGTTACCTGTAGTCACTCCATAATTTTTCTTCTGAGTTTATTAAAACAATCAAAGTAAGTCATTCATTTCAGGTTTTTCAGGCTTTTTTGCTGTTGTGCTTTTTCTTTCTCAGGGTGTATTTCAAAACTTGCAATACCTTGTGTAAAAGCAAAGCAAGATGTCTAGAAAGGTGACCGAGATGTTTTAAAAGGATACCAATCACAATGTGATTGAGAAGGAGAAGGCATTGTTTTATATGAGGCACCAATCTCAACGTGCACTTTTTCTGGTATGTTTTTATTTTAGTCACAGTAGGAGACCTGTTCAAAATCCCTTTCTCAAAGGTTTACAGTTTGGATTGAAAACTGATTTTTTTTCCCCCCCAAAAGTTGGTAAAAAGAATTCCCAGCATCACAGCAGGTAAATTTAAAAGGAGTCTGATGATAACGTGCTCTCAATAGAAGCAGGCAGGTGAGTATAGTGCACTTGAATCCAAACAGTTGTGTTAGTAAAATTTTTCCATATCTTAGTCTATTTGTTGAAACCACATTACAGTAAAGCTCTGAGGCATGTGCTTAACTTAAGCATATGGCCAGTGATTAATTTTCCTGGACTCACTTAAGTACTGTCCAACCTATATTTTATTTCTTAGAGGGAAAGATGCTTAAAATTTGTACTGATTAGACTGAGCTGTTGTAAAAATGTGCAGTTCCCATGGTGCTGGGCCTGACAGGCCAAGAGAGACTGGGAGTTTCGTGCTGACCCTCAGTCTTTTCCACACAAGGAAAGTGTGGAAAGCTTTTCTCTGGTTGCAGGGCTAGGGGTTTCACAGCAAGAGGAGCCTTGCAGGCTATGTGTGCGTTAGTAGACCTGAGATAGCTTCCAAATTGCCAAGACTATTCTCACAGCCTGCATATATATTGTTGTATGTGTTCACATACCCACTGTATCTCCTGGGCAAAAGTTAAGGCTTATCCCAAGCAGAAATCAGTCTGGACTAGACTGGTCAGAGGACATGGACCTGCCTACTGGGTACCTGAAAAGGTAAGTTTTCCTGCAATGGATTTCTTCTCCACTTGCATTTTCCAATGTTTCCAATTTTTTTTCTTAAAAATTGAGCTATGTACACTTGTGCTGTAGAAATACCAAACCTACATGAGCTGCATTTAAAGGAAATCTTCCAAACCTTACAAACTATCTATCTAGTTTCCATAGTCCCCAACAGAAAAAGCTGGTGTTGAAGAGAGGTGCTTTTGTCATGTTTGTATCCATTCCATGTAAAGTTGTCCTAAGTGGAAAGGAATAAGAAACAAAAATTAGTAAAAATGGCAACAGCAGTCTAGAAACTAGCCTAGACTGGATTTTCAGTTTTCCATACACATACTGTCACCTCCCTGCACTTTGAGGTGGTGGGTCAGGTTGATACATCATCCTGTGCTGGAGTAAGGACCCATCACCCAGGCACTCCTGGGGTGTCTGCAGCAGCTGGGCAGGACTCCTGAGCTCAATCCTGAACCCTGGTCTCCCACAGAAGCAGAGGTTTGCTGCCAGCAGGCTTCAAGGCCAGCTATAGTTAGATTTTTCATTTAAATTTTGGCACCATCTGAAGTCATTCCTGTTACTTCCAAGGATTGTTGCCATTGTATTAAAAAGAGTAAATTTGCTGCTGAGTTACTTACTGCCCAGAAAATCCAGCTGAAACCTGCTACTGCCAAATCTGAGGATTCGATATTGGGCCAGGGGCTTTAAATAGCTTCTGCTACTGAGGATTTTCTGCTGTCTATGCTGTCTAAAAAAAAAAAAAAAAGAACTGGAAAAAAAAAAGGGATTGATAAAGCCTCAGTTTGAAGGATTGGACATGGACTGTTAGAAACTGAAAATTGCCACTTCTGGTGTAGTTATTACCCATCCAGTTTTTGGGTTTTTTTGACTGAATCATCTGGTTTTTTAAGTCTAGGTTTGGTTGCCCAGGGTCCAGGATAAAAAGCATGAAACCAAACAATCCCCTGAATGTTGATATCTTAAACGAAGCCGAGGAAAAGCCCTGTTTATGCAGATTGTCTGCCTTTGGTATACACCACAGCTACTGAGGGTGTTCATCATCACTGTCAGCAGCCCTTTCCCAGTGTTACTTACCCAATGTATATCACACTTTTACCCAGATGCAGTTGCGTACTCTGCTACTGTATCTACATATCACCTTTAATTGCAGTCTGAAGTCTTTTAACTTCAGGTCCCCAAGGTACAACAAAGCCTTCTATTTTTCCAGGGGTGTTTTTTGTTTGTTTTTTTTTTTTTTAATCTCATCTGCCATGTAGATGGGCGCATTGACCGCAACAGTGCATTGGAATCTGTGAGCCAGCCAGGAAAGCTCAAACACTGTGGATGCACTGGCAGATCCTCAACTTGAATACTCCTGCACTCCACAGTCTGTGAATTTATTATGCACTCTGCTGTGTAGCTATAACCTTAGCAACAGCAACCACTGTACAGTGAGCAGGAGTTTGTTGCTGCTGGCTGTTTAAAGGAGCCCTCCCTTATGGGCAATTTGTGCAGATGACAGGAATCGTAATAATTTCATCTGAAACCATAGCAAAGACTGCAATATTTTCTCATTGAACTCAGTAATTCTAGCAATGCAATGAACTGACAAATCAAGTGCTACCCAGCTTTATAATCAGATGCTGCTTGGAAACCCCTTCCCTTCCCTTCCCTTCCCTTCCCTTCCCTTCCCTTCCCTTCCCTTCCCTTCCCTTCCCTTCCCTTCC
>JAYRBT010000082.1:133501627-133512094 GCA_036023395.1 Myiotriccus ornatus | reverse complement strand
ATCATGCCAGGCACTGAGGAGAAGGTAGCATGGATGTAATACTTATAAGACAGCTTCTCCAGCTCCAACGTTCATACCGATTGATTAAAAAAACTGGGTAACTGTCTAAAGAAAATGCAATATTTCTTCAAAATAACAAAAAAAATCTGATCAGCCCTCGTTTTGCTTGAAAGAGAAATAAAAATCCATACGCATTAGCAGTGCTCTTTTTCTTCTTGAGTGAAGATCCACGGGCAGCAATGTTGTACATGCCAGGGGAATTGCAATGCCCTGTTACCCTGCTCCGATAAAGATCGGTGGGTACCACAAGGGTGGCAGCAGTTATTTTACTTGCCACTGAAAGTAATGGAGAAAAATATCCTGACTCTACCACAGGGCTGAAGGTCTGACTAATTTAAAAATCAGTATTAAAATGTGCCAAATATATTTCTTTTGACGTGAGACTAAATACTTGGAAATATTTGTGGTACGCAGTAGGGGAACTGAGATAATATTATACTTTGCCTCGCAGCCCTAACCTTTCTGCAACAAAACTTAATTCTGTGTTCATTTATAAAGTCAGTCTTCTTTTTTGACTTTTGAGAAATCATTATGGAGTTAAAAATCAGGAATGGTGGTATGTAAAACACTGATAAATAAATGTTAACAACTCCCTGTTCTCTTCAAACAGAGAATTCTAGGCAGATTCTGAGTAAGCAAACACTACATACCCACAGAAAACATTGTAAACAATATAAAACATTATGAAATGTATTTACAATACTCTGAATAGCTTTAAACAAAGGCTGTTAGACTTTAAATATCCAGGCTGTCCTCATACAGACTCCTCTGCAATTGTAGTTGTTGAATATTTAAATTTAAATGCAATGCTTCAGCATAACATTCACACTTCTACTTTAACACATTTACAGAAGCACATTCTCCTCTCGTCTTTGCTCTGAGGTGACTTCTCCATCTTTTCACAGTGGTGTGATGCAGCTGGTGAGTTCCCTCCTGACCCTGCCGAAGGCGAGGGTGGAGAGCCTGGGGCAGCCGCGGCGACACTGAGCCCTGACAGCACCCGGCAAGAAACATCCGTGCATCCACCGCAGGATGGGGAACGGCCAGGAAAGGTCCTCGGGTGGACTCTCTCATGGGCAGAATGGGAATTTCAGACAAAGTTTACTGCGACTCCCGTTGAGTTGCAAGATGCAGAATAGACCCCCTTGCTTTCTGAACTTCTCAGAGTGCAGTCCGGGTGTGACTGGATCCAGTCTTAGCCCCAGGCTTTGTCAACAGTTCGTGTCTAGAGGATTAATGAGTGTTATTGAACCTTTCTACAACTTTGTCCCACAGGATAAAGTATGACAAACCAAAAATACTCATATTTAAAAAAAAAAAAAAGCATTTAATATGAAAATTAATAGACTAAAAGAACTTTGTCAAAATTATTTACTACACAGTATAAGTAGTTATAGAGAGTACACTATTTTTGAAGCAATATTGAAGCAATTATATTAAAGCTAGCAAAAATAATTATTAAGTAGAGGTTGATGTTACTCACTCATGCTAACCACCAACCATGAGCAAATGTCTTTTGCTCAGCCCTGAGGAGTAACCTTGAGGGATGTCCCTGCTCAAGGAAGAAATCTACACACACACTCAGAGAAGGGGTATATTGGAAGACCCTGCTGTTAAAAACTTAAGACTGGTCTTTCATTGTGATTTACAGTGATTGACTGTCAGTCATATGTCTCCAGGCCAATTGTGTCAGTTCAGCATCCTTAAGATAAGTTATCAGTAGGTATCACTTGTTGGTTCCTTTATCAGGTATTTTATCACATGTATTATTCTTCCTCAGAATGATTAACTTTGGGATTGATGAGTCAGGCTGGTTTCAGCATTCTTCACCACCAAAAGCAGCACCACATCCCTTTCTCTGTTCAGCACTGATAGCTTTACAAATAGGGTATTTTTCAAGTTGTTTTACCCCTACTCCAGCCAGAGCATCCTGCTACAGATTCTCACTCAAATCTCAGCTAGAAACGATGCACAGGCCTCTTTTAACACCTATATTGGTAACTCTTCTGCATTGCGCTGTGGCTTGTCTTGCAGAGGATGACTAGAAGTGAACTACAAGGAAACATCAGGCTGGGAAACACATCTCCACACCTTCAGGAACAACCACTGGTTAGCGCAACTATCACCATCAACCATTTGGTTTGATGCTTAGGCCCTTCTGCATGATTTCTCCTGTTCCATATTTTGTACAGAAATATGGGGTCTCACCATTGAAAACTGTGTCTCCTCCTCACTAATTTTAATCCTTCCTTTGCATCCAAGAAAGACGAACAGTAATTCCACATAGGGTATATTCTCACTGGTTTTCCTTTTCATGCAGTGGGGTGTTCCTTCTACCATTTCAGTAAGCATTCCAGATCTGTTTCAGGAATTAAAAAGTAGATCTAAAATAGCAGTCACTACTATCACCAATTATCAGAATGTTTGCAGGAATCTGATTGCCTTCCAGTTGAATGGATGATATCATAAACCTCCCCGGGAATGCTGCTTTCATGTAGAAACAAAAAACCTATTTTATTGCTCGTGTTTTGGTCCATAGAAGCAGAGCCAAGATCTATTCACTGAAGTTTTCTCTCTAACCCCTCATGAATATACACAATTTCTTGCCAATGTCCAGTTTTTATCCTTTAAAAATTTGTCCCTTTCCTTTTAAGGACCAATACAGTATTATATTGATATATTAGATGAAGAGATTGCATGAGATGGTCACATTTTTCAGCAACAAGTCCTACTGAATTCACTAGATCGTGATGAGATGTAGCCTGCAATGCACATTAAGGTATTAATGGAGTGTGTATGCTTGATATCAAGTTTTCATGCTGAGGTGCACTGGTGTTAATGTAGTTTGATTACAAAGCCTAATGTAAATTCTTAGACAGATATTCTATTTTAGCTGAGAAACGAATGTTGACAGTTTACTGCAAGATGACAAATGAATGCTGACATTTTATTCTTACATGTTTATAAATCAGTTTAAAGGTTAAGAGTCATTAATGCGGGCAATCTGAAGAATCTATATACATAAACAAAATATTCATTTTTGGATAACTATGTATGTTCAATGTCATTCACAAAAGACAGAAGTCAGATTAAAGAATGAGGGAAAAATGCAAATTTTTCAGTATTAGTTTATCTTTTAACTGGAAACTAAATTATGTGTTTGATAGGCCTTCTGATCAAACCATTATGTACCTGGGGATTTTTTTTTTGTCATATACCTTAAAAATAAAATATCTACATAATCTGAATAAAGATTAACCCCTCCTTTCCCACATGACCTACACTGATTAGAAGCATTTGTCAGTATCTGAACCAGTCTTTCAGTCACTCTGGAAAAGAGATAATCAGTATGGTGTGTGTTAGGACACATCATGGGAATAATTTACATTCTTATTTTTATTCCAGTTTTTCCTGATATTACCAGAGCTAAGAAATAGTCATGGATTACTCATCTATTTCCAAGAAAGGGTCTAAACAGTACTCTGAGAGGGGCACAAATTCCAGTAGCAATTTTTAAGGGCTGATGAGGGCTGCCTCTGTATGAGAAAGGGACCATGGCAAACAAAAATTATTAATGGATTTTACTAAAAGTCTGGTGGAGAAATCTGGTGCTCTAGATGAGCATGTTCTATGCACCATGTTAGATACATGCATCATAGAGGATACAATCACCTTCCTCTTCCTATTCTGACATCGCTTAAGTAATGTAGAGGGGTTTTTCTGTAAAGGGGAACTGAGGTCAATGCCAACTATTAAAAACATGAGGTGAAATTGGCTTTGTGAAATACAAGGCTAAAATCCTGGAATGATTTCTGCACATGAAAGTTCAACAAACTACAAAGCACTTGGCTCATCATAGTTTTCCTGGGTAAATGACCTACCCAGCACACTTTGTCACATGTAGCCTAAGATTCCAATCGTTTTCCATGTGCTTATGATATTTTCCTCATAAAAATATGGTATTTTATATCTTTTGTTACCCATTAGCTAACTTACAGAGCTAAAATATATGTCTAGAACAATTTGACTTAAGCAATTCTTATTTTCTGCATTTTGCTTATGAATAAGGAACCGCAGCACACAATTACTAGGAAGTTATGATTGGATTTCCTAAATCATTAAAGCATATACATATACATGTATATGCACATATACAAAAAGACACAATACAGAGCACCCATAAAATAGCTATAGTCAAGGAAGGCTGAGAGCAGAACTTTGGGTATTCTTTGACTGATATGTTCAAATAATTTGCTTTTATTTCTCAACATTATTGAATCATCTTCTGAATCAAAATTGCTCAAAATTTGTTTCCTGATCACTTATTTTGTTTTCCCTGACTAGTGAAATGAATACTACTCAAAATCAGAAATCTATTTTATAATAAGTAGGTCACAGACTGCTTGGTGTGTATCAGCAAAGTATCTCCTGAGCTCACTAGTGCAGGACCAGCTTCCTTTCCTCAGAGAGAAGTTAGAAAATGGAATCTGCTGCTCATGTCTAGAAAATGTTCAAACTGAGCATCACTATTACACAAAAACTGTATGTTCCACTGCAAAACATTCAGAGGTCGAAAAAAAAACAACAAAAAATCCAGACCACTGCTAAACTGAAATTCACTTTCAAATTCAAGACACTCTCACTGCCTTCTTCACAACTCATTTATACTCCTTCTCAAGATGCCAGCTGGCATTCAGATTTTTGTTGGGAAAAGTTTAGGGGATGAGCTTTTGAGAGACAGTTAGTCTTGGTAAATAAGGCTTTTCATTTCACCTCTACAAGAATGTACTGCTTTTTCTCAGGCAATCACATGCAAGCAATTCAAATGTAAACCTTTTCCTAACCACAGCAATAAAGTATATATTCTACTCTGTGCTGAGCTGCACTTTGTCTGACCACTGCATAAGCACCTGCCAAACACAATAAACACTTGCAGTGCAGGTATATCATTACATTTGTCTGCCACAATGCCTTGATTAAATTGAACTCCTGTTATTCAAAAGGCTAAACAGACATCTGGAACAGCACGATGGTATGACAGAGTTGTGCTTTTTATGTTGAAAATATTTCAACCTTTTGAAAATTGTTACATAGAAGATAGAACTGTCATCTGTACGTGTTTGAAATTTGTGTATTGTTTTTTAATGATTATATTTAAATTGTCTGCACTGAAATAAAACCAAAATATCATTCATCACAAATACATAATTTTTCTGCTTCCTGTTTAAACTAGATTATTTGTTTAGGAAGAAAACATTCATCACCACTAAATTCAGAAAATAGCAATACTTTACATTCACATAATACTTTATGCCTGAGGAATAATTTTTTTTTAAACATGTCCACTGCTCAGGATCTGAACTACTCATGGTTGAATCCCTTTGGTGAGTCAGTGATTATATCCCCCAAAGCCAAGCTATTTTCTATGCCCTATCTACATCTGCATAGCACATCATGTAGTTATATGGCCTCCTGAAACTGAACTTAAATTTCCTGCATGAACTGCTATTGTGAGTAGATAGTGAATGGATATTAGAAATACGTCTCAAAGTAGTGCAGAAAGGAAACATATTTCTTATGAATTCCCACAACTTACAAGGACATTACCTAGAAGTTTTCAAATTCTGCATTACATCTTAGGCCTTCTTCTAAACAGATAAGAAGCTCTTTCATTGCTTTAAGTGTTCCATCTCACTCTTGCCTCAGTAAAAAGCATCACTGATGTTTCTGAAAATAGGTTACAAAAATACTTAAGATAGTTCTGATGCAAAAAATGTTTCTAACAGTGCCTTCAGAGAACTGGAGACCAGCAGCTGACAAAAGCTGTAAATGAGTGTTCATATACCCAGTAAACTAGAAAGCAGTTCCAAACTTTCCTGGAGCACAATTTTTACTGAGAACACAGTTATGGATGTATAAAAACTGGTTTGTCCAGTTCAGATTGGGAAGGGAATGGTCTTGGAACTTAAGGAAGACTTTACTGTTGCTTTGGAGCTGAAATTTGAAGTTGCCATCAGAGAAGAAATGGAAGGGTACATCTTATATGGTCTGAGGGGAATTTAAACTACTGGAGTCACAGACTGTGTTGAGGCATTAATGGAAATACCATTTTTCCATATCTACTCTCTGCTTACTTGAGAATAAGGGGAGGACTTAACCAGCTGGGGAAACAGGCCTGAACAGACAATGAGATAAATTTCTGTATATGTACATTGCTTCCAAAAAACTGCGTTTTTAAGATGCATCATTAAGGGTGTTGTCATGTATATGAGTACAAGTGTCAGGTCCCACACGCACACAAACTTCCTTGCCATGGATAACCCTGCACCAGGCCAGAGAAAAATAAATCTTATGTAGATCAAACACTGGCTATGCTCTTCTTGCACTCAACAAAGTCATGCTCTTGGTAGAAGACACGAACTGTTGTCTGGATAGGAATTTCAGCTGTCATATACATTTCTCACCTTGGATATTGTGTGCAGCTTTGGTCTCCACAATACAAGAAAGATATTAAGCTATTAGAGAGCATCCAAAAGAGGGCAATGAAGACGGTGAAGGGCCTTGGGAGGAAGCCATATGAGGAACAGCTGAGGGTACTTGGTCTGTTTAGCTTGGAGAAGAGGAGACTGAGGAGAGACCTCATTGCAGTTACAACTTCCTCATGAGGGGAAGAGGAGGGGAAGGCACTGATCTCTTCTCTGTGGTGACCAGTGACAGAACCCAAGGGAATGACCTGAAGTTGTGTCAGGGCAGGTTTAGATTAGATATTATTAAAAGGTTCTCCAGGGAGTTGGTCAGAGCACCAAGCCTGACAGAGTTCAAAAAGTATTTGGATGATACTCTCAGGCACATGGTGTGACTCTTGGGGATGGTCTTATGCAGGGCTAAGGGTTGGACTCGATGATCTTTGTAGGTCTCTACAAGAGAAGGAAGGAGTCAGAGAATCTTGCGGCTCTTTCAATGGTAGCAATTCTATAAGTAATCAGCCTTTCAACATGGTGCAGATTATTTATTCCAAAAACTAGATATATATATGATGATAGCTGAGCTTGACCCAAAATGCATGTAAACCCAAGCTCTTTCATTGCTTTAAAATTATCTCAATAATTAAGTTCTTATGACAATAGTTATATGAGGTATAAATTAGACAAGCTAACTGCAGTTTCTGGAACATACTCTGTTCTCAGTGGCACTGGAAAAAATGTGGACTACGTTTGCAATTTAGCATAAATTTGTTCTGGTGAAACTGAAAGGCGAAACTAGTCTGATTAATGTTGAATGAAAAACATCATGACTACTTACTGCATCTATTTTCAGTGAAAAATTACTAGATCCATATTCATTAATTTGTAATGTAAATATGGATGGACAGATCTTCATTGTATTTCTAGTATTTGTGTTGATCTAGGCTGGTTTTGTTTTCACTGTATTCCTATTAGTTGAGTAGAACTCTGGAATAACTGTTTCAGACTAAATTTATATATATTAAAAATCAAATTTGCTTTCTGATGAACAAGTGGTACAAAAAACAAGGCAAGCTCATTAACTGATTACCGCCTGAAGGAATATCCACAAAGGACTTGGAGAAAAACCACTTAGACCTCACTGAGCCAAAACTGCCCTTCTCCCAAAAAACACTTCTATATGTTGCCAGATGGGGCTTGGAATATGGTAACAAAGATACTCTGAGGTCCTAGTCTGAATTTAAATTAAAACTTTTCCAAGTTTAGCAATGTTCAGATATGAAAGTTCTCCTCACCTCACAACAAATTATTTTGTATTTTTCTTACATACCCATTTTTGGCCAAGCTGGAAGGATATAGTGCAGAGATAGCTATCTGATTTAGGAAACACAAATAAAATCTGTTTCACTGAGACTTCTCTCATTTATTACAGTTAACATAAGAATTAAATTCAAGTGATGTTGGAGGTAACTTTAGAGTACAGGTCCATAATGATCAGGTTAACATCTGGTGAATCTTGCTTTTACTTTTCTAGGGATTTGTTATCTTTCTCTTTGTTTCCTTGGGAGTTTGATGTAATAGGATATAATGTCTGACTGAAGGCAAGTAAGAGATCAAGAATTAGTTTAAGAGAGGAAGTGAAAGAAGAGAGAAGAGAAAAATGTGGACAAGAAGGTGGTGTTAATAAGAATATTAGAAGAGAAAGAGTGAAAATTAACTTGACAGCTTAGTGGGGGACAAGGTATGGTAGACCCTACAGGGAACAGTAGAATTTGGCTCTGGAACCCACTATTTTTAAACACAGCAATTTTGAAGACTCTGAAATAACACACACAACCCACAGGCCTGTTGCAGCTTTCAGTTATACCACTGACAGTTCAGAAATTCTTGCTGATCTCTGACAAGACTGTTCTGGATTTCCATTATTGCAACTGACAACACAGGGTGAAAAATGTACAGACAGCCAATGAAGATGCCCAAGACTCTGTAGACACTCAAAATAAAAGTGAAATGTTGGTCATTTCATGAGACGGTGGACAAAGTCCACCTCAAGTTCATAGAACCATAGAATGGTTTGGGTTGGAAGAGACCTTAAAGGTCATCTAGTTCTAACCCTCCTGCCATGGGCAGAGAGACCTTCCACTACACCAAGTTGCTCAGAGACCCATCCAGCCTGTCCTTGAGCACTTCTAGGGATGAGACATCCCCAGCTTCACTGGACAGCTTGTGCCAGTGCCTCACCACCAAGTAAAGAATTTCTTCCTAATATCTAATCTAAACTTACCTTCTTTCCATTTACATCCTCTCCTGTCAGTAAAGGCCTTGGTAAAAAGTCTCTCTCTTTTAATCCCTTTTAAGTATTGAAACACAATAAGCTCTCGATAAGCAGCAATAAACTCTCCCCAGAGCCTTCTTCTCTCTGTTCTGAACAACCGCAACTCTCTCAGCTGGTCTTTGTAGGAGAGGTTCTCCATCCCTCTAATCTTGGTGCCCTTCTCAGGACCCGCACCAACAGGTGATGGTGGGAGCCAGAACTGGACACAGCACTCCATTTGGGGTCTCACCAGAGCAGAGTAGAGGCGCAGAATCACCTCCCTCGACCTGCTGGCCACTCTGCTTTTGATGAATTCCAGGACAAAACTGGCTTTCTGGGCTGCAAGTGCACATTGCCAGACTGTTGTGATGAACGTGTGAGGGCTGTGAAATGCAACAAGCAGGGCTTCTGCGTGTCTATCAGCAGCAAAGATTAGGAAAAAAGTGTGCCAGCTGCTGAGCAGGGCAGGTGACAAAGAACTTGGTTATGATGTGAGAAGAGCAGAGGTACTCCATTCTTTCTTTGACTCCATTTTCACTAGTAAGCCGTGAAACACAGGCCTCTGAGATCAGAGAGAAAGTCTGAAGCTAGGAGGACTTACCTTTGGTGGAGAAGGATCAGGGCAGGGAACATTAAAACAAACTGGACACATGGGACCTAAGGGAATGCACCCACAAGTGCTGAGGGACCTGCTGATGTCACTGTGAGTACATTCTTGATTAACCATGAAAGGTTATAGAGATTAGGGGATATTCCTGAGTACTGAGAGAAAACAAATGTTATTACTATCTTCAAAGAGATATGAAGGAAGATCTAGGGAACTACAGATCCTCACACTGATTCTTGGGAAGGTGATAAGCAAATAATCCTGAGAACCATTTCAAGGAAAATAAAAGGCAAGAAGGTAACCGGGAATAGTCAGCATAGAATTATGAAGATGAAATCGTGCCTGACTTGATAGCCTTCCTACAGTGGAATGAAGAGGGGAAAGCATGGAATGCCATTTATTTTGACTTCAGCACAGCTTTTGACATTGTGTCTCTTAACATTCTTGTAGACATATTGATGGAATATGGGCTAGACAACTGGACAGGGAATTTGATTCAAAACTGACTGAACTGCTGGGCTGAAAGGGCTATGATCAGCAGCATGAAGTCCAGCTGCTGGCCAGTTACTAGTGCCATACTCCAGGGGTAAATACTGGAGCAAATAATACTGCTTATCCTCTTAACTAATGACATGGATTTGGGAACATCATGCACCTTCCACAAATTTACAGATAGCAGAAAACTGTGAGCAGTGTTTGACAGACTAGGTGGCTGAGCTGCCATTTAGAGGGATCTGGATGGGCTGGAGAAATGGACCAAGAGACATCTCATGGGCAAGGGATCAGAGCCAGCCAGCATGGGTTTCGAAAGGGCAGGTCCTGTCTGACCAACTGAATCTTGTTTTATGATCAGGTGACCCGCCTAGTGGATGAGGGAAGGCTGTGGATGTGTCTATCTGGACTTCAGCAAAGCCTTTGACACTGTCTCCCATATCATATACCTCAAAAAGCTGCAGCCCACGGCTTGGACAGGGGCACTCTGTGCTGGGTCAGGAACTGGCTGGAGGGCCCAGAGAGTGCTG
>JAYRBT010000082.1:133470589-133501527 GCA_036023395.1 Myiotriccus ornatus | reverse complement strand
CTGTTGTAGCTGACCCTGCTTGGGCAGGGCTGTGGTTGGACCGGGTGGTTGCCAGAGGTGCCCGTCAGCCTCAACCACCCTGTGACATTGCCTTTGCTGGGACATGGCTCTACCCCTCTATAATTTTGAGGAGGTAGTGGCTCTTACTCTCCAGCCAACGGTATCCCATATGAAATAAGCTGTTTGTATAATATATAAATGCAGCAGAACCTGTAAAGGGTCAGGAAGACGTATTCTCTTTTATCTACTTGTAGGCACTGCAACTGGAGTGAGCAATTCCATAATTCATTTCAATGGGAGTTTTGTTAGCATTAGATGTAGGTTCCAAATGCCTGACCTGCATTTTTATGGGTGATTTGTTAGCAGCAGTGGGTAATCCTGCAGAGAGGAGAGGTTTTGATACTCAGCTGAGTACTAACCTCGACTCATCTCCATTTCTAAGAGAACTCCAGATAGCAGGGTAATTCCTGTTTTCAGAATGCCACATTTTGCATCAAACTGTTTACTGCAATGAAACAAGTAATTTGTTTTTATCTGAGCCTGTATCACATCTCTCACTTCACTGCTGGTTCTAAACATCAGTCAAAGGTGCTTGAACTGTGCTTCTCTACACCAGTGATGCATCCACAGCAGGATCTTCCACAGCCCAGAGTAGTGGTTCATAAATGTCACTGGACAAAGTTCTACAACATCTCATTTTTTCATTTTTATCTTATCTGGCGATAAGAAAGTTTTGGAATCTGTTGTTTGGGAATGAAAACTGGCAATTTTATTATCTAAGAATGAGCCCTACTTTAACCTTGCTGGTTTTGGTATTAATTGCATTTGTCATGAACTTAAAGCAAATGCAAAACCTAATATTACCACTTAACCATAATTTGTGGTTGGCAAGTACACACAGAGCTTTGTATCAGGAAGGCATAATAGTTATCTGCAAGCTGAATACTTTATATAAAAATTATTTTTGTATTGTGAATGTCAATATTACATCTAATATAAAAGACATAAACCAGGATATATTTTGATACTGGAAGAAAAATGAACACAGAGTGTTATTGGTGAGGAAGGTTCCTGCAGAGCAGAGACAGTTTCTCCTGTGAAGTGGCTGTCACTGGATCCTCTAACACAGTAAAGCTCAAATAAGTGAAATCACATCAACATCTCTTACAAATTATAACATTTAGTTGCATAAATTACACAAAAGCTTTGAATGTATTTTAATGATACTACAGATTTAAGTAACATTATAGTATGTTAACATACTAAAAATTTCTACAAACATCGCCAACTTTTTTTTTTCCCTGATATAAAAATTACCTACCAAAAAGATACTTCTCATAAAAGGAAAGAGATTTCTGATATAATTTACAAAAGCATACTGCATGTCAAGTTTTCTAACACTGAAGATAAGTCTTGGTTGCTGATAAGCCATTTTCCCAGTGTCTGCTTAATATAAAAAGACAGAAGCCAGCACAAGGCCAGAATCCACAAATCCCTTCCCCACATTATAGCCTTTAAAGTCCCTCTTGTCCCTTTCTCTCTTTGTGTTCCAATGGCTTTCTCTCTGTTTTGTAGAGTAACTCAGGTAGCAGGAGAAAAATAGTAAATGCTGACTTCTCTCTGTCCCTGTAGCTGCCCTTGTGTAAGGCTTGGGATTCTTCTGAGATCCCTAAGGAATGGCTGGACCTCAACTGCTGAGGAACACAATGAACCCAGCCTCCACTTTTGGGATGAATATTAGGTTATTGTCTCAACAGTGACCATTAAAATTATCAAGTGTCATTCAAAGTGCATGTCCAACCTATTCTTGCATGGAGTTTCCCTACAGGGAAATATTTCTAAGCCAAAGTAGAGAAATAACTGAGGCTCTGGATGTAGTGCTTAGCACTTAGAGAGAAGTGAGTTTCAAGATGTGGTGAGGGATGTAAAAGTCCTAACAAGGGCACTCAACTGGAGGAGATGAGAACTGAGTGCATGTGAACGTCATTCTCAAGAGGTTTCAAGTGACTCTGTGTTTCCAGTGATGGTAGATTGCATAGTCTGGTCCCTTTTAGAACATGTCCAGGCTCAGGGGCAGATATCTGAAAGAGGAAGAGCCAGGAGATGAGACAAACCACTGTTATATTCATTTTTCCTCAGTAGTTCTTGTGTTAGACTATGCTTATGTCGTAATAGGTATCCCTTCTTCTTAAATAAGACCCAAGCCCCAAGAATAAAATTGTGCTTTTGCAATAAATTTTTGAAATAATCTCTCACTGATATTTTTAAATGCGTTTGAGGCATAATTTGAAAAGCAACATTACCCTACTATTTTGAAATCTTCTAACACCATAAATACTGCACCTCCCACTATGTAGCTCTTTAGATGCTTAATCCTTTAAAAGCAATCTTGTGTTTCTTGTGAACCAAATGAGCAAGTTACCTTGAGGGAGAAAACTGTACACTGTCAGTTGTCCCGCAATCAGTGTTCATAAACTTCTCTACATACTTGGAAAGCTTGTGGCTCTTCCACCTAGTGCTGTTCCAGTAGGGAACAACCCTGTTTCTGCTGGCAGCCAAGAGTGCCAATGAACAGCTGCCAGAGCAGATGTCCCAGGGCTGGGCAGGCCCTTGTCCCTGTGGGGGACCTTATTCACCCGGCAGATCCTTGAGAGACCTGCCAGATGAAGGATGTGGGAAAGGAGGTGTGGCAAGTGCATGCAGGGTAACCTTTGTCATATGTGGCTGCATCACAGCACCCTTCACCTTGCTTCTGCCATGTACACTACCCAGTTGTGAGTTGAGCTTTTGCTTTTAAGGGAGTGGAGGGGGAAGGAGTTTTAGTTGAATCTTTCCCAAATTACACCTTCAGCATTTACTTCCTTTGGTCTACGAAAGAGTTCAAAGATTGTCCATCTAAACACGTGGGTTTTTTTCCCCAAAATTCTTCTTGCTCTTTTTGTTGAAAGGCATCACTTGAGGGAGTTTGTTTTCTATTCTGCTTGGAAAACTTGTGGCAGTAAACTGACATGTTCCCCTCTCTTTGCATACTTATCCCAATATAGAAACTTCAATCACAGGCTGAGATGGCTTCTCTCTGAAACAATTTCTTTCCTTGATCAGTTTTTGAACCTACACGTCTAGATTACCTAATTGTATTTCTTGGGAGTAGCTTCATCAGAATTAGATCAAAAATGTCAAAGCATCAAAGAGGCAGTCTGTTCTCCCTCAAGCCAGATGTCAACATAGCCAGCCCACAGGTATTTTCCCCACATTCTCCTAAGACTCAACTTGCAAAGGCTTCTTCAAAAAAGGGAGAGCCAACAAACTGAAGGTGAATCCTCCCAAGTGATTGAACAAACAAGCCAGTCAGGGACATTTTTTTAGGGCTACATAGACTTGAAGCTGTATTACCATTTCATATTTCAGCTTCTCCATTTCCCACACTTGAGGCTCATGTATCAAACCAGACTGGGAGTGGCAGAGTTGCTCTTGGCACCATATAGATTGAGGACTGTGGTTTCTGCAGTCTGCATTGTATCAGTCAGTAAAAACTGCAGGACAGAACTTCTGGCATGCAGAAGTTTCTTTTCTTAAAGCAAGGCAAGTATTAGTGAATATGAAAAATTGAGTGGAAAACTGTTTTGATGACAGATGGGCTTTCAAAACGGTGGCAGTGCTGGTGGTTCTGAAAAGTGATTACATTTACATATAACCGTCAGTGCAAAATCATATGAATCTGGCTTCACAGTTTCAGTGTGAACACCTAGAACTGGGAGAGCTGAGATGAAAACAACTTCTGGAGGTGTTCCCAACTTTATCTTGTTCTATTCATCACACTTCTGGCTTTTATTATTCAATACCCTACCTAAAGATTTAAAAGCAACAATGGCTATTCTTAGCCACATGCACCTGCAGGCAAAACTGAATGTGAGCTACTGTTTCCATTATCAGCTGTGCTTTGAAAGGTTCATGCCAGGCTCAGGTGATTAAGGAAGTTGGGTTAATGCCGCAGAACTGGTGCTTTCCATGGGCTCACTCATTCACTGCCCCACAGCAGAGTTGGTGGCCTCCCTCCACCTTGCTGATGGAGATTACCACACTCCCCAATATACCAGCTCAGCTGGATCCTTTCACCTTTTTCCATCATGAGTCAGGCACATTCACTCACAGTGGATAAAGTTTTAAAAAATCCACAACTGAAACCAAAAGAAGACAATTACAAAAGCAACTAAGTTGTCAGGTGGAAAAAAATTAGTATGCGGACCACTGAATTGGTAGGCAGGAACGAATTCCTTGGCTTGGGACCTGTTCAAAGCAGCTGAGAGTAGAAAGAGGAGAAAGCAATTTTGCCAGAAGGACATTTAAATTTGGATGTGAATGACTGTATCATCACTCTTCATGCACCAAAAGGTGCCAGTTTCCCTATGCAGTGAGGATTAAAGAGTCTGGGTATTACTTCTGCAACAAAGGATTTGTCTAATCACCTCATTGAGGTGCTTGGTCTAACTTCTTAATCTAGTTTAGGTTTGGACATTTTCTCATCTCTCTGTGTATACATAACTGTGTTTTTATATGTAAATGTGTGTTATACATAAGTATGTGTTTGTGTATATAGTAAAAAAAACCCATATATTTAGAAGTTGAAACTGTCAAAATTAGTTTCCTGCTCACCCCAGCACAACAGCTCATCTCACCCTTCCAGTCAAAATTGTTCATCTCACGCTGCTGTATTATGAAGAAACTTTAATTATGTGATTGCAGATTTCCTACACACCTCCCTTCCCTTGCCCTGTTTTAGTCCATACAGAAGTGCCACCAGTATTATTTTAGTCCATTTTGCTGTGGCTCTAAGAGGTCTGGTTTCAAAGCACTGTCCGTGACCTATGTGGAAGACCTCAGTGGAGAGGACCAGGTGTGCTCGTTGGCAAACACCACTGAAGCCTGGGTATCTGATTTGACTCTAATTTACAGTAGGGGCACACATATCTGTTCTGTGGATGTCTGTCCTGACAGTTCATGGCAGCACAATGTCCCAGCTGTGAAGGTGACCTGGAAGGTGGGAAAAGTTGTGGTTCTCTTCCCCATTGTCAGCCTTACGGAAAAGGAGACCCAACAGAAGCCAGAACCTCTGCATTGGGAGTGATCTTCCAAGGATTTTATCTCCTCGGTATTTTAGCCTTTCTCAACAGGCCTCCTGAGACATGTAGCACTTTTATAGTGCTGATGCCTTGTAATTGCTGCCTTCTGCAGCCATCAGTTTACCCATACTACACTTGCTGGATTAACATAGTGCTGATTCCCTTTTCCCTTATCTTCTTTGCCCCTCAATAAGATTATCCCACACCACACTTTTTCCATTATACTCACCACGGAATTTTCTTTAAGCCAGGTTTTCCAGGCCACTCAGAGCTCCGCCCGAGTTCCACCATTTTAGAATGGATCCTGGTTCATAGCTTATGTATGTACATTCAGCAAAGTGAACTAGCCCACCTACACCTCACCTTGATGGAATTGATTTGATTTTTTAATTTCTACATCAGTTTTTTAGTTGTTATTTTTTTGATTCTACATTTGCCACTGGTGCATCATTTATTGTACAAGGGAGAAATCACCTTATACATCCTCTCAGACTGTATTTGGGATGTGACTGCTACATTCCTGCAGACAGTGTCAGACAATGGACATAGTCAACACTTATCTAGTTATGAGAGGCTGAGAAAGTTAGGAGTGTGGACCCGCATCAAATACCAGTGATGAAGTTTCATGATTATTTGTAATAAGGAGAAAATGTCACCAGAATCCTAATATAACAACTAATTCAAGACAAGCAGACATTAGCTTGTAGTAATATGCTTTACTGCTTGCATTAGGCATGTCCACCTGATTTATGGCTACAAAGAAAAAAAATCACTATCATCTGTAAGAATTGTGAAGATGTGGTATGAACGAGGACTCACAGCGGCCTTTCAAAGTCTGAATTTTAGGATACAGACAAATAAATGAGGCAGACAGGGATACAGCCACACATTAGTTATGAGCACTGCCTGTGGATGGGATGTTTTGTGGATAATGAAATCTTCCTTAGAAAGCCCAAAAGTTGAAAACAAAACCTGCCAGGAAATCAGTACAGAGGGAGTTAGGCAGGAACCAGATCCTCTAAATATAAGTGTTCACATGAAGCAATTTTATTTTTTGTAACATAAAATCAAGTAATATTTTAATGCCTGTTGTTGAGCTATTCATCTCTACTCAACAGTCCCAAAGACTTATTCACTGACTCCAGCTGACAGAGATTAACAGATCCAAACCATTTAACTGAGGTGCTCTGCTTCCTGCTGAGTTCCAGGGGTCAAAGACTCACTAAGAATGGACTCCCTTTGCATAGGTGATTTGATAAATAATTAATAAACCTACAAAATCCTAAAAGAAGAACTTGGGAAGAGTCTATATTCAAGAGAAGTTTTTAGCAAAAGGCAGTTTATCACCTGAACAAACATGTAGATACAATCTAAAGAGAATACAACCCCCCCCCCTTGATCAGAAAACAGATTTAAGGAGCTAATTCCTGTAAACAATACAATTTAAATAGATGTGCTTCAAGCCCCCATCTTGATTAGGATTAAGGCAGTGTTGTGAAAACTGGTTTAAGACATAGGAGAGAGATTTCTGGCTGATCAGTGTTTATGTTCTTATTTCACATGAGCCAATTCAAAAATCAACACAATAAAGAAACAATTAAAAACAGTGTATGAGATTATGGGAAAACATGCCCATCTATGTGAGCACGTTCTTTTATTAAATGTTTTTATATTTTTAACAAATGTATAAGAAATCAAATGTCAGTATCTGCTACCCACTTAGCTAGAGTTTTACTTTCAGAGAGTGTAATAACTTTGGGGTTTAGCATGTGTCAGACTTGCCAGTTGTTCCTGTGAAGTGAGTAAAATGTATAAAATGTGTGTAAAATTGAGCAACTTTGTCCCCACAGACACACAGGTTGTGCTTGTTTTGAACTTGTGAAAATGGGACCGGTTAAACAAATAGGTGATTTATAAAGAGAAAACACTACTGGGATTATTCTGTTTTGTCAAAGCAATTGGACTAGCCAGTGGGAAGAATATAATGCAGCATGGCAGGCTTTAATTTACCTCTGGAATGTATCAGGTACCCTCAGCACTTCTGGATCAGAAATGTTTTTTGATAAGGCTTTTCCCTTTCAGCATCACTTTTCAGCTAGGTATTCCCTTCAACCCTGATATTCTCCTTTACTTTCTCACAGTCTCAGCAATTGTAAATTATACTACCTGTGGCTTTCTGATCAACTTCACCTAAAAAGTTTTCATCTATGCATGTGTATCTCTCAGAATGAGGTTATTTTAATCCAGACGTAATTACCTAGTTTTTTAAACCATTCATCATGATGGATAATCTTCATAATAACATTTGCCACCAAAAAGGCCAAGAGATACCATCTATCTCAAATACTATGGAGTCTTAGATATACTGGTGTGCTATTTTCTAATGAATATTTGATTGATAATCATAAGCAATTTGTCTATTTTATTCTCCCTGTGATTGTAATGCTTTTTCTGCTTCTCGTCTTATTACCTAACACATTTATTATAGGACCAATTTTGGGCCTACAGAATTGATGTATACACTTGTTATCTTTGTTGCAAGTGACAATTACCACAATTTTAAGCACTCTTGATCTGTATTTAAGGCCCAGTTAACCAGCAGAGTTGTTAATAGTATTTTTTGAAGAGTTTATTCTTTTTGCTACTGGTTCACATGTACCTAAACTTACAAATAAAGAAAAAGAACAGTTACAAAGTAGGCAGAGATGGGATTGCTGAAAGTCAGTGGCATTGCGAGCTCTTACGCTAGTCTCCAACTGGCTGTTCAGCTGAAATACCATCCTTTTAGGTAGTTTGTTCTGAGTTGGTTTTTTGGATGATACAGGACTGAATTAAATACAACTGTTTATGTAACTATTCAAGTCATAGTTTTGCTTTCAAATTTGTAGGATGAAAGTGCATCAATAAGTCACTTTTATCATAATTTTTTTATTAAAATGGTGTACAGGAGACTGAACAATTGCAAGTAAAGGGTATTAATTGTACCTCAGTTCAGATTTTAATATAACATAAATTACTGAATAGTATTTCTATACTGAAATAGTGGAGCAAACTGCTATTCTATTTAAATGAATGCTATTGTTTTTCATATAAGAACACTGAACACAAGAAGAATCATACCAGAGGTGTTAGGAAGGAAATTGTTCCACTGATTTTGACATATGGTGATACTGCCAGGGTTCCTTGGCATCACTAAAGAGAACAGCCTTCCTGGTTTCAGACCCTCACATTTAACTTTTAGTTCATTTTGTTGTCTTAAACTTAGTTGCACTAGTGACCTTTCAGCAGGGGCTCCCTGGAAGTGGAGGCATCCTTTGTACTCATTTTCTCTTTGAACACTTTGCTTCCATTGAAGAGGAGGCAACATTAGCCTGTTCCTAAGATATTCATTACAGTTTGTGAGCTCTAAATGCACCTTGAATAACAGAATAAAACAAGTTTAAAGAAATTACTGCCAAACTTCTCCAATGATCTGGAATTTTATTCCATCCATATACATGCATAGTAACAACATTTGTTGAGAAATTATTTCTATCAGAAGTAGAACATTATCTTTGTGATCACCAGTTGCAGTATTGCTACTCTTATATTTAAATATATCTTATATATGAATTAGATTCATAATTGCAGCATTGAGTTTAGGTTTTGTTTTAGACTGTGCCTTTCAAAAGATAAAACTGATTGATATGACCTCATTACTTACAATACTGCTTCCAGTAATTTTGTTCATTCTTTATAAAGTATTGCATTTAACAGCAAAGGTTTAAAAATTGAGACAGAGATGCATCAGCAAAAGAAAATACAAGTACTATACAAGAAAGAAAATGCCATCTTCATTTAACGTACGTTTCAGATTAAGAAAGTGGACAGAAACATACTGCTACATACAAATGCAAAGCCTAATGACTAAGGTAATGTATCTGCTAAAATATAAAGTGCAAACTGAGCCCAATTGTTCAAAAAATTGAAATTTTAAGGCGAACTTCACAGCATAGTTGAAACTTCTTTGCAAGTTATATTTTAGCACACACATATCTGCAACAGCATATAAGAAAAAAAATCAGGATACACAAGTGCTTTTGAAGCTATTTCTAAAATGCTTTTCTGTATTGTTTGCGACTATTTTCTTTAAAATCTACTATACAGTGCAAACCATATGTGCTACACAATAACTATACAATAACATTACAAATGACTTTAATATAAAGTTTTTAAATAAAAATAACATAACTACAGCTATGAATACTGCTGGTAAAATAAATTAATATTTTTGAAAATGGCACCAATAATACACTTTACTAATGGACTGTAATGAAATTACACCTTTAAGTCTTCAACTCAGCAATACTGAAATCTCCTGATTGTCCAGATGTAATTCAAACAGCTTTCTTTAAACTGTATGGAACAATGTGCTAAACACAGGTACCAAAGGTGACCGATTGTTTCATTTGACATGTTCTGCTGCATGTGAAGAGCAATAAAACTTCTTATGAGTTATAAAGTTTGAAAGATTGTTGAACTGGATGTCACACAGTCGGCAGTACTTTCCACTGCTTGGAGCTTGGGTAGAGCCATTCACACCTTTAGCTATACTAGACAACTGTTCCTCTGCTGTAGGAATTGCTGGAGAGACATTCTCATTTGCAGTTAAGGGATTCTCAGAGATCCAAGAAGGAGACTTGTGCCCATCTTCATGCGGTGGATTCTGGGAAATGTTCTCTTGCTGTGGGTTAGTGGCAGGTCTTTCCTCCTGTTTTAGTCCCCCATTAACTATTACCATGCCTCGGTTTTTCGGCAGTAGTGGAAGAGATTCTTTCTTCTGCACAGCACATCCATTCGAAGGCGCCTGGCCTTTAGGAGATTCACTTTCTGTATTTGTGCTTTGATCTAGATCAGTATTATGAATGACGAGAGAACCAGAAATGTAATCACTTGGCTTTATTCCATAATATGGAGAAAGCTGATCTGCTCCTTTAGCTTTCTTTATTGCTCCAGGGTAAAGGCATTGTGGAAGAAACAAATGTTTGTTTTCTTCTTTTGTTGCAATAAGCTGGGCTGCTTCACTAAAGACTTTTAGTCCTTGAAGTGTTGCTAAGTGTGTGGAAAATAAGTTTCCATTAGGAGAGGACTGTTTCGAGTTTCCATTTTTCTCACATTTGATTATGCTTCTCTCATAACTGACATCTGGGCTGTTTCTTTCACTTTCTGGGTTTTGAAACACCTTACTGTCGATTTGTCCCAGGTCACTGCGCTGATGGGCAGTGACAGGGCAAAAATTCTGCTTGTGAGCCAGGTAGTTCTCTACCTTGTTAAAACTGATCTTGCATACAGTGCACTCATGGTAGTCCAGCAGCCTTTTGGGAGAAGCTGATGTCCTCTCCGACGGGGGTAAGCATTTTTTACTGAGATCTATTGGCACATCCATCTCCAAGCAAGATATGGTGGAGTGGGGAGTATCACACTTTGAAACTGGAACACACTTGTTAATAGACAGTGATGTTTCCAGATGCTTTGAGACTATTCCTGGAAAGATATCACATCGTGGATGGTAACAATCTCCAAGGCCCTCTGTTGATTCTTGAGTAGATGTACAAGGATTGCCAAGATTAGCCACTTCGAGAAATCGCTGCTGAACTAGCGGTGGCCTTTGCTCTTGCTCTGGCAGGCACATCTCATACATCTTCCTTCGCTTCCGAGTACGCATTGTTCTCTGCATGGCAGGCACTTTGTTGGAAGCGGACCTCTTCAGCGGGGGATCATGGCGAGTAGCACAGTAATACTGCTTGTGGACCATATAGGTTTCATGTCTGCTGAAAGTAATATTACAAGCTTCACACGTGGTCTTGTTAGGGTCACTTTCACCCTCTACTAAAGGAGCACTGGGATTTTTCACATCAGAAGGTTTTCCGTTTATCTTCTCATCACCATTGCTTGCAGTTGACAACTTCTTGGGTTGTGCAGTAAAGTCTTTTTCGTGACTTTTATTGTTTGGCCCAATCAAATCTAAAACACTGGAAGAGTTTATGCAAGATGTCTGCAGAAGTTGATTCTCTGGATCTGATGTGTGAGGAGCTGTATTCAGGATGTTTATAGAGCTTTGACCATTACTGGGACTTACAGCTTCTGGCATTTTTTCTGGAACACTGGAAAAATCTGGTGACTTTGCCATCTGCTGCCATCGGCTGCTGCAGTAATGCTTTTTGTGAACCAAGTAGTTGTCCAAATTATTGAATGTTATGTTGCACTCAAAACATGTAGCCCCTTTAGGCATCAGAGGACTGTAAATTACAGGAGGATAATTGCTACTTCCATGCCTCAGCCTTCGATGGACCAGTTCTGACATTTTGGCTAATATCTCTGAAGCCTGAGGAACCACAGTGATGTCTTGGGGAAAAGCAAACTGGGAAAGAAAAGGTCCCATTGGGAAAGAAGGGCCAATATTAGGCTGAACAGGCGATGAAGCAAGTCTTGGACTGGATGGTTCAGATTTTATTTTAGTATATGAAAAACTCTGCTTATTTGCTGCAGGTTGCGTTTCTGGCCTCTGGTTTGGAAGGAAAAGTGGAGCCTTTTTTTCACATTTATCAAGCTCTGTATCAGAACTTGCATCTTTAGTCTGCATGGTCTTTTGGCTCTGGGGAACATCATTTCTGCTCAACAGGTCCGTTGCTGGCTGTAAACCTTCTTCATTTCCACTTGGAGAGTGTTCAATGTCACTTTCTCTCTGGATTTTGTTGCCAGAGACATGTAACTCTTGGTGCTGCAGTAGCTCCCTCTGAGTTTGGAAGCCAAAATGGCAGTGATTGCATCTAAAGGCAGCTTGAGTAAGATGCGAGAACAGGTGCTGATGAAAGTTAATCACTGAGTCTGCAGTGTAAGTACAAACTGTGCATTTCAGACTAGCACCGGGCGGGAGAAATTCTTCCATTTTCACTCCTATAGAAAAAACAAGTAAAATACAAAATAAAGTGACCATTTTGTCTCTCATGAGGAATACTGGAGAATCAATTGCACAAAAGGTACAAACACAGTAAGAAAGACTAATTTTCTTCTGATAAGATGGCATTAGTCACCCTGAAAATACTTGAATTGGTCTTTCCTCAAACTGCTAGAGGTTATTCCAAGACTTCTGCTCTCCTTTGGAGAACCTTAGTGTTTGCATGCATTCAGCAGAACTGAAGGGAAAGAACAAGTGAAAAGATAAAAATAGACTGGACTTATTCTAAATGAAAAAGTCTTCGAAATCACAGTTACAACTAAAAGGAGACATAATGTTCCCCATACACAATCACTGGAAATTTTGAATGTACAGAAAACACATCAAGGTCAAGAGGTTCAAGGTCATGATATGGCTTGAGGTACAGCCCTCAAGAGTGCCTGAAAGCCACAGACAACACAGAAATAGCATTCTGAGCATTACTGATGCTGAGCTTTTTGCTTGCATGGGTTGGCTGTAGTGTGGGAACAGGCTACAGATCTGTCCTCATCAGAAAGGACTGATAAGTTGTGTTCATTGTGAAGGGAGGAAGAGCAGTAAGACATTTCTTAAAATAAGACTCACTGACATTTTATCTTCCACGTATAATGGCCATTGGCAACTACTGCTATAATATAACACCTTTTCCTCATGTAATCACTGCCACTTTCCCTATCAATAACAGTACATTCAAAGCCATCTTACAGCCACTGATTAAACAAAACCCCCCATATTTCATAGAATTGTGAAACGGAAAATGCTTTAAAAAGAGATAAGACTAAATTTCTCTACTGCAACAACGTGGATTCTGGTTACCTTTTAGAAAATAAAACATGAAAAAATATTAGTACAGATGATATTCAGAATTAAAAATTAGTATTTGCCCTGCATACACATCGACACATAAAACACACTTTAGTTAGATAAATTAGGTTGGTGGTAGTTGGACAAAATAAAACTGTAAGAATACTGCAGCTCACTCTGTGGGAAGTCACTCTGTTGTATCTGGAGGTCCTCTCTTTTCCCCTAGCATCAGTGACTCCCCAAGTTGTGAATGACATTTGAAACTTGGCCTGGTCTTGGCTGCAGAGGCCAGAAGGAACCAAGGAGATACATAGCATTTTAATCAGTGTTTGCTCCCATCAGACACTTCTTCCCAAGGAGGCTCTATGAGGCTTTAGCTCCTCCACTGCCACAAGATGGTGCTTCATATGCTTCCCTATCATATGGTAGTGACAGCAGGATGTCAATGGATTTTGCATTTCAGTCAGGGCTCCGTGTTCCAGTGGTGTGCATCCACTAGAGCCTCCAGCGGGAACAGTAACAGAAGTTCAAGAGAACCCTGGGCTTCCAAAGGTTACAGGGCATTTGGAAAAGGGATGCAAAAGGTGTGATAATCTGTATAGAAAAATTAAGACTGACAGGATCTGAAAGAAAGGAAGAATGATTGAACAGACTGGTTTATGACTAAAAGGAAAGGGAACAGCCTGAGGTCCAGCCTCTGTTCTAAGAGATACCTACACAGATGCTTATCTCTAGATTACCAGCAGACAGGGTCATTCACAGCTCATAGCTCTAAACCCTGGACACCTAAGCCAACGGTATGTCACTGAACGTAAACAGCTGAAGCAAATCTTTTGCACAATGGCTAGGATTTCAGAGTTTTCCTCTGCTTGGGGAGAAATTAATCTGTTATCTTCCCAGAGTACCAGGTTATAATTACTAAGCTGTAAGACATGTTGGGGTGCATTCACCTACTCTTGTTGAAGCTGCTGTAGCCAATGGTTTTGCTGGTTCACTGAACAGTGAAATATTTGCTAGGCAACAGACAGAAAATGGCAATAGCCTGATATTCAAAGTTAAGATCTCGAAGCACAAAAAGATCTGACCTCTAACTGAATGGCTTGTTGACCTCTAACTGAAGGGTTGTCTGTGTTGTCAATATAAAGAACCTTTCACTCAGAGCCCTTTTAGTCCTATTCTGGGAGGTACCAAACGCCTCCAAGGCAATATGATGCCTTCTGGATTTGCAATTGCTGCCCAAGTATCAGAGGAATGTTTTTCACTTCACCAAATCCACAGAGTAGATTCCCAACACCCCAGGAGCTTTTACACTGCAGCTGAATAAGGCTTTCTTCTATGACTAAAGCACTCATTAGTGTCCTTTAGACTCCATTCATTTACCATGAGGATTAGGGACACCTGTAAAGCCCTTGCATCTTTCCAGACACAGCTCTGTACACCAGAAAGCCAACACACCACACACTGACACTGCAGTCTTTCTTATTTTTAGGTTTTCTCTGCTACTGAAAACTCCAGCACAGAATGTCCTGCAAACTCACTTGTGTTTGCAGCCTTAATTCAAATTAAAATTGGTCATCCACACTGATCTGCTGATGTGGTGCTTAGGGACATGGTTTAGTGGTGGACTTGGCAGTGCTGGCTTAACAGATGGCCTTCATGATCTCAGAGGTCTTTTCTAATCTAAGCAATCCTATGATTCTTTGTTTCTGTGATTCTAAAATACTATCCCCATTTTATACTTATTAGAAGGGAAAAGAATATTGTTATCAAACATGAAGTTTTTTATGAAACAAGTGTCCTGGTAAAAGCACAGAGTTTTGGACTGTGGTCTTAAAGCCTTCTGGCTAAAAAGTCTGCTCTAGGACACTATGATCCTACTTCAAGAAGTCTTGCTCTCTGACTGTATGGATTTCTCTCCTGAGCATCACAATAGGGCAGGTAGAGACTGTACTCTAGCCAACTCATGTCTGGTAGACAGAATCCCAAAGTAATTGATTGTGTCTGAATTCTTGATCATACCTTCACTAGTAAAGAAATGCTGTCTGTACCTGTGTATACACACATTAAGAGAGAGACAGCATTCAAATTAGGATTAGTAGATAACAGAAATGACACCAGTTACCTCAGAGAGGTGCTTGGTGTAGGACACAGGTCAGAAAATGTTGACATTTTGGTAGTAACTACATGCAATGTTTGCATATATTTGGAGACCCTTTGATCCACTGAATCTCTACAGTGAATAATTTTTCAAATAGCTAAATCTAGAAGATGATCCATGAAGATACGTGGTACTTACCACTGTGAGAATTTAGGTGCATTTCCAGAGCTCTTGCATTCGAAAAACTTTTGGTGCACTGTGGAAAGGGGCAGACACTGGATATCTGCTGAGCACTGTCTTCACTCTCCTCTGACAGCTGCGGCCCCTCTCTTTGCCTCCCACTGCAGTAATACATGAGATGGGCCTGCAGGTTCCGCTCACTTCGGTACCAAATGCCACAGGATTTGCAAGGGAATATGTCCTCTACAAGTAAATATATGCAGGTGTAGGTTAGCCACAGTGCACTTGGTGCCAACCAATTAATATAGTTCACCCCCCTTCCCCATTAAACACATACTTATTTAATAAAATATTGGAAGCAGAAACATGGGTTTATTAGAATGTCCCTTGCAGATGAGAGACTTGACATGTGAGACAGTTGTTTTTTTCAAAAGGATATTTTAAAAATGGTTGCATAAAGAAAAGTTTTTGGCACGTAGTTATTTTAAAAAATGGAATTAAATTAGATGTTTGTTGGGAACATACAGTACTAATTCAAGAACTAAGCTGTATTTTCAATATGTGACTACTCAGTAGGGGACACTTTTCAATTGTGCTTTTTTTCCTGTGTGCACAAGTCTTTTCAGCTCTGGGTCTTGGAATTTTTGAATGCTAACTACAGATCATTCTGGAGAACACGTATTTTCAGAATGCTTATGCAGTTATTACTGTAAGATCCTGTTGCTCTGACAATAATAATAATAATGCATATGGTGTATTTACACCAAGTGGACAGATATTTGGTTGCTAATATCCTGTCAGCAAACATCTATACACTACATCATGTATCTGTCTCAGAAGGAAAAAAACCTGTTTGACCTTTCTGAAAGCTGAACCTTCCATCCTACAATAAGAACAAGACAAAATCCCTGCCCTTTTTGGGCACATCTACATGAGCAAATTAAACTGTGACAGGGTCCACACTTGAGCACTAGAACTTGCTTGTAGTGTTAAATCACAAGAACAGTCCCTTCTATACTTTTGGCTTAACTCAATCAGCACTTGACCATTCACACATACATTTCAGGTGTTGCCATAGGCCTAGGATGATTCTCTGCATCTAGTCTGGACATTTCTCACCTGTTTTTGACATAAAATTTAGAGTGGCTCCAGACTGTGACAGATGACTTCACGATCAGGCAATGGGCAACTGCAGTCGACATCAATACACATCTTGGTCTACATCAAAACTCTCCCTGACTTCAGAATGCAAGAAACTGCTAGAGATTGTAATTAATAGTCTTGAAGAATAGCTGGTTGTTCTGAAAACATGGCATGTGTAGCTGATGACGTAATTCATTATAATCTGTGACAATTTACGTTTAATATCAGATGTTGAAGTGTATAGGACAACTCTCTATTCCAATTCCTTTGGGTGAAGAAAGTTGAAGACTCCAACCCATTGAAATGGATGAGTCTTTTATTTGCCAAGTATTTACAAATGCAGCCAAAATTTACATTGCTTAGTTTGCTTCTCTGACTGCATTGCTAATACTTGTCTATTTTTCTGCTCATAAATTTGCAGAAAGTATTTATACCACTACCAGTTTCTATTTTTCCCTTTGCCACTGAATAATTGTGCATGGATTTAAGACACAACCACTTAATGGACCAGTTAGTATTCCAACATATACCACTATTAAAACATTATCAATGTAGCTTGTATCATTTAAAGTGTCCACCTCGTGTTAAAACTGACATTTCATCATTTGCTTTTGGCTTCAAATGGTTTAAAAAAGTTGAACCAATGAGGTTTCCACAGAAGAGAAAAGTCCAAAAGTAGTAATAGGAAATTCTGATATGGTCAACAAGTCATATTTGATTTCATTTAACTGCATTCCATCACAGTATTGAACTTTCTGATTATCTTAATGAATTTGACTTCCAGCCATCTTTATTTCCTATTGGCTAGATGGCCTGGACAGTCTGTAGCTGCAGTTACACATGGTGAATATGTGACTGCCGTTATATGCCAAGCACACCAAATGCATTTGAGGAGTTTTTCACGGTAAGAGGATAGAATTTCAGGGACAACAATATATAGGGATGGGATCCGAAACTAATTAGTCCGGTAAAGTGATGCAAAATAGATAAAGGCTACTTGAAGCTAATGTTTTAATTATTTAAAAGCAAAATATTTCAATTTATTTCAATGGATATTTTCCAAATACTTAAATAGATCAATTCAGGAAATGAAACATTCAAGCTCAAGCTGAATAAGGCAAAGGTGATATTCTAATTTTGGTGGTTTTTTCACTAGAAAATGTTAGGAAACATAAAAAAAATCCAAACCTACAACACCTACTTTTTCTAGAAACTGACTTTTTTTCAGCGATCTAGAGAAAGTATATTAAGACATGTCTCACTACAGATCTAGAGAAAGTATATTAAGACATCTCACCACAAATCTAGAGGTGCATTCAGCATGTTACTGGACTTTCATCTTGTTCAAGACTTCAATGAAGAAACTGAATTTCAAATATGAAATGTGAAAGCAGCCCCATCTGGTCAGAGGCAGAGTTGGAACCAGGGTAGAAAGTTCTGAGCAGTGAGACTTGCTATTTAAGCATTATCCTGGAGTCAAGAATACAGAGGTTACTGAGTTGCTGCTCAATGTGTATAGAAAGAGCTGATGGACCATAAACTTAGACTTATCTTAACAACGTTCAGTGTGGGTTTCCAGGGCTCTGCAAAAGGCAGTGCTGACAGCAAAGGTGTTTCCAGAAATGTGATGTTGTAGAAATCTGACTACTTTGCCAAAGACCAGAGTTGGCCTTGTAGATTTATGCAAGAATTCATTCTCAGCTGAAACAAGCTGTGCAGGAGTCTTTGCCCTTCAGGCAAGATAACTCATTCCCGTGGCTCCCTTGCCACTGTTGACTATAAACACAGGTCCGCCCTACCTTTGGTAACGTCATGTCATTTTAGGTGCTTCTGACACCTTCTTTTGGAAAGGTCCTCTACAATGCTAATTGCTGGTTCTGTGAACAGGTGTATCAGCTCACATCTGCCCCACTGCTGGGGTAAAAATGAATGTGCTTAGCCAAAGGGGCTTGAGGTTGCTGCAACTCACTCTCTGGAAAGGAGGACTCAGATGATTTGGACATTGAAAGGTTTATCTTTTAAAATATGCTAACAATAAATGTGTAGCTATCAGAATTTTTTATCCAGAAAATAAGCACTTAGGAAAAACAAAAAACAACAACAAAAGAAAAACATGGCATTAAATGTGTTACCATGGATATTTTAACTAGTCCTGTCTGAAGAGCTTCGAGATGTATTGACTGTTCAAGACTCAGTGTTATTAGGTGTGAGCCTGAGTGGCAGTCCATGTGCTTGCATGTGCATTCACACCTGAAATACTGTGTTCAGTAGTTCACTATAACTAAGTCTAATACTTAGAAACCACAGGAAGCATGGAGAAGTGATCCAACATGGAGTCTAAATGAACAGACTTGCAAAGTGCTGAGAGGTAAGAATGTGCAATAAGTCTAGGTGATGACTGGTGAGGATCATGGTAGCAGCCAATATATTTGAAAAGTACTTAGAAAGTAGAATGAGGAACTAGGGCTGTAAAAAGGTAAAAAGCAGTAATAAGGAAAACCTAAAGATATAAAATTTAATTCAAGCTGAATTTTTCCAGGAACATTTATGTCCCTCCTCTCTAAGGACAGCAATCAATTGCACACTGTATTTTGTCCATGATAGGGTCTATTGATGACCAGAGGACTTAAAAACATTTTTGGATAGGCACTGAAAACAGGCATGATCTCTGCTGCATTTTAAAATAGCCACTGAAGAGATGTGTTTCTTTTCTATCACTGAGTATCATGAATTATTACCAGAAACTGCAGCTGTAAGCAACAAGCTTCCTTCAGCACCAGAGGCTGGACTTTGAGAGCTAGCCGACCTATCTTATCTACTTGAACAGTTTCTGATCCTATTGCCTCTGGCAGCAGATCACAGAACGTCCGCACGAGGGCAGGTCGGGTACTCTGGGTGAGGTTCTCACCAGACTGCTGTTCTTGCTCCTTTTACAGCTGCGAGTTCATCTGAGATGATGGGGGAACAAAAGCAGGCTTTGAGCTGTGGTGTGGTTTCTGTGGTCTTGAATTCGATATTGCTGATTAGCTCTTCGTATGTGCCTTAAAGTACTGCTGTTTTAAAAAACCACCAGAGAATTGTATTCATCACTTACTGTTCACAATAGCTGTAGGCAAAATAGATGCCATTGCAGCTTGTTGAGGGAGCAACTGTATGGAGTCCAGCAGGCGTGCAGGATACATGCCTTCTGTGAGAGTCATCTGACTGGCAGCTTGCAGCCTTGAGTCAAAATCTACAACAAAGGCAATCAGCTCTTCACCCTCTGAGATGGCCTTGGTTGTGGTACACCAAAGCTGCCCTCCTACAGGAAACATAAAAGCAGAAAGATTTAATTGATGGTATCAGATGCCAGAACTTAAAACAGCAGTGCCAATCTTCATGCTCTTTTTTTTTTTTTTTTTTTTTTTTTAATTTGAATGGCTTATTCAAGGTAAAGAGGCATATATTTTTACTTTTACTGTCTTCCTTCTATCCATATAGGAATTTTCACTTATAAGGATAACAGTTTGGGGACAGTTTTCCTAACTATTTGCATAATGAATATTCATTTGAATTTTTCATTTTGTCTCTTAAAGAGCCAGCAATGCAAGAATCAAGATATAGGTGAAAATAATTTATACAGCACTTTTCTCATCATTATTTTCACCAAACTTCCTGTATATTTTTTCATAACTTCAAGTTCACTTTATTTTGAATAGCAAATCACAGCTCAATAAAACCAAACAGCTGCAAGAAAGAAATCAGATTTCCTCTTAAGGGCGTTCTTCCCCTCCCTTATGTTTGTCACCCTCTTTCTCTAAAAAATCTTCCCTTATGTAATATTCTTCATAACATGACTGCTTTATCTCTGCTTACACTGACTGAACTTCCTGAAAAGAAGATATGCCAAAGATCTGTTCCATAAAGGCTTATTCAAATAAAGGTCTGTTTAAAGGGGGGGAGGAGGGGGAAGTAGAAGAATTTTCATCAAACAGTAAGATACACTATAGCAAATGTCACGTGTAGTGCATTAAAAAGAAAATTAACTATGCGAGTACATCTACTAATGTATTTGAATGCGATAGAGAATGCTCATTTATTTAACATGTTTAGACAGGCAAAGCACTTATATTGTGTTATCTACACTCTCAGGCCTAGATGCATATCCAATACAGTTATGCCTGAAATAATGTTGCATACTTTATATGTTATAAAGCTTTTTTTTCTTTTCCTTGGGTTTTGTATATATAGAAAAAGCTATATGTTGCATTCATTAGGCAAGCAAAAACTGCAGTCGTTTTGATAAGTAATATTGCTGTGTTTATCTTTCGGCATAACTGCCTTTTCAACTGCACTTCATTTTTTTCCCCTCAATGAGATTATAGTTTTAAAACAACTTGTTGCAAAAATCTGGTAGAGGAGATAACAACAGTGTATGATATGCCACAGCTAAATGGAAGAATTAGGACATTGTTTTAGAGAAATCTTGGACAATTAATTAAACCAGTCTATTAGCTTTCAAAGATGAGCAAACAAAACAGCATCAGTAACAGTGTGTTTCAGTGGTAAAATACGCTAAGCTTCCAGACCTCAAAGTGGTGTAGAAGTTTCAAAGCAGAAAAGTGTCTTTGTATTCACCCTTCAGTAATACAGCAGTTGAAGGTGGTCCAAAGTTTACAAAAAATTTAATGTGAGGAGACCAAAGAATACTAAGGTTTATTAGCCTCCAAGATTACAGCATTAAATGGTGCAAATCTGAGACTTTCTCTATCCCAGCAAACATCTCGACATGCTGTACCCTTGGGGGAAAAAACCAAACTCAGTCTCCAAAAAAAGAGTGAAAAAAGGTCTCCAGCTGCAATCAGTCTGGATCAGCTAAAAGGCTGATTCAGTCTCCTGGTGTTAGAGCTCCTCAGGGTGTTGATTCATGTCCAGCAGCAGATTAAACTCAGGCAGCTGAAGCGAGCAGTGACCCCGGCTGCCTGATCCACCCATCTCCTGCAGACTGTCACACCTACGGCAGGCACAGCTGGGTGCGATGTGTGACAGCTTTGGAAGCACAACAGTCTCTAGCTTGGCTTAACAGAGGTAATCAGAACTACAGAAGTGAAATCCACTCTATGAGTACAAACCTTCAGCCCAGCAGGATTCAAACCCAAGAAGTACATTGTTATTTTATTTTCTCTCATCCTACTCTATAGGAAATAAGGCATTTATGTGATCATGACATACATGCCCATGTTTTCATCAGCACATGATGCTGTGTTAAGTTAAATCCCCAGACGAACTCCCAAATGATGCATTCTTCCAGTTACTGGAAATGAAGCATAACACCTTTGCAGCAAAAGTTACCCACAGGGACAGGACATGGTGCAGTCACCACTTGACCCCTTCTATGCTTGACTGCACAGGTTAAGGCAAGGGCCGCTGTCTTGATGTAATGTAAATGACATTATTGATGTAAATGACTTTATTCCCCTGACCTTCATGCAAAAAGGAAAGACTGTGGAAGAGAAGTCTTCTTGAGCCTTCTACTGCACAGTCAAGGAAAGAATACAAGTCAGTCAAGTGCTGAGTACCCAGCAGAGGCTTCCAAATTTAATAGGAAGTTCCAGTCATGACTATCATTTGAATTACTATGCTGTCCAGACACCTTTGTCAGAGATAAGGGCTTCCTTACAGGTGGCAGCTACAAAATAGGAAAAAAGTTCTTGCTTAATACAGGCTAAGACAAAACTGACACATACAGCAATTTCTCAGGAGCACAACAGCTTTTCATAAAGCAATGGGAAAAGTGTTAACAACAGGTTTCCAAAATGATAATATGGAAGCCTTAGCCAAGTACCTGTGGTGATGAGGAGACAGAAAGATGTTTGCGTGAAATATTTGCAAAGACATGAAGATTTCAGAAGGAAATGTAAAGAACTGTTATTTATATGAGATGAAGTTCTCACTAAACTGGTTAGATTTTTTTAACCATCTGTTCTTTTTGTTAGAAAAACCCTATAAGAGTGAAATTGCTCTACCGAAGTTTTACCAGGCCAAATGTCTCAATCCTAAAACAGACACAGGCATCAGAAGAAGAGAAAGGATGAACAATCAGATAAGTTCTAATAGAGATGAGTGACTGACAGTGCCTCTGAAATAGTCATGATTATACGATTTGGTTAGAAGGCAAAACAACAGTGATTTTGGGCCTCTTCTTGCCCATAATGAGTACACTGGTCATCCATTGTGGCAGAGTAGTAGAGGGAAGACTTTCAGTCAGGTGCAAGAAGTATGACACTATGTGGATGATTATGATTCGATTTATTGATAATACAGTAACTAAATATTGGCAATGCAGTATACAATATAAGCAAATCTAAAGGGTTATAAACCAAACAGGTTAATTTACAGTCTTTGGCTTTACAGAATGCACAATTTAAAAACAACAAAGCACCCATTTAACTACTTTAGGATTTTATCTCTGTATGTGACTGGATCTTAGTCCTTTTACTCACCGGTATAAAACTGACTGTTCCTCGTCTTCGGGCTGGACATACCCTGCAGGGGTCCCTGCCGAGGGTGGGGTAGGGTGGGGGGAATCCATTCGGAAGTTGCCTGCAACCTTGGGACACCAGTTTGCCCAGCTGGCCCAGTCTCCAGCAGCATTTTATACCCTTTTGCAGGCCGAAGTGAACCAAAGTCAATCACAATCATCACAGCTTCCCCCTGTCTGGAATGCATTCATTATGCAAGCAATCCAGGCAGCTCCTCCTGCAATTCCCACCTAGTGTTCTGTTCTTAGGACAATTCCCACCTGGTGTTCTTATCTCAGGACAAATCACATTGCCCATTACAGGCAATAGCAAGGGAAGGGTTGGATGCCCGTGTGGAGAATGCAAGGGTAGACCCAACTCCCCATCACATCATTTATACTGAAAGGGGTCTTAGTGGTTTTATGTGGTGGGGTAAGAAGAGTCTTACTCTTGTGGCAGTGCAGAAAGGAAGGTTTTAGATTACCAGAAGGATTTGAAAGATTGGAGATCTCTGTGAAATTGAAAATAAACTTCTTGAGCCTGCAATGTATTGTTTTATATCTAAAGTTAAACCAAGGAAATTTATGTGATATATACCACAAAAATATCAAACATAAGAAGAGAATAGAAATGTCTGTAAATGCTATGCATTTATTTGAACTTTTTTTCTAGTTCATATTGCAAGGAATTAAAAATGCTCATTTATTTAAACATCGAAAGATGAGAAAGTTAAAGAATATAATGTTGTGCAAACCAGAGCAAAAAATTACATTCCAATTGCATTGGCATGAGTTCTTTACCAAATGACATCAGGCACTGAAGCAGTTATCTGATACCCTCAGAACTTCCACCAAGTGGAAAGGTTATTTCTGGGTTCTCTTCTTTGTCTACATCTTTCACTGCAAATATTTCTGCTGCTTGAAAAAAACACCAACACCCTTAAATAAAAAAAATAAATAAATAACCCCAAACAAACCCCCCTACAAACCTAACCAAAAAAACCCACAAAAAATCACCCAAAAAACCCCCCACTAAACAAAAAAAACCCCAACTTTCTATGAAAATGACAAGAGTAAGGTCCTGATGTCCCTGAAAAACTGTGGACTTGCTGTTCTTTGTAATGTTTATGATCAAGATTCTTGTGCAAACAGATCTGGTTCCTAACAGGAAGCTTATAAATCATACTCATAATTGCTGTCAAAACTGCAGTGGAGTGTACTGCAAGTTTCGATAATAAAGAATAGAGTCACAGTTCAAACTTGATTACATTTTGGAAATTCATGCTGCTCTTACAAGAATCAGTGGTCTTAAATATCTTCTTCTCCTGCCAAATTTTTCACTTGCACTTTTTATTATTTATGAAATCAGTGTCTGCACAATGTCATGCAGACCTCTGCTGATAAACTCTAATTAAGATTAAGACAAGCCTTTTGGAAAGGATCCCATCATTAGCAAACATGATAAACACAAAAATACTCCCTACTTGTCAACCAGGAGCAATTCAGTAACCTAACAGTATTATCTGTTGCTAGGCTACAGGGCTGACAAAGCTTCAATTATATTGTATGGCCATACATATAGAATACTGTATAAGAAAATTTATCTAATATAAAAGCATTTAACTTCATCCATGCTATCTGTAATTCACTGCTTCCCTCAATGGCAAAAAATCAGGTTAATAATTACATAGCATGCTGAAAAAATCTTAGCAATGTGTCATGTTTGCACAATTTTTTCTAATTTATCTCTGTGATTGATAGACATTTGCTTTGTAAAAATAATAAAATGCAAGCAATGGGATGCTGTAAACCAGAAGCGTAACTACATCTGGACTCATCAAGATATGGAATCACTCTTCGTATAAAAAATATATAGTAAATTGAACCAATTAAAGCATACTTAGATGCAATAATACTCTATCTTCTGTATTCAGAATAAGGAGTAACGTGGTGATAGATATGCATGAGAATACAAAACTTTATGTAGGACAGACACTTAAAATAGAAAAAAACCCACTTGCTTTTTTTTAACAGCCCTTATTTTTTCTTCCAGATTTGATTTTTTTTTTTTTTTTTAACAAAGCAACCTCTATTATGATATTTGGAATTAACTATTTGCTCTGAAAATTTAACTAAGGCAATGGCCCTACATCCATTTCGATTCTCAGAACCCTACACCACTTTCAGGGAAGACACTGAAACCTGCACAGTGAGCCTTCTGATGGTGGCCTGCCTTTTTTTTTTTTTTTTTTTCCCCACCTATGCTTTGCAGACCTTAAAGAATGGTCATTTGGAATCTGTGGATCACAGTCTGAAAAAAATATATATGCAAGGACAGACTCACCTAACTCCACTGAAAGAAAAGACCTTCAAAATGGATGAAACCATAGAACCTCTTGATTCATACCATTGCTTTTAGGAAAAGTGACTTTAGAAAGCAAGTAGCTAAAACCAGTATTTCCATTGACTACAGTTGTTTCACAGATAAAGAAGCATAATATTCAAAGGCAATCCCAGTTTTCCTGTCTTTCGTATCAGTTGGTTTTCCTAGCTGAAACATCTGAGTCTAGTTTTTTTGACCCAGAAATGGCATGCATCTTTCATAGAAGTTTAGGAAGTCAATGGCAATTTCTATTAAAACAAATATTCAATGCCAGTTAATTCAGAAGTACTACTTTCATGTAGTAAAATTTGTGCTTGCTGGATTTGACTGCGTTACTGCAAAAACATAATAGCCCATTTCCTGTACACACATCTTCTTGCAAGAAGGGTCAAAAGACTATCAGAATTTATTTAAACAACAGACTGTTACTCTTAGCAACTTCCAGGCACTGTAAACTGAATTAGACCTTCCTCTCCTAATGAAATATTCCAATTTGTAAGAAATGATGCTTTCAAGTAATGGTAATGGGGGTTGGAGTTAATTTATTATTTTCCCTCCTTTGTTGCACAGGAGAATTTAAGGAGAATTTGCATATCAGAATAGGATGGGATCTTCATATTTGGGTTCTTCCTGCATCTCATGCATGGGGCTGTGATGACAGCACAATGAATGCCATTTCAGTAGGCACAAGTTACTGGGCAGATCTCTAATTTTTGACATGAACGAAGTACATATATTTATATGTAGACACGTCGTTTAATAAAAAAATTATAATTCATTCAAATCCAATACTGCTGAAATTTTTGACAGTAGAGTGGTACAAGGAACAGAACTTATAAATTATGTGTGCCCCTTCTTTGAAAAATGCTTTGGAGGTTTCTTTGTGCATTGGCAAATACAGTAGGAATATGAGTTATTGTGTGAATCCTCCTGCACAGCACCTGATAAAAGAATAAAGAGCTGTGACATATTCTTAAAACAATAGAGGAATTAAAGAGAAACAATGGGCCAGCTGCTTCATTAATACAATCAAAAGAGAGCCCAGCACAGAGGAGTCCAGATAATTAAGCACTACTCTTTTAGACCTCTTTTCTGTAATAAAATTGCTAAAAATTTATTAACTACTTCATAGTTGTTAGATAGATCTATGTACTTGTTTATTTGGGTTGATTAATGCCTTTTCAGTATTCTACAACATGCCAACTCATGGTTCATACAAGTTTTTGAATAAAATAATGCAAGAATATGTGATACGGATCTGTGGTGTATACAGCAATAAATCAAACGCATTTTGTGAACAGGCTTTCCAGTTGCTAAATAATTCTTAGCATTTTTCACATGTGTTCACAAAATACATACTTTGCACAGCATTTTTGCTATTAATGCATTTTAATGCCATAGTTCCAGCCATCTCTTAGTGAACTGTCTCAAAAAATCACCCCTGCAAATTCAGATTTCTCAAACTCTCACAAAAAACAGATTTAGTGCTACATTAATAAGATGATTACTTAGCATCTCCTATAATTTTTCCTTATTTACCAATCAAAGGAGATTTGCAAAAGATACATGACCTTTAATTTTAACTAACCCACTGCATACTATAAGTATACTGACTACAAAAAATGGACAATCTATTATACTCTATAAAATTACACCAATGGACAAACCAATTCTGTTCCACTTTTACTATTACCTTTGCGTTCAGCATAGGATATGGAGACTTCTTAATTTTTAACTCACTAAACAAAAGGCAAAATAAAGGAACTGCAATGATATTTTTCAGAACAAAGCAACAGAAAAATAGTCACCTGAATGGCACTAATCAAATTAAAAAAGGAGGTGTTAAAATTTCTGCATTTTGAGATATGAAATCTCTTTCCAGAAATGGAAGAAAATACTCCTTAAGAATATATTTCTTACTCCTGCCCAAGAGTCAACCTGAGCTTTGGGTCTGACTTCAGCTTAGTCATATGCTGACAGCTGACAGTGTGTTCATCTGAATAGATGAATTTATAGTTAAAACTGTCAGGCATTATATAGCTGATAAAGAGGAAAAGAAAAATATGAAAGGAACTCTCCAGTCCTAGGGGAGAGAGCTCCCAAACCTGGCATCTTGGTGTCAGTGTCAGGGGTAGGTCTTTCCCTTGCTGCAATACAACTGTCACTAACCTCACATCTGTATTGCAGCAGATCTTAAATTCATGCTGCAAAAATCTTCATCAGCTGAACCTCAAATGCAGCACACTGTTTCTGCAGAGCAAGGAGTGTAACAAACGCTTAGATTTGGACCTCTTCTTTTTTTCCACTGTTGCGTGCCTGCATTTTGTTTGTTTGAGGATTTCTATGTGTTTCCTCCAATTAAATGTCCGCAAGTAACTCAACAGACTTCTATTAGGTAAAGAGGCAAAACAGATTAGTCCTCCGAAAATATTCACAGGAAAATAATGTGGTAATTTTATTTGCCATTTTCCCCCCTGATAGAGCTGTCACAGCTTATTTACCACAGGGGGAGACAGTTAAACCCATATCCTTAGAAGTTCTATGCATTTAAGAGGCTTATATATCTCTTCTGGGACCTTCGTTCAAATCCTGGGCTAATCAGAATGAATACATATCTTTCTATTAGATGGCTCTAAAAAGTCTTAGGTGATATCAGCTCCTGGTGGACGACAGTCCACAGCGTAAAACTATTAAATGTTTGGCACAAATGGCAATACTTACGGAATGAAACTGAAAAACTGTAATAGCCTCCCACATCACAAGAAGTTAAGTCTGCTGCTCAGAGGTTGAAATTAAAGCCTGCCACAAATGCTAAACCTGTTATATTTTTTAATTCAGTATAAACTCAAACAAGGAAGTTCTTTCCCAAGTTTAGCAATTTCTTCCTTTTTTTTTTTTTTTTGTTTCTTATTTCTTTGCTAATTCCTTTGTTTTGAATTGAGTGCTACACCTTTTTTACACTGGAATTAGGTCTCACTTGAGTGTTATTTCAGAACTTACTAATCCTTCAGAAAGGAAATGATAAACAGCTTGGAAAGAACTGATAAACCCTTGCTGACATTGCCCACATTGCACTCCCATAACCACTGCAAAGGATCCAGGACTTACTGTCACAGCACACTCATCTCCCCTTTTACTTTCTGCAGGACCACTGAATGGGCACTCTCCAAAGAGCTTCCCAGGAGACATTCCCAGGTGACGCCCACTGCTCTCCCCAGCTTTTGTGGATGCACCAGGTTTCAGAGAGAGAAAATGGACCACTGAAACCAATTACTCTGAAGCAGAGCTTCAGATACACACATTCCTACAATCCCTGCTTCCATAACAACACAGCTGTAAGGTGACCTTTTTGTAGCCTTACAAACACAATCATGCCTGTGGATTGTCTTTTCAGAGTTATTTCGTTAGGCTGGAGTGTATGAAAAAAAGAGGTGATTAAATGAGACAATAGCTATGCTTTAATAGCACCTCTTTCTTACCGGAAAAGCAGAGTACACTGCATCTTATCAATGGATTTTCTACTGTCTTGCACCTGCTACTGTAGGGCTCATTTCTTGCCCCTGGGCAAATGCAGAGTGAATGGCAGAGGTACCTGAGCATAAGGAAGAATTATACAGCAGGAGCTGTAGTGATAAGTTGTATTTGTAAAGAAAATCAACACAATAAATAAAAGGAGAATGAGGAAATTATAGAATGGTAAAACCAAAGTAAGAAATATTGGTTATGAGACCTGATTGCTTGTTCAATACAGGGGCCACACTCCAGAAAAAGTTTTTGGCTGTATGAGAAACAAAAGCCACTTTTTATAATGAACAGAAGCTGAAGCATTTAGTTGAGTGCACTGTAACCCTGAGAAAACAGTTGCTATTATTGCAAGTTATCTTGGAACTTTCCTGGTGTTAATGTTCAGCTCACAGGCTGAAGTTCAGAAACTAGTTTACCTCAGCTGTAACAATCATGGAAGCTAAGTAGCACTTGATTCCACAAGAAGTCTTGCTCCCACGTAAGCCATTAGAATGTTTTACACTGGCTGCAGTGGAAAGAAGACTGTGACAAATCAGTGTCTCTGTTACTAAACCAGCAACTAAGTAAAAGGCATTAAAAGTACATTTGCATGTTTAGTATGGTCTAAAATGTAAATGCCATAGAAGCTGCAATAAGCATGTAATTCAGTCTTTTCTAAAGTACTTCATTTAAAAAAACAACCACCACACACACACAAACCCTCATACCAACACCCCAGATTTCCTCCAAATGTGTTAAACCCCAGGTATTATAGTTCTGCCTTTTAAAGTAGAAGCTAGAAGTAAATTAACTGAAAACTCTAAAAAATCAAAAGTGTTGCCACCTTCCAAGCTATATACAGTGCCCAAGGTAAACATGTATTGTAAACCACTGCTAGTCTCCCAGTTAGTTTATCTAGTAAGATTCTGTTAACAGAAAGCAAAGACTGAGCTACTTCTGGTCACAATGGAACTGAAAAAAAAAAAAAAGATTATGAATAAGAAAATACTTAAGATTCTTGCTGTGCACACTAACATGGATTAGCAATTACGAAGGATTCTGTACTTGATGATTTCTTCCAAAACAGGCTTAATAAGAAATATCAGTTTACTGAGCATTATACAGGTGCATGGGAGCTGCCATTCTGCCTGCCTGGTCAGCATGATTTCTAAATGGCCAGGAAAGAAGTGACTGTATACCCAAAGGCAAGCTGTCAAAATTCAGTTTGCAGCTGATAAACTGATTACAAAGCTGCTTAAGACTTTGCTTGTAAACAAAAGCATTTATCAACTAATAATTTGCAATAAACTGATGTAACTCCCAGCTGAGCCCCAAACTGTAATTGTCTTTACCATCTGCCTATTAAAATACCATTCTTCATCACCAAGCAGGAGCAGAAGGGAGAGAATCTCCAACAACTACATAACTTGCATGCTTATAAATAATCTGTGAGCATTTCACACATTCATTATGACTGCCAGGTTTTGTATATTTCATTTTCTCTTTTTGAGAGGGAAAGAGGTGTTATAAAGTGGCAGAAAAGAAATTAATAAATACTGCCTGGTGCAAGAAAAAATTATGTAAATTCATCATACTCTGCAGTTTCTTAATTTTTTTCTCTTTTTGCCACTCCATAGGAATATCATGATGGAAGCCCCCTCAAGCACAACTTTGCAGATTAAACTCTCAATTTCTTTTCAACTTGTCAGTTTTCATTACCTTTCTTATGCATTCACTTCTTACAGCTGCTTCAATGGGAAGCCAGTTAAAGCATACTGTCTCCCTAGGGGGGAGTCTTCCCGGGTCTGAGGCATTCTACAGGTTCCCTGGACCCTCTACAGGTCACCCTTAAGAGAATTTTGCCTATCTTGTTGAGAGGATGTGAAAATTAAGTGAATTTACATGCTTTTATTTTCTAGCTATTGAAAGCCCAAGTCCTGAGAAAGGTGGCAGAGTTTAGACAAAGTTCAAAATTAACTAATTCAGACGCTCTAAAGCTGATACACCGCAAAGGAAGAATTACTTTGTCAAATGCCTAAAATATTCAAGTATGAGGGGGAGAAAACAGGAGAATTGATACTGTGCAGAGAATTGTAACCCCTCAAGATGTGTCTGCATGAAAAATTGAATTTAACAGAGTCGCACTGTGATTTAGTGCAATGCATTTGACCATATATTTTTGCAATCTGCACTCTCAGCCACCAACTGGTCTGAACGCAAGGCTGTGACCA
>JAYRBT010000082.1:133436613-133470489 GCA_036023395.1 Myiotriccus ornatus | reverse complement strand
AAAATGCACAGATGTCTTAAATGCAACTTGATTTCTCATTGACTTTCCAGATTCAGATTAGAATGATCTGTTTACCCGAAGTGAGGCTTTTCACGTGTATGAAAAACATTTTATGCCGTTACTGGGAGGAAAATGGGCATCTAAGAGCAAAAGAGGAAGGTTCCTCCTGTTAATCGTATTGAAATCCAAGAAATTAAAGGACGATCCTGTCACCCATGCTCACAGCAGTTTCATTTTCTTCACTGATCTTCATCTACCTCTTAGCACCTCTGGCTCTCTGTTACTACTAGCATTGCCTGTAGAACACCACCTCACACCCAAGAACTGCAAAAAGAAATAAACCCCACAAGACAGATTGGTACCTGTGGATTTTTATTGTTTAAGATACATTCCAATCAAGACAATTATGGTTGTAAACTAACATAATTTTACATGTACATAAATACATGTACTCATAAATATGCTGGCTGAACCAGGTCTCTGTACCTAAGTTTTTATCCACAGTTCTGGCACAAGACTCAAAAGGGGGTGAAACGGAGGGAAAAGCCAACCACATGCATGGGTACAGAAAACATACGTGTGAAATTTTTTTACCAATTTTTGTAAAGAATTTTTGTGTTGTGATAAAAAACACCTTTCAAACCTCTGTAGTTTACACTCATCATATAAATTATCTAATCGCAGAAGCATAGATTGGCTTGGGTTGGAACCAGCCTTAAAGATTATCTAGTTCCAGCCTTCCTGCCATGGGCAGGGACACCTTCCACTAGACCAGGTTGCTCAGAGCCCACCCAAGCCTGGCCTTGAACGTTTCCATGGACGGGGCATCCACAGCTTCTCTGGGCAACCTGCCTGTGCCTCACCACCCTCACAGTAAAGAACTGCAAGCTTTAAGTAACTCGGTTGGATGAGATCCTTAGCGAGATAATGCTGAGCTAAGCTATAAAGTTAGAAGGGTCGCAGTTTTAAAGACTTGCGTAACAATTACTTTACAAAAAACAGTAAAAAAAAAAAAACCCAAGCAAACAACAAACTGGAAAATATCGGCAGACACTAAGCTGGAATTCAGGATTCCTTTTGGTTACCACGCGAAAGAGAAAGTTATAAGAGTTTGGCACTGAAACACTGCCCGTGACACCCGGTCCCTCAGAAAGCCCCTCAGGGGCGGCCCCGCCCGCCCCGCAGCGCCCCCGGCGGCCGCGCGCGGCCCAGCGCGCGGAGCCGCCCCGCCGCCAGCAGATGGCGCCGCCGCGCCGCCGCCGGGCGCGCTGAGGGGTGGGGGGGGCCCGTTATTTATTTAATTTTACACAAGGCTGCACATCGCACCGCCGGGGCTGATAACGCCGCGAGCTGTCGGGAACTTTGATTAAATCCTCTCCGCGCGCCCCCGCGCCGCTCTCCCGACAGCCGCCCCGTGCTTTTCCTGTCACGACAGAGCGGGATGCTGTCGCTCCCGCGGCGAAGACGTGTCCCCTCACGGAGGGGAGCCGGGCCACGCGCCCACCGACGGTGCCGGAGGTGATGTTTTAAATAAACTGCCGGACTGACGCGCAAAGCGAACAACATCGCTTACAATGCTGTCTGCTCACCCGGGCACCATCCCTTTTTTGCTCCGGAAACAGCGCAATGAGGCACTGCCCTGCGGCCCCCACCCCGCGCTGGGCTCCCCGCGCCCCTCCACTTCCACCGAAACTTTGCGGACGGGCGGTGATGGTTGCCTTCCAGTCCAGGCTGTGATGCTTGTTGCCATCACCGCTGCTGGTGGATGCTGAAGCCCGCGGGAAGGTGAATTTTAGAGCGGAGCCAAACTGTGACCCGGCAATCTTGGGCTGCATTACCCCCTCCTCTGGCCTGGCACCCCAAATCTGCGGCCAGAGCACTGCTTGAGCCAGACAGTGAAGGTGGCACTGCCCATAAGATGTTCACTGAAATCGCCTGTGCTTACCTACAACCATGCGGGTGCTTATTTCTGCTTAAATCATTCCCCTGAAAAACTGGAGAGTGAAAAGATGCAGCCAGGGCTGGAAACTATTCAACATCAGTTACTTCATAATATTTCTGTTGCTGAGCAAAAACAGCATTCCAGGGTGCGTGACTCCCATGGAAACACGTGGGACTCGTGATGTTAAAAGTTTGTGGAAACCTTTGAACACTTATCTCTGTCTCATGAGAGTAATGAAGAAATTTGATGTCAAGCATACAGTGATCCCCAAAGAACTATCTGGCTTTTAGAGGAGCAGGGATTACACACCAAGGTGAAATTCTGCTAGCTCCGTAGTGCTGGCATGAACCCCTGTGTCCTGGCTGGCCCCTTCTTAAAACTGCACAAAATCTTAAAAGGAATGGTATGAGGCTACTCTAAGTAAAAGGGTCACAGAGATTAAGAAAAGTTCTATTAAATATTTGGGATGCTCCTGAGAATAGAAGATTTTTACAAAGCAGAATGAACCGGCAGCAATTACCTATCAAGCCTCCCAGTCTGACTGGAAATCTACACTGCTGCTGAGGCTGTTCTCATGATCACCCCCTCAGCCCCCTGCTGATGAACCCATCTCTGCACGTCTCTGACCAGTCCTATTGGAAACTAAATATTATCTACTACCTCTCTTCCTTTTAAACCAGGACAAAGTATAATGAACAACTCGAAATCTCTCTGGGGTATGGAAATGGAATACAATCTGGCACTATGGAAAAACACAGTTCATCATTGCCTAACCTATGTATGACTGAGACCAAAACACAGTCTATTTAATGCTGGCCAGTTTACAAGCAGTGAACCTCACAGTATACACAACCTGCTGGAGATGCTTCACTGTCTCATATCTTTTTGTTCTGCTAAAAGTTAGCACTCACATGGACAACCATCTGCATCTACAACTCAGAATCCCTAAAATGCTCCATTACTCTCTGCCTTAATGTGTGTCTTCTTGGTCCTGAGAAGATGATCCTGTACTATCCTATCTCAAAAAATGTGTCCTCATATTTCTTTATTAAGACACCGGAAAAATCAATGTTCTCTATGCCCTGGAAGTGGAAACAGGATTTAGTGCCCATCTTCATAATAGAAAATATTGCCCATGTGTAGAAGAGACAGTTTAGGCCTATTTCCCCAGTCCTGGGAAATACTGTTTGACATAACAATATAAAATGCCTTTCAGTGTAGCTTCTTATTCTGTGTTTAAGTCTTTTTAGCTAGGGGGTTCTCAGTTGGTAACTTCCTCCTGTTTAATTCTCTTTTCTCATTTTCTTTCCCATCAGCTTTCAGCTTCGTACTCCACTCCACATTCTCAGTTTTCATTAAATACAAACTGATAAAATATTAACTGATTATTGTTAATCTATATGCCAGTCAGGTAACACATACACTGTAGCACGTGTATATATATGCAACTATCTGACTTACTGGCCATTACAAGGATTCTCTCAAGACTTCAATGCCTGCTGGGATGATATTCAACTAAACAGATAGTTATTTTTAAAGTTGAAGACTTTGTTTCACACGTACACTGCAGCTGGTCTGAGTACATTACTTAATGGCACTACCAGAGATGTGCAAACTGTGTAGGAGATGCTGTGTCTTGCATCCTTCAGTTGTCAGTTCAGGATAGTTCGACACAAATCATCTTTCTGAATCTGAATTAACATTTTATGTCACTGCTCATTTACCTGTGCACAGTATTATTAGCTGAATTAACTGCACAGACAGGTGAAGAGTGAATAATGGTGGAGAAACGGAAATAGCTGTAGTCGTAACAATTTTTTTTTTTTTTTTAAGCTTTATTTGGCAGCTTTTGACAGGTCATTCAAGACTATTCAGCTTCTTGACCTGAAGTCCCCTATGCATAACTGCATGCCTTTTAAATGTTACTCAGATATCTGATCTATATCTAATAGATACATCCAGTTCTCTGGAAATGGAAATGTGCCAAGATAATATATTTGAGTCAGAATTTCAAGAAAAGAGCTGGCAGTACCAGCAGTTCTAGCATGAACAACTTATTGAGAAGTGCGTAAGTCATTGCAGAACAAAAAGATTCAAAATGGACAAACAACCACCTTTTGGGGAAAGCAAACACAGCATTTTGAGGGGAAGACAAAAGAGACTAGAAAAGAGAAATATGAAGGATTTACCAGGTAAGAATGAGAGGCTTAAATATACTATGTGATGATAAAAGGATCAGCTGAGGATTTAAGAGGGCATAGCTGGGCATATTTTAAGTGAGCTAAATTATCTTCTCAATAGAGTCTTGCAGGTGCTAGAAAGGTTTGAGGAGAACTTCAGGCAGCAGTCACTGCGCAAAAATGAAGAAAGCTACTCCTGATCTTGCTCTGACTTCTGATGTGCAGTCATTCACTTATCTGAGGGCATTTCAAATGGGCCTGCTGATGGGCACACGTGCACTTGCAGAGCAGCTCTCTACCCTCCTGCTACAGGCAATGGCAAAGAGCCACTCAGAGAGGGCTCTCAAAGTACACTTGTAAAAGTTAATTAATATAAGGGGTCTGAAAGCTATTACCTGAAAAAAAACCAAGTTACTTTCTGATTCTTTCATTATTAATTATTATTAATAATTAAATATCCTTGGTTTACATATTCAGGACACCTCCAGACAGGTTTCTGCCCCAAGGAGTTTGCTGTGGAAAGGTCAGATTTCAAAAACCTTTATTTATAATAACAAGTGCTTAATTTGCAAGTAGCCATCAACTATTTACATAAATAACACTGTTTTGTGTCAGTCTTATGTGTAGACTTTCTCCTCCAAACTGACAGGAGATGACAAAGAAAGAACAGGAGACAAATGACAGAAATGACCTGTGTAATGGCAATGAAAATAGATAACCAGCAATGTGTGGGGTAGATTAAGCAATATGCCTGCTAGTGGGTGCAGATCCCATTAATTCCTTTATGAGTGCATGTAGAGTCCTTAGCTATAGCACTTCTAATTTTGAATGGATTGATCTGTGTATCTGAAAGAGCAGTGTCCAAGAAGAGACTGGGGTAGTGGATAATTCTCGAAGGCCAGCTGAAAGGTGTGAGTTTTGATGAGGGATATGAAGGAGAAGTTGCAAATGCTCTCATCCGCACAGATTGTCTAGTTTTTCCCCAATGTAAATCAGTATATTTCTTGCCCCAATTTTTTATCAAAATCGCTTCCAACTTATTTCAGTCTGTCACAATAATATTTTCATATGAGGAGTGTTGTAACCTAATTCCTTCATTTGAATAATACATTCATTTTTAATTACTGCAACTTGATCTCAGATTATTCAAATAACTGTTTCATTTTTTATGCTTACCCTGACCCCAGTGTATTTATAGGCTTTTATCCTTACCTGATACCAGTGTAATGTAATTATAGATTGTATTTTAATCATCTACTATATCCTAGTGAGTTTGTTTAAATCACTCCAATCCGGAGTCTTTTATTTCTATGCCTTTTAAAATTCTACAATGGCATTCTCATTGCATAAAAGCAATATTTTTGTAGTTTACTACAATGAATGAACATTTTGCATGCATTGCTGGCCATGTTTCTAATTTAAATTTTAAAAAGTCGCTATAGAGAACTCTATGTAAAATGAAATCCTGACTTGTAAACAGGCATGGGACAGCTCATCATTTTAAATCTTTGTTCATAGCTCCTATTGCTCTCTAATATAACATTACAAGAAATGCAGCAGAAAATGAAATCAAAGTCTTTTTTCTCCTACCAAAAATAAAAGTATACCTTGTACTAAGAATTGACAAAATATTTATCTTTTCTACTCACAGACACCAAATCTTCGCAAGTTATTTTACCTGTATTAGAAAGAATTCCATGTTGTATCCAGAAGATAAATAGCTTGAGTGGGCCACTTTATTATTAGTCATGGCCACATTTTAATTTCCTGGGTTACCAATTCTCTTTGAGAAAGATTTAACTCTTGGAAATTTTGCATATTCTGAGATGGTTCACTTTTGCTTAACGATAATTTAAAAAGTCATAATTGTTACGATTTTTTTTCCCTACTCCTTAGCTCTGATTGAGGAGTTCCCCTTTCCTTATTTTTTGTGTTGCTTCAGATTTCAGATGTAGAATGGGGTCAGAACTCAGGTGAAGCTCCTCACATTTGCACATCTGCCTAAGTACCTGTATCTTTCTGGCTGTCAAATAGATTTGTACTGAGATAATTGCCACTGCTCCAGTCAAACTATTTCCTCTTCTTGAGCATTCTTTTTTTCTGTGATGACATCTAGCAGCAAAAAGCAACAGACCTCAGAATGTCCTTACAACATGCCCTCAATAGCAGTGTATGCATTTTTCTACAGAATGATGTAGCCCAAAGATACTTCTGAATTAAACCTCCAGCCCAGCAGTGTGGTGCAACCAACAATACTGTTCCTGAAGCTGAGTCTGTGTAAAGTAGATAGTATAGGTGGAAAAATAATCAACAGTACCAAAAAAAAATTACCAAAGCTATTAATAAATCTGTTGGATTTTGGCCACAAATGTTAGGGAAAGGGGACTGTATGAATGCTACTAAAATTCATGTCATTTGTGTTGTCCCTATCCCTTCTTTCTCAAATGTGTAGCTAATTTTTAACTTCAAGTATCTTCAAGTTCCTTTCTATTCTCCATATGTGTCCATCCCCTGCTGTTTCCTCTATGAAAAATCACTTTCAAATCTGATCACTCCTAGCTTCTAGGAAATAAGGGTCTAAAAGGCAGAGAAACATGATCCAGACTGATGTCTGTTGAAAGGACAGGTAAGAAATGAGCAGTAGCTATTCAAAAGTATAAGTAAAGTGTCATTTTTAACTCCAACTTCCTTTAATAGATTATCTCTTCTCAGTCACACTTAAGAACTGCCCAATGTTACATTTGCGACAAAGGAATTGTGACTACCTTGAATCTAAAGAACAGAAATACTGTCCCGTAACAGTAAAAAAAAAAAAAAAAGTAAATAAGAACAGGAACTATGGGTTTATTGAATATAATCACTGAGTAAAATGAATTACTCTGCTTTTCCAAGATCCAGACAGAGGAGCATGTTTCCCTCTGGGATTTCTACTACCATTTGGTCTAATATTCATTTTGCCTGTAATAATACAAGCTTCATTAAAGGAGTAAAACAGCAATTGTCTCCTTGAGATCAAAGGACAATCTGTTAAATAAAAGCAGCCGGATCTCTAGAATGAAATAGTAGGAAAAGTTTGAACTAAATTTTATGGTGAATCAAAATGTAAATTGTAATTTCACAAGGAAGACACAGAGCACAAAATTAACTTTGTAAAGACATGGAAAGTGGATATGTTGATCTTAGAAATGTGTACAGATACTGAATACTTATCTATCAGTGGCATTTCTGACTATAACACTTCATGATGAAAAATGATGCCTGATTAAGAATCCTGGTCTTAAGAAATTACTATTAAACAAGAAACATTGCGTATCAGATAAATTATCTGCCTGACTTAGCTTCTATTTAACTGATCTTATATTTGAAAAATATATTAATAGAAAAAAAAATCCATCTGTCACTAACAACCATTCCACAAATCTTGTGACAAAATAGTACCTTTTTAAAAATCTGTCAAATAATACCTAATATTATTTCTAAATTATTTTAATATTTCACTGTTTAAGATTTGGTACTGGAAAAATGAAATAGGATCTCTTTTGCCTAGCTTCAGCATTGGTTACTCTGGTTGCTGCAATGAAATCAGTGCACCTACATTTAACTAAACATGGAGCTTATAGCTTAACTAAACATTATAGAGCTTATCACTGAAGAAAATACTTAAGAGAAAAATGCATGCTAAAAATCAAAGCTTTTCTGAAAAAAAACCAAGAATGCCTTTAAAAAGACGTGTGTTGGCCAAGCCAAGAGAGAATTAGGGATGCAAACTCCTCTCTACTGAGACATTCCCACAGGACACAGGGCAGCCATGAAAGCAGGCAGAGCCAACCACCAGAGTGGGCCAGCTGCGGGCAGCGGATGAGCCCTTCATGCACATAGTTGTTTTCTAACATCTCCCTCAGATTCCTTTGAGAAAAACTATGGTAAAAGTAGCAATGGGAACCTTTACTCTTGCAGGTTTTATTTCTTTCTGCAAAAGGCACAGGGTAGAGTCATGAAGTTCAATTTCAATCTGCCACTGCCAAAGTAACTCAATCTCTAACTTATTTCAGTCCTCTTACTGAGCTGTGTCCTTATACTAACCAAGAAAAATATTAATAGAAATTATTCTGAGGAAGAAAAACTCAAAAGAAATAAAATCCCCCTGAACACATCTTAATTCCAGTCTTCTGAAAGGCTTGTGTTCATAATAATTGGAAAAAAGATTTTTGAACCATTTTTGCTCAATATTTTTTACACAATTTGCAAATGACATTTCTGAAATGCGATTGGCAACCACAGATCATGGGTCTGGAGTACTAGCTTAAAAAGGACAGTAATGGCCACGTTACCTGGTGCCTTTATGCACCTGCCAGGGAATGAAAACGTAGGGGAACAGTCTGCTAACCTCAATCAACACACCACGTGGACTCCACAAGTGTAATTTATAGCTTAATGCATCCACAAAGCATTGTGAAGTGCAATGATGACTTTAAGTAAGAAAGGCTAAATCATAGTTACAACTGCCTCATGAAAAAACTGGATCTGATTCTCCACTAGACCAGTCAAACAAATGTCTGGTATTGTTACACCATGATAAACCAATGTAAATAATGGATGGACATCTATAGGCAAGATTACGTGTTTTGATTTCAAATGGAAAATTAATGACAAACTTCCACTTTACAAACTCTGTGAAATCCACTTAGTTGGAGCCTTCTATAGTCTTCCTTCTGTATTTAAAATGAAAAACACAACCACAAAAAAGCAAAGAAAGATGAAAGAAATCAATGCTGATGCCTCAGCAGTAATTCGGTAAAAATATATGTCAGAGAAAAAACCCAAAAATGTTATTCATCACCAATTAAAAAAATAAATAAATATATTCAGCAGAAATAGTAGTTTAACGATTTCACATTCTAGGGTTTTATTTACGCATCACAGTGGTTTCTTTCAGATGGAAAACATGTGAATATTAGATGCCTTTTTTGACACCCATGATTCTTATTTGCCTCTGGCACAATTAAGAGTGGGGACCTTGGTAATATAATCTTTTCACAACATACTAGTTTTGCTTTGAACCAACTAAAATATTTCTGCTGTCATTACAGTGTCTACTATTTTAAAATGAGCTATTTATTATGAAATATGTGACATATTTATACTGTGGTAAAAAAACAGGTACAGCCCAACATACCCTGTGACAACAGGATTCTCTGTTAGGAGATGGGCAATTCAGCTTCCACAAGCCTTTGCATAGTGTCCCACCCTTCTAATGATTCAGGTCTCCTTTCAGCAGATTTTTGCACTGTCTGTGGTGCAGTAAGATCTGTGTTGTCCAGCTACAATGTCATTTGAAAAAGAACAACTATTTACTAAGAAATACACCAGAAACACTAAATTGTGGATAGCCAATAGAAATTAATGATTTCTTTCACAATTGTGTCTTGCTAGAGTGTAGTGAGTGATCCAAAAGCAATGGCCTTTATTTCCATTTTATCAAGACCTTAAATTACATAGTCCTCCTCTCCCTATTTTGTAGTTAACACATCCCTTGACTTTAGAGAAACAGCATTTGTTCTAACCCATACCAATAGGTTCAGATGATTGGTACAGAATGCCACTCAAACATTCTTGGATAGGAATTTCATCCCTAATAATCAAACTTGATACACATACTGGTTCTTTGGCATGTCTATCATCATGGCCATCTGTTAGGTGGAATTGTGCCTGCTAAAAAGGAGATATGCCAGTTTTAATATGATATAGGTGCCATCAAAACTCAAGTGACGAAGGAAAGACTCTAGAATATGGCAGTAATCTGTCTTCTGCAGAAAGATGCTCTGGGTAGCAACCCAACTCCTAGGAATACTGCATTGGTACACATGATAACTGGGACCTTTGGTTGGCTTTTTTATTTCTGCCCACCCTCTCTGTATGCCTCTCTTCATGCTGCAGTGTTAGTGTTTTGTGTTCTGTGCTTGCTGAAGGAAACACATCTTTTTCATTTACTATCACAGATGAATCACATTAAATAGCCTAATTTGAAGGTCAAATGACAGATGAAAATACCCTTTATACCTTTTAAAATTTGAAGTGATTCTGACATTTTTAAAAATAAATACTTCTAAGAATTAAACACAATCCTGCTTATTATCCTTATTTGCAAATGTCTTTGAAGGGTCCCCTTTACTAATGTTTCTGGTAAAAACCACAACTCAGAAGCACTCCTGCAGTCTGATATTCTTTATAGGAAAATTACTTTTCTTTATGGTCATTGTGCTACTGCATCATCTTTAGAAAGATAAAAAATACCCTGGTGGAACAGTGGGTGGTCTGTCTAGTTCAGACTCTTTCTCTAGAGTGGCAACAAACAGTGTTATTGGGTAAAAATATGAGAACTTGGCCTCCTTCTGCAGTTCATTCCCCTAAGATTTCCCAAGCATGCACATGGATTAGAAATGTTAGCCCGTACATCCTCTTAGTACCATTTACAGATCTGTTGTCCATGAATTTGTCCAATCTCTCTCTGAACCTGCTGATACTGTCTGCTTTCACAGGCTCCTGTGGCATCAAGTTCACAGAGTTAACTCGCCGCCGTGATAATCTGTTTTAAATTGTTCTTCTCCCTGTTTCCTGTAGCACTGCAGGATTTGAGGAATAACAGTTCTTCATTCACTTTATCCAACAGCTTCAAGATTTTGTAAGCCTGTATCAAATTTCCCCCTCAGCTTTCTCTTCACCAGATGGAGAAGTCTCAGATTTTTTTTGTCTATTGTTATAAGATAGCTGCTCCCTTGATCACTCCAGTTGCCCTTCCTCAGCTGTGATCAGAGCTGCACACAGTACTCAAGATCTGGGGGCACTGAGCTTTCATATACGGCAAACTGACAGCCTCTGTCTTGTTCTAGAAACTGTATAGGCTTTTGTGATCTGTAGCAAAAGATCTTTAGATGTGTTTAAATTAGAAATCTAGTCTCATGCAACTGAATGGTTCGCTTTAGGACTCAGATAAAGCTGTATAGTGTCACTGAAACAGAGCTGTTTGGTACTTCTAGCTTTCATGGTGTACAAAGGGACATAGCTTGTCACACCTGAGATAACGTAGCTATGTATTAAGCCATATGATCATACTAATGGTGAAAGACCTCACAATGAGAGTGTACACATAATTTGTAATATTAGACAGTTATGATATATACAGCTTCAAACATACTAAGAACTTATCAGCTAACCATATACCCAATGCACATTTTCTGTACTTGAGAAGCTACTTGAAAATGCTCAGCAAATTTCTAGGTAGCCATAAAGGACTGGATTAAATAGTTAATTTTATTTAATACTATTTTGCTCACCAAAGTTTTCTCCACACAATTTCCATTCAAACAACTTGCTAGTTTCCTAGCAGAATTTCTGTGTGAAGCAAAATAAATCTCTGAGAACGCTTTTGACTGCATAAAGTGTCAGCCCTTCTATAGCCCTGAACCTCTAGCCAGCAGAGTCGAAAGAAACCTCTGGTCCTAATTTGTTTCTTAATCTGGTGCCAGCTCCTGCTGATACATCTGCTCATTCTTTTTCAGGCTTCCTAAAATAGGTGATCTCTTTCAACAGGTGAGCCCCTTTCAGCCAGTGTAGCAGCTGGGGCACATGCATGTGGATTAATGGCACCTGAAATATGCCACTCTCAATATCACAGATGATTGTTCTTCTCCCAGCTTGGCTTTCCAAGATGATACCATCGTGCCAGTGCTCAGAGGAGAAGACCTGCTGTCTCTTCTGTTTTGCTTGGCTACAACTTTGGAGAAGGGAAGAATATATTACCAGTAAAATTATGTTCTCTTTTAAGCATGACACCATCCTTGGTAAAGCATTTGAGTTTCAAGGTTAATAGCTTATTACTAAATGCAAGCTTGGTGTATTAGATAAACTTGAAACAAGTACAGGTGTTTATATTAGACATTTTGGAAGCAAGTCTTTCAGCAGCGTTTTCACCAGTACTCTGGGTTGGTTATAACAGCAAGTTTCTGGCATAATCCCTTAAACTTGTTTCATAGAAACAATCAATCAAAGTATAAAAATTGTATGATACATTTCCAATATGTGTCATCTGTGGCAAATACTACAAATACTGAACACAGCTATTTACTCTTCCTTGTCATACCTGTAAAACTCCATCTGTACATACTGTATCTAGTGTAAGAAAAATAGGATGAAGAATAGGAGCTCCTTTTCTGACTAAATTAATCTATTTGAGACACTGAATTTGCAAGGGAAGACAGTATTGGTGCAAAAACCTGTTTTTGCAAACAATCAAATTCTTAGGGAGAAGGGAAAAGATACATAATGTCTGTAGGCATGGGAAAAACAACAAATTCATGTTGCCAAAAAGCAAACCAAAGAATTGGAAAATGCACTGTTTTACTAAAAAACACATGCATATCACCGCTTACAAAGTTGTCTTTGTCAAACTAATCTATCATTATCCAAGGAATTATTGATGAAACTTTAGCTGTGATCTATGTAACCATAAGAAAGACTGACAGTTGCACAGCTTCAGGAAGAAAAATTTCATCAAAAGGTCTTCTCTCACCTAGAGGTGTGAATATCATGACATCGAGTCAAAAGGACTGTCCACTGGAACTAACACACCATAGAAATGAGTGTGATAGATAGCTGGGTAGATTGTCAGAGGCCAGAAGGAAAGGCATTGGTGTTCATAATGGTGATTTTCTGTGTTAACTGTATCCAAACTAAGTTCAGATTTTACCCTAAAAATCAAGTGACATCAGCATCAGGAGATATCTACTTTAAGTGTGAAAAATATATCAAGGTGAGCAGTAGAAGGTAGCAGGAAAAGAAGAGTAAGATGGATTTTTTTTCTGTTCTGATTCAGTTTGTTTTGCTGAATGCCATATTACAGGCTTTTAGAGGAAGACCCATCACTCAGAACTGATGAAAATCAAGTTGGCAGAATAGACCCTAACTGTTCTTTTATTATAAAAAATATATGTTATATATAATATGTCCATTAATTTTGTCCAGCAAATAAAAATGTTAAATTGCACAATAAAAGATTTGACCACTGCATTACATTGTCAGTCATAAATACAACTTCCATAACCTTCATTTTTTTTTAAAGGATGGGAGCCCTGTTTTTATTAGAGTTGGCATCAGGGTAAACTTGGAAAGTGTAATGGAAGAGTGTTGCCATGAATGAGTGTTTTAAGGTCACAAGTGTGAGATTAATTTTGAATATATTAAAATTCCATATATGTGTATTTACACTTATATGTGTGTGCATATATTTTCCATTTATATATACACATGTATCCACACATGCACATATAGTTCACGAGACTCAGCAAAGGCAGAAAAAAAAGTAAAAGTGATATTAACCTTTAACATAAAGTGTATAACCCTAAGCTACCAATCATTCTACTCTGAATTGTATCAGCACAGAATAGAACACAATAAGCTGCCAAGTGCATTAACTATGGATTTTAGATTGGAATTCAGAGAGGGGGAGAGAAGCAAGCTCATTGTGCTCGCTCCATGATTTTAATTAATAAAAAGAATGAAATAGATGACAAACTCAGTTTCCAAATAACAAGGACCATTCAATGTTTATTTCCGTGGCAGTAGTGGATCTCTATATTCCTATAAACAGGTAATAATGTCTTTGTTTTTTGTTAGAGGTTTGTTACACAGTCTGAGTATCGGACTCATTTCAAACTTTAAAATACAATCTTTTTTCATACATTTGGCGCTAACTTGAAATTTCATGTTACTAGCTTTGTTTAAATATCAATTGTAAAAGTTGCAGTGTAACAAAATACATATAGCTAGAGCCAAGTCTTCATAGCAGCTCCCATTGTTTTGCATGAAAAACGCATTGACTATAGTATCACGAGAGTAAATGTGCTGTATGCTGAAAAATTCTGTCACTTTCTATTAGCTGTAAATTATCGACTAGTATAAACCCTAATTTCATTTGTCACATTCTGTTGCATTGCTGCTCTTCCTTGTTCCCATTCTGTCATTCTGGCAGGCCCACTCTGCCCCAGGTATCACGGCATCGCCATCTGCACCCGACATCTGTCTCTCTATTGATCACACGGGTTTAGCACTTGATCAAACAGAGCACGACAGAATACATCTCTTTTTGCAGTACTGCCAATGCCAACTGCTGCATGAAATCTATTACAAAAGCATTCTCTTACCTAGTTTCTAAAACTGCAAATAGGTTTCTTTTCTTTTAGAAGATTCTTAGGTTGTTTTTTTTTCTTTAATTTTCTGTCACTTATTGCAGAGAAAGGATAAAAGAATGGGCTCCCAAGAAATTAAGGATTTTTATCCCAAAGTATGCAAACTAAGAAATGAGGATATCTGAATTGAGATTATTTATTGAAAGAAATTATTACATTCATTCACATTTTATTATTAAACATAAGTTTTAATTTTCCTGGAAAATTATGGTATAAGATAGACTAAACAAACACCTCAGAGATACAAATGTGTCTGGGAAGCCTCAGCTGTCTGCAGTTTAGATGGTTGACTCTACCAAATGACTTGAGGAGCTAAGAAAGGTACTAACAACTCATTGCTCAGTCAGTGAAACAAAAAAAATCGTGCATCTGAGGACTGATCTGGAATGCTGACCTGCAGAATAGACAACAGGAAATTCTTGGCACCAGAGTATGTTTGAAATCACATTTCCTTCTGTAAATGAAATACACATAATCAGGTGTTGGTACCAGGTGCCTCCATTCTTTGAGCAAGGAACTATTTTCTGAGCGTGAGTTAAATAAGCAGCACTGATGCTTTAAAATACTAAGTAGGCATGCTCTACATTTTCCATAGGTATTCTGTTAGAGTGATATGGGAACATAGGATAGTCCAAGATGGTCACCTCAGAGGCTTTAATACAGCTATACCACTTATAGAAGCTGAACATTTGGTTTCTTTCACAGCATGAACTGCAAAAAAAAACTGCAGTAGCAAACTCACACAGTACTCTTCCTCAAAATGATCTGTGACCAATTCTGGCACCAAAGTGAAATAAAATTACTTTGAACTTCATCAACAAACATTCAACATCCAAATCACCAACACTGGCATAGGTGATATTATGAATTGCCTGTCTTGGGAGAGAGCTCTATCCAGGTATTGTGCAGTTAACAAGCTGCAATGCAATTCTGCAACCTTGAGGAATAATTAGAAATTATTTTAAAGAAAGATGGTGAAATTCCAAAGATGTATCTACTTTTCAAGGCCTTAGACAAACTTATGACAAACAAGGTGTTCTCAGCACTTAATGATCTTAACTATGATATTCCCATTAATTTTATGAGAAGTTCTCTTATAAGTTCTCAAGTTCTCAAGTAGGGAGAAGTACTGCTAGCTGTAAGACATGGGACATAAAATGCTAAGAACTTAAATTATGGATTAGCAGGAGTCACAAGGACAATATATCTGCTCCTCAGACACAGCACTGGGGATTAAGAGCACCTAGGTATTTTATGATAAAGTCTTCATGCTTTCCACAGGTGGATACTATATTTCTGTCAATCATAATGTATTTTAAATTCCCTGGGTAAACAAAAAAGATGTGCACTTTCTGAAAACAAATGTTGACTTTCTATTTACAAACTATTCAATAATCCAAGAGCCACATGATGTTTTCCTTATTTATGCTACCTCGTCAAATTATGTTGAACAAAATTTGTTGTTACAAGCAATTTGATTAAATGCACCCCAACCAAAATCATGAACGTTAAAAGACTATTTTCCTTGTTTCAACTGACAGTATTAGTTGCAACACAGGAATTAGACCAGGATCTAGCAATGTATTATTCATTAGATTTTTTTGTAGCCAAATACATTAGAGTATATAGTTATACCAACAAATTAATATTTTAGAGCTAATTGAAATTGTTCTTCCTATAAAGATTAAGCTCCTTCCCACCCTCCACACTTCAGTCATTAAAATAACACTTTTAATGCCTTGTCTAAATGATGTCTCACATTAATGCAAAGCTATATTAAAGCACTCAAATGACCAGTTCTTTTGTAATGCATTCTATATGATCAGACACTGGGTCAAATCTGGGCAGTGTGTATGAAGTGGTATCAAGTGGAAGCTAATTAAAATATATTCTCTATAGAACTTTACAGAAAAAAGAGAACAGTAATCATCAGAAGGTAGAGTCTGAAAATGGCATTTCTTAAAGGCTTGCAATGTGATTTATTCTATTTGCATGAGGCTACTTTTTGGAATAAAGGCTTAAGATGGCATGAATACTTCAATTACAAGGTACCTTATTTTATTCCTGACAATCTCAGTCATAACCTGTTTCTGGTTTGTCTCTTGTCTTACTGAAATCCATGAAATACAGTACATTAAATTTTTTTTCTTATTTTTTTATCCAAGTTTCACAACATAAAAGTTGATTCTTCTTACAATAACTTAACAGTTTTTTTCTCTATTGTACTTTCTCTGATTCAGGGAAGGGGAAATAAATATGGCAAAGATTCTCGTGATATCTCCACATTACCCAAGTGGAAAGACTTCCATGAGATGCTGCCATTTCGTGCTTAAATACAGGTAGATGTGTAGGAAGCGGGGGGAGGGAGGTTATAGACAAGCTTGCAGAGTTAGCAAGGAGCAATTAGACTGCATTTGTTCAAACTTTGGTCATTTTGTCAGATAAGGCATCAATCCCCCTTATCCTCTGACTTATCTCTTTTTTTAAGAAAAAAAATATGAATTTCAAGGACGTGGGTGTTAAGAAGATGGATGAAGCATTTTCTAGGGATAAGATGTGGATCTTTTGTCTGATCTCCCACAATAATTCTTACAGAATAATAATAATAATAAAAAAATCAGAATGAACATTTTAGTCCCATCCAGTGTGCTGAATTTACTATCTCTATATAAAATATAGTGATGTAAGCATAAATATTGATTTTTCTTTTTCCTCAGAAAGAAATCTTAATTATACTAACTTTATCTGTGGAATAATCTCTGCTTTCTCATAAATCTGGTTGTGACAGAACTCTCTGTTCACAGTTCATAACATGGTAATGGTAAGTGTCCGTTTTTTAGAAGTCCTGTGGGATGCTTTCTCCCTCCACCCCCTGCCTTAGTTCTCTTCTTAATTTTTTATTATTTGTGCGATTATTTGGATGTGAGCTAAATTACAAATCTTCTAAAAATGGGGCTTCTCATTTGTGTTCATGCTCCTGTGCTACATCTGTGGTGTTTCATGCAGAACATGTGTCTGCTCTGCAGTAAACCATCCTAACTGATGCAAACATACCCATGTTCTTTCTAATTTTTCAACAGTATGTTGTTATTTTGTTGGGTTTTTGTTTATTTTGTTTATGTGGGGGTTTGTTCGTTCGGGGTTTTGTTTGTTTGCTTTGATGGTTTAACTGCTGTAATTGAGAAAGTGGCATCCCTGTTTTAGCGGGAGCACTGGCAGGCTGAGCAGCAACTGGAAGAAAGCAGAGCATCACCTTTCTGTCCCTACATCTACACCAGCTTTAGTGACTGCACTGTAGACTTATGTAAAGAATGAAAATACAGAACTTAGTGCTTCTGGATTTCCTTCTTTTGGAAAAAAATTTCCTGAAAAAATGCCATTTGCCTATATTAATAATTGATAATAGACAAACTTAGTCGCTGTAGTTTGCACCTCCTGCCCTTTGCCTCACAACCCTCAAGGGGGATTCCTTCTCCCTTTCTCCTCAGCATCACCATCCAGACCCTTACACATTGGCATAATGTCCTTTGGTAGCAACCTTCCTGCATAATCCCATGCCTAGGGAAGATTTGTGTGCATTCTTGAGACTGCTTACTCCACTACTTTGGTCATAAATCATATCTTGGCCTTTGCTGGCTTAAGGAAGGGTCTTATTAGCTTAGATTAGAACCTGATCTTAACATCTACATGGAGAAAAATAAAATAAAACTGAAACAAAAGAGAAACAAAACCACAAACCCACAGTGTAGAAATTCGTCAATCCCCTTTAACAGATAAAAAGCTCAGAGAATGTCTGCAGCAAGTATCTCTGATAACCCAACAAACTACTCCCTTCTCTTAGGAATCTCAGATGCCATTAGATTATAAGGTTCAAGTGCTGGGAATCAGGTGAAGATGCAAGGAGTTTTATGCTATCTCTGCTTACAGTGCAATCATTTTTTATCATCTCCTGTGAGAATCCCACTCTGCTTTTAATATGCCAGTAAGTGATTCCTTCTCACCTGAGATCTAAGGACATGGCAATAAGTATTTAAACATAAGTGCAAATAACAGAAGAAGTGAGAATAGAGTAACAAAATAATGGATGGGCATTTCCACTGGTTTTGATGTCTGAAGGAAAGGTTTTGGTTATCAAGCCTGGAATCCTGACTGGTGTGCATCTTAGAATTTGCCCAGTAATTCTGGAAAGGGCCTGTGCTTCACAAGTTGTGGTCACATTTTTCTTTCCCGAAAGTAAGCAGACTCCATTAAAAGAAGCAAAGCAACAGACAATATGTCACAATTAAACTGTTCCAAGGACTAATTAATCTAAGTGTCTAAAAAGTGCGTTTATTTCCAATTTGAGCTCTTTTTTGCAGTCCAGCCTTCAGATACTGCTCTATCTTTAATGGTAGGTTAGAGATCCATTAGGAAAAGAGAAAGAGTAGATACCAGTAGATAGAGGGATAAAAACTATGCTATTTGGAAAATGCTAATATAAACTGGTAATCTTTGAAATTCAGATAAAAGGCTAGATATTTTTTTTTATGTTTCCCAGTAAAAATATTTAAGAGTATTATTGTTTTCATTTCAAAATGATCCAATACAGTCCTCAGGAAGATCCTGTTAATATTGAAAGAACTTTAATCCCACTAGAAAACTTCAGATTAGTAGAGGCATCAGAGACAGACTTAGCCTGTCTCTCTATGGCCAAGCAACGGGTAGAAAATTTCAGATGGAGCCAGGATTGCAAAGATACTTTATTTCTTGCAGTTCTCTAAAGTATGTTAGCGAATTACACATGTTGTTAGCTTTCATTTTCCCCTGAACTTCCAAGTGAAAATAGAATTTTACAATAAATTATCTAAATTCATCAGTTATAACACCTAACACCTGTTATGGATATACACACCATAAAACCTGTTAAGTTAGTATGCTACAAGGTTCAAAATGTAGGTGACCTTGTGAGATTCTGAACACAAAGGAAAAATATAAAGGATCATGAATGCTAACCACATTTGCAGTAAATTTTTGTGAAAATACATGCTTATATTAATATGTATATAAACCCAGCAAGAATCACATAATTTCTATGCACATACCTTTGCTGTCATTCAGATAGTGTTGTAGTCCTTCCAAATATCAAAATTAACAAGAAGTGAAAGGAAAGGAGACTGTCAATAACAACATACAATTTAAAACTGAAAACTATGCTATGGAAAATGCTGGGATTTGAGCTACTAATCTTCAGATTAACCCCTATGGCTCACTCGGGAGCTGGTCATATGAAATACAAACAGCTATTACATCAGCTTTTACAAGTGCAGATGAAGCTCATGGTGGTCAAACTAAAAGCAACACACTTCAGAAACACGTAGGATTTTTTTTTTCACTGAGGATGCAGGACAGTAGATAAAATATCAATGTTCTGTACACAGCTTTAAAGATTAACAAATCTTGTGATTTTTTACATGTAGCTTCAGATCATGGCACACCAGATAAGCTCTTTATTTTTTGAGTACATCCTTCAACACTAAAAGGAGTACCTATCTCTTTGGATTACAATTATACATAATAAATGAAAATTAGTGCATTAAATATGGGTAATATGTATTACCTATACAAAATTATTATGATCCCTGTAATTACTGGGGCCATACTTTATTAATATTTATTAAAATATTAAATGACCATTGCTTAACAGGTTCTACAAAAAACACATGCTAGGTAGTCTTGAGATTTATAATTACTGTATGAAAAGAAATTAATGTAATTTTTCTTCCTTTAAAGTTCACCATCTTTTATTTCCAAAAATTCAAGGTGGACTAGGTATTAAACAAAATATCTGATTATCAATAAATTATAAGAATTCTATAAATTTATTTTTAAGAAATAAATGTCTTTTATAGTGATTGGCTTCTATTATGGAAATAATATAATATGAAAGTTCTGTAAATGCAATTAGTTGTTACTTCATTTCTGGATTAGATTATAGCTGGGGCACTTTGTATTTTTGACAAGATAAAAATTTACTTTCCTGTATTTATTAAATCTGGATATAGTCTGGATAACTTTAGTAATATAATTAGTAATTTGGTAGAAAAATAAATCTCTGTTGTTGAAACTGGGATTTTCTTATAGATACTTTACTCACAACAATGTAATTATTATTATTTGTTATTAAGAACAGAGACTCCCCAAAGGATTAACTCAGAATTATTGATTAAAACTATGGAGGTGGACTGTGAAAAAGAGTTCTTGGGAACAATATTTCTACATATGACATTAGATTAAAAACAAAAAAAAGGAATTTCTTGAAAGCAGTTCTTATTTAACAATTTGAGGAGACATTTTGGAAGTCAGACAACGAAGACCCTACTTTCAAAAATGAGATTTCCTTGTCCTTCAGTCCATTACTAAGAACTTAATCCTGTGACCTCTGACACGAGTGTTTTAAGCAACAATATTTTTTGAATGGCACAGAGTCCACAACCTCAGTCAATGGTCTCAGTCACTGAGGAGAGTGTCTCTGGTGTGAGGATGTTCTCCAGCAGAGCACTCTGGTGTAGTGCACACAGGGTTCCCAAACTGAGAGAACTTCAGGCAGAACTGAGGGAGATGCTGGGATCCCGCAGCTTACATGACAGCAGCTGTCAGGACCCAGGCAGGGCCGGGAACAATGATGGCCAAGCCCCCACACATATAACAGAAGTCCCTGGGGAGTGCTAGTGCCCAGGAGCGTCACCAACAGGCTGGACAGACAGATCGGGGCATGTCAGCAGGACGTGGTGTGGCCGTTTAGGCAGCAGTTGGTGCAGAAGAGGTGCGGGAAGGTCACTGAAGCCCTGGCAGCTCATCAGGAAGCAGCAGTATCTCCCAGGCAGAAAGCCATGGCCTCAGTCAGCTCTGCACCCACCGTGACTGACACTGCTGCCCAGACAGAGCTCCATGGGGACACACTGCCAGCCCAGAGCCAACTGCAGGCTGTGCCCAGCTCTGATGCCAGTATGGACAGCAGCAGTGAGCACCCCTGTGTGGGTGTGCCCAGATAGAGGAACTCTACTCAGTGCCAGAGCTACAGGAGGAGGTCAGTAGGCTGAGGAGTATCAGAGAGCGTGAGAGACAGTCTGCTGGAATTGCACCCTGCCTTCCCTGGCAAGGGTCTGACAGGCTGACAGGATGCATGATATGGAGCATTTCCTGTCCTTTCTCTGCATGGCTGAAGACAGCAACATAAGGGATCGTGGGCAATGGTGACAAGTGCCTGCCCAGGGCAGCAGGCGCATCTCCTCTGAGACTCCACTGCCCACTTCCTCAGGTGCTCTGGCATAACAGGCAGGAGCCTCTGGAAGAAGAACTCAACCATGATGAGGGCGATGGGTCATGTAGCATGCAGGTGTCGCCGAGGTTAAGTGGCCCTATGACCCACTTCAAAACTTCTTCCATAAAGCAGGAATGATGGGTCAATGTCACAGAAGACTTTCCTCAGTGGAACAGAAGCATTGATATGTAGTCTGGACCTACTGCTTAGGGTAGGCTGATGCTTCCCTGATGTATGGGTTAAAGATGTGAAGGGAGAACTTCCTACCCTGGGACAGCCCTTGGGTTATCAGCCATTATGAATTTTTCAGATCAGCAGAGATGAAGTGGCAACAAGAATTCTGAGGGCAATCAGGAGAGACTTCAGGTCTTTGAGAAAACTTGTTAAGGGATCAGGACCACAAGCATGGTCAACAAAATTTCTCCTCTATTCTTCCAGTTGTACAGACAATGAAGGAAGAAACAGAGGGAGCAGTCTAATATCTAGCTCCCAGTCTAGTGTCATTGGCAGAATTTTGGGTTTTTTGAACACGGAATGGTTTACATGACACCAAGCCTGCTGAAAACAGAAGGGGTGCACCTGTCTCAAAAGGGGAAAGGCACAGGGGCTAGCAGGGCTCACTGACAGAGCTTGAAACTAGATTTTAAGGGGGAAGAGGATAAAACCAGGATCTCTGGAGATAAGCCTGGGCGTGGCATGACAATGTTTGAGGGATAGTGTGGTAGTGAGGTCCTTCAGTCTGGTGTCTCAGTAGATGCAGGGGATGGAGATCCATGCAGATGCAAGGATGAAAGGGTTATTGATGTGCTAGAAACTGCAGAAGTGCCTTGAGAACAGTCATGCAGGAATTAGAGTTTCTTCCCTTGAAAAAGGCAGCAGGATCAGTAACCCAACTGAAGTGCATTTACACCAATCTACACAGCATGGACAACACACAGGAGGAACTGAAAGCCATTGTGCAGCAGGAAAACTATGAAAAACATAGGAAAACATAGTTGTCATCATGGAGACAGGGTGGGATGAGTCACACAACTGGAATGATGCAATGGATGGCTATAAACCCTTCAGAAGGGACAGGCAAGGCAAGATGAGACTATGGTGGGGTAGCCCTGTATGTTAGGGAGTGTTTTGATCGTCTAGAGCATAATGATGGTGACAACAGGCTTGAGTGTTTATTGATAAGAATTAGGGGGAAGGTCAACAAGTCAGGTACCCTGGTAGGAGTCTATTATAGACCTCCCAACCAGGATGAAAAGGCAAATGAAATATTCTACAACTAGCAGGGAGAAGTCTCAAAATCACTTGCACTTGTTCTCATGAGGGACTTCAGCTGGATCCACAGGCTAAGGCCCATTGTATAAGGTTCAACAAGGCAAAGTGCCAAGTCCTAAACTTGGGTCATAACACCGCCATGCAACGCATAGGCATGGGGAAGGGTGTCTGGAAAACTGCCTGGTGGAAAATGACCTGGAAATGTTGGTCGACAGCTGGCTGAACATAAGCTGGCCGTGTGCCCAGTTGGCATCCTGTCTGGTATCAGAAATGGTGTGGCCAGCAGGACTAGGGCAGTGACTGTCCTGTGATCAGCACTGGTGGGCCCACACCTTGATTCCTGGGTTTAGTTCTGGGCCCCTCACTACATGAAGGATGTCGAGGTGCAGGAGCAGGTCCACAGAAGGGCAACAAAGCTGGGAAAGGGTCAATGAGAAGCTGCTGAGAGAGCTGGGCGTGTTTAGCGTGGAGAAAAGAAGGTTCACGGGACACCTTATTGCTCTCTACAACTACCCGAGAGGGGGTTGTAGTGAGGTGAGGGTTGGTTTCTTCTCCCATGTAACAAGCGATAGGACAAGAACGGCCTCAAATTGCACCAGGGGAGATTCAGATTGTATATTTGGAAAAGGAAAGAGTTGTCAAGCACTGGAACAGGCTGCTCAGGGAAGCGATGGAGTCACTATCCCTGGAAGTACTTAAAAGATGTGTCAATGTGGCACTTAGGGTCATGGTTTAGTGGTGGACTTGGCAATGTTGGGTTAATGATTGGCAGTGTGGGACTCCATGATTTCAAAGGTCTTTTCCAAGCTAAACAATTCTATGATTCTAATGTGAGACTGAGTAACTTGTTAAAATGGAAATTAAGGCTTATTCCATGCAGTCTTGCTCAGTGGTCTTTGTTTGCTTTTCTAATGAATACCTGTGAGGTCAGAACATGCCATTTTTGGCTGACCTTGCCCTATTAGGTTACACAGGTGTGTAAAAGATAGTCACTAGCACACCCAGGATTAGGGATGCTTACTGAAACTCCTGATTACTTGCTTGACTCACATGGAAAAGCAGTCTGTACTTTTTTTGATTAAAGCATCAGGAAATTCCACTTCAGTGGTGTGTAAAATTTTTATAAACTCTATTCTGAAGCAACATTATCATTATGGTAGTCAGACTGTAAAAAATTGGCTTAAATGTGCTCAGCTGTATTTCTCATTTTTTTTCTTTCCTTCTAAATATCTTCATATAATTGTCTTTCTTATTCTATATTTTTATCTAGCTTTTTGCATTACAAATATGCCTTTGCATACACATGTAAACATGCTCCAACACCCCCAGAATCCTTTCTATGCACATGAAATACAGATCATTAATTAATATGCCCACTAGAATTTTTCAAAATGAGTATCATTGCATTTAAAGTTGTTCCTTTAAATTGTACTGTTAAGGTTAACATTACATCATTTAATGAGGGAGCGAAGTTACTTTGTTTTTCAGAGCAAATTTCAAAATTATTCAATATACTGTGTATTTACAAGGGAACAAAAAAAAGGCAGACTGGCTTTGGAATATGAATGTAATCTCTACACAGACCCAACTGTTTCTTGTTTATTACAAAGGAGTAAATAATCCATTGATCTGGCAGCAGGGCACCTGCCTTACCAACCGACTCTGTATCAGTGGTCCCTGAACCCTCATTATTTTTCCTCAATTAAAGTTCATGGTCTCCTAAAGTCTGTGCTGAGCAGATGTACAACTGGTTTTGACTGCTGAACACAGAAGAATCACAAATTTAGAAAACTACTGCCATTTCATAAACGCTAGAAGTGCATCATTTGTTGTGGCAAAGAAACATTATAAACAATATGTCTCTTTTATAGTCTGCTAAGCCCTCACACTACAGAAAAGAATATTAAAGTTCAAAAACTGACACATAAGCAGTGCATTATGAATACTGTAATGTGTTTTTTTATGATTCAAGTAACGGTTACTGAAATGAAAAAATAAAGTCCTCTAAGGGGTATAATATAAAAAATGTGACTTATATTTACTTAGAATTAGACAAAATTGATATATGAGCAAAATCAAACTGGAATCAATGATCTGAAGAGAAATTCAAAATATAATAACTGATAAATCACCAAAAGCAGAATTAAAGTTATGTTTGCTGTATTATCGCTTTAGTTCTTCATAATTGCTTCTTTTGCAAGAATAGGGAAGTCCAGAGAAATAATCAGAAGGACAATACTGCTTGCAATTACAATGCAGCAAGACTCTATCTGCAAACATTAACTGAAGGATACACATTTCATAAGAAGCAGCCTTTTAACTCAAGGTTTAAATATCATAACATATGAAAAGAGACCACACCACATACAAGCTCCCTATAGTGTGTAGTCATATATGCTAGAAAGAAAATCTTCTCTTGGTAAGACATAGGCAGATGCTCATTTCCAGCACCAATCAGCTTAAGAAGCAAATGAAACCCACATTTGGGGGGGACAGTTAAAGTTCATATGTAGCATTTGTCAGTCTGTCTCCAGCACGATTCCAGCACAGCTCTGCTGCCACAGTATGTGCTGGATTGAGCGCAGCAGATTGTGAGTCTATAGGTCAGAGTATGTGCTTGAAGCATCAATAGCTACACCTGTCATTTTAGGGTTTTTTGGGGAAGAATATGTTATTGTTAACACTGCAACATGCATTAGCCACAGTCTGACTTTGAGGCTGGGCACTGAATTTGGAAACAGTTAGTTAAAATATCACCACTGATGATGAGGTGGGGGTGTTTCCTGTAATGCCTGATGGAGATACTGCCATTAAGGTGATGTATATAAGCCTGTTTGTCCTTGGAGCTTGGCTTACTGGCCTAGGTTCTTCTGTGAGACTGTAACCCAGTGTTTGTAAAACAAAAAATGCAGAAAGAGGAATTGGGAAGGGAGGGAATTATTAAGGAACTCATGGTTCAGCCAAAATAACAGAAGATATTACTGGCTGCAATCTTATTAGTAGAGGTCATTTTCTCCTTTCAGCTCTCACAACTGTTTACTTCTTCTGTTCACTTCTCCTGTTTACTTCTCTGTTTACTTCTCTATTTTCACAAACATTTTGCAAAAAACTACTTAATCTAATGAATCTCCACCCTGTAGCTTAAAACTACTCATGCTGAATCGATGATTCAATCATTATAGTGTTTGACAAGCAAGTGAGCACCTTTAGACAATAGGTAATGTTGGTATTTTAAGTGACTCAGAAATTAACAAAGGTAAGCAGTGCTGTACACTGGTGGATCAGCTACTGTGAAAAGGGCTTTTCTTGAATTTAATGTCAACTGGACATCACACATTTGCATGCAAAGCTTTGCATATTTTATTTCACAGAACAAGTGGCAAAATTGCCAAGCAGTTCCAGTCCTCCACTGGAAAAAATAAAAGTAACCATTAAATACGATTTTTTTGTTTAGACAGTTCAAAATGTACTTCTGCATACCAGGATATGGGACATTTAGTGAGTGATAGTGTAACTTGCAAACAAATATGTATTAATAGATTCCTTGTGAAACATAAAAGACCATGCTAAAACATAAGCACTTTCTTGCCTCAAACAGATTTGTGTACATACATGATATAACCATGAACTATACAGAAAAAAAACCAGAGGTAGAATATCGATCATTTCGCTCCAGGAATACAGATGCACAATTATGAGGATTAGGAGACAGTCTTCATTAGACAGCAGATGCTGAAGGCTTCATTGATGCATTGATATCAGGTATGATTCTAAAGGAAAACAGGATCAAACACTAGGAAAATTATTAAGCTCTGACACTGTTGCAGTTACAGTCTGCAAGGTAATTCTCGCGGCTTATCCTGCCTGTCAGAGAGTTGCTATGTCCCACTGCATTTCTCCATCCTCATCCACCTCCCAGAGGAGGGGTGATGATACCAACACAGCCTCTAAGCTGGAATCAGGCCATGTTTCCCTTGCTTCTGCAAAAGTGCTGGTGGTGCCAGTGTAAACAGGGCTGCTGCCTCCTGGGAGGCACCTGAGACCAGCAAGCGGCTGCACTAGAGCTGGACCTCATATCACTGGCTTGGGGGAGAGAACCAGGGGTCTCAGTACTGCAAACTCTGCTCTGATGTGTAGCCTTTCTTTACCAGATGGTGAAATCCTCAGGGACAGGCTTCAGCTCTCCACCAAAATTAGATAAGCTCAAAACCAATGAACTTGTCAGAGGAAAAATAAATCCAGTGTGCTCCTTTCAAGAAAAACCCAAACCCTTTCACTGACTTCTTGTCTGAAAATATTACCATTATCATATACTGTGGTACCCAGACAATTTTAGAGGCATGGGACTGGCTGAGGATCAAAAGTTGGACATATCCACACCGCTGTTGGGCTCTGCAGGAGTGGGTGCTGCCACACCTGCTGTTTTGCTGGAGTTATTCTCTCTGTGCTAGCAGAAAGTCAAAAGCCAACACCTCCTGAAGTAGAGTAAGGAGTAGAGACAATGAATAAAAAATAATTTTTACAGCTTTTCTGCAGCTTCTTCTGCCTTTCCTCAGGAAGTGTACAGAAGAATCACTTGTTCTGCAAATCAGTCCTTACACTTGCAGATGTCGAAAGAGGCCATGATTATTGCAGAGCAGAACTTAGCTGTTCCTGGAAAGCATCAAGCCCCAACAATGTGCTCCAAAAACCTCAGAGACACAAATATTAATACAGACTTTCTCTCCACCGTCTCTTTGCTTCAAATATAAACTATATTTGATGCACCAGTCCTTTGTGGAACTTGCCCATGATCTCCATGCTAATAGAGCCCTTCTTTGAACATTTTGCATTATTAACACACTAACACATTCTACACCCAGTTCTTTCAGAGCAATGCCTATGGAAACTCAGCTTTGACTGTTTTAGGTTTTCCCATCACCTATAGTACCCTTTTCTTTAAAATGTACTGCAGTATCTCTGTGTTGGAAACAGGTTGCTTTTTAAACTATCCCCGAATGACACCATAGCGACAAGCTATACCCTCTCTTGAAGCATCATTGTTTCACAAATCTTTGGGCTGGCTTTTCTTTGCATGTGTAACAAGACAGCAATAGATATTGTAAAAATAATATACTTTATTTTTAAGTCTATTTATATTTAAATATAGTTCTCATTTTTAAGACTATTTCTTTTAGTATGTGCAAAAATTTAGTATACTGGTGTATCAGTTTAAATGTATCAAATGGCTTGGACATTGAAAAGACTGTTTTGAAATGTGCTGACTTCCAGACTCAAATTTAGCTTCACCTGACACAAACTATTATTAAGGTTAATAATTTGAAAAAAATATTTAGATGCAAGTTCTCAAGAATCATGTCTCATTTTGGTGTCAAGTGAAAGAAATTAACAGATGCTAGATCCCAGCCTGAAAATTACAGAAATGGTGGGGAATGCTGACTCATAGGTCTCATATACTTCCTATGCTCTCTAGTCTAGCACTGGAAAACTTCTTCCAAATCCTGCCCTAAATTTGAGTGATGGCAGGTCAGGTATGGTCCTTGATGAGGTGCAGAGTTTGCTCTGATTACCTCAGTAATTACTTTCTAATATTATTAAACTTTTTACATGAAGTAATTTCTGTCCTGATTGATCCACAAAGCTCAGGTCAAAGGCCATCTAATTATAAAAAGTTGCAGATCCATCTTCTTCATTTGAAAACACTTCTTGGTCAAGAACTGAAGCAAAGTTCATAATCACATTGCAGCTCTCAGAGCATTCTAAATCACTTAAAAGCAAAATATAGTGAAATAATTTATTTGATGATAAAATAGCAGGAAGAAATCCTGCCCTTACTGCAAAGCCAAACATGTTCCATTTTTTTAGGCCTTGGTTATAAATATAAGATAATATGAGTATAGAAATTATTTCAGTTATGCTTTAATAGTGGTTAATATATCAAGATTGCATATTAAAATATACATTGACATTCTAAACCTTAGCATAATATTTAATCAAGGAAACTACTACTTTGATCTCCATATTTCTGAGTAGAGTCCAAAGTCTGTTCTAACATTAGTGAAACCGTCACAGACCTGAACCATTTAGTTTCTTTCCTCAAACTGTGTAGTATACACAGTGAGCAAAATACATTGGAAATAAAAGATAGGGGACAAATTCAAGTTAAATGAATTATGGATCAAGTTTTTCTTTTATCTTGCAATGTTGGTTAGCTAAAGAACTTGTTGCAGAACTTTTAGAGGCTACTGGTCAGGCAGAAACAGGCTGCCATTGAGCCAGTTTGGAACCCATGAATTCAATCTACGTGGACTGCTTTCCTTTAAGACATCAATGTTTTATTCTTGTTGTACATTAAAAAATAATATTTCTAAATGGATTATTAATAGGATGCACCAAAATGCTGCTGTGTGTAGCAGTTGGGCCCAATTGTGTTAACATAAGTGTTAGCACAAGTGGATGAACTTTAGTTAACCCTGTAAGATAAGGGTGTATCTCAGCTATAAGATAGAGGAGTCACTTCAGTGTAAGAAGCTGTTAATCACTGTTAAAGACAGATGAACCAGTGAATAGAAAGGGATATTCATATAACCATGGAATGGTTTGGGTTGGAAGGGACCTTAAAGATCCAACCCTGCTGCCATGAGCAGGGACACCTTCCATTATACCAGGCTGCTCAAAGCCCCATCCAACCCGGCCATGAGCACTTCCAAGGATGGGGCATCCACAATTTCTCTGGGCAGCCAGTTCCAGCGTTTCACCACTTTCACAGTAAAGAATTTCTTCCTAATATATAAAACTTTCAACGTAAAGCCATTACTCTTTGTCCTATCACTAGAGGTCCTTGCAAAAAGTCCCTTTCCAGCTCTCTTGTAAGTCTCCTTAAGGTACTGGAAGGCTGCTCTAAGGTCTCAGCTGAGCCTTCTTTTCTCCACACTGAACAGCCCCAGCTCTCTCAGACTGTCTTCATAGAAGATGTGCTCCTGCTCTCTGATCACAGCCCTCCTCTGCACCTGCTCGAACAGGTCTCTGTCCTTCTTATGACGGGGGCCCTAAGCTGGATGCAGTACTCTGTGTGTGGTCTTATGAGAGTAGAGGGGCAGAATCACCACTTTTTACCTACTGGCCATGCTGCTTTTGATGCAGCCCAGGATGCGACTGGCTTTCTGGGCTGCAAGTGCACATTGACAGGTCATGTCAAGCTTCTCATCAACCAACGCCCCCAAGTCCTTCTCCTGAGGCCTGTGTTTTATTCTCTACCTACCCTATAACTGAGGGTATCCTTTGGGGACAGATCAGTGGGGAGCCCCCAGACTTTGGACACTGTTGTCTCCCTCCACGGAACAAGGAAATTGATATAATTTGTAAAAGTGCGTATAACTGTCACTAAAAGTGTTTTGGTGGTATCCAGGCCCATTTAGGCTCCACAGTCCATTGGTCTTGAACTGCAATGCTATGTGGGTAAGTCAGACCTCTCTCACTCAGTTCTTTACCTTATGTGTATTTAACCAAGCACTAAAAATATAATCTCCATGTTTTCAGTAATCTATTTCAATAACTGAAATTAATATGAAAATTGGCAGGTAAGACATATGAAAACTAAATTAATACATTTTAAGAGAAAGCCTCAGTAGATATTTTTTAAACCAGCTTGTGACTGGGCAATGATAATGTATGATGTGAGGTACAAGAATTTGTAGGAAATCACTTTCTTTTCACTAACATTACCACACTAATATATTTAACATAGACATTTACATGCTTTGCATTTTAAGTGCCTCTGAAATTCAAGCACCAAGCCTGCACATTTCAGCAGCACCATCAGATGTAATGAGTTATGGTACTATCGGCATGTTGATAAGCTATAGCCCAAAGAAGAACAAGAAGGAAGTATAAAAAATATGGCCAGAGGATGGGATAAAATTATCAGCGAGTGTGTTTTCCTGTTTGGTTTTAATCTACATTTAATTAAATTCTTATCTTCTGTGTACTTATGGTCGCATTTGAATGGCGAGACTGCATTCATTATGAATGGTAAAACTTAACTCGGAGAACATTTCATGTGGCTTCTTTAAAAAAAAGGAAAAGGAAAAATATTGTCTTTATTCTTTATACTTAGGTCTTTTTAAAAAAAAGGGTTAAGTTACTTTAGGCTCAAATGCTGTTCTGCACTAAACCTTTAGGTTAACCGATTTCTAAAGTTGTTCTTTAATAATTTTTTAAAAAAATACATAATTTGGAAATGTTAATATCAACATTTTAGTTCAATGAAGTCAGGAATGGGGGGGTAATGAAACACACTGAAGTGTTTTCTTCATTCTTAAAAACAGGCAATGATAAGAGAAATTTTCCACTAGTAACAACAAATATATGTGTTAGGCTGAATTCAGAATTACATATAACTATCAATTTCTCTGAAATTAAAAAGATATTAAAAAAGTCTTAACAATGATTTTTGAGAGTCTTAGTTTGTATTACTGTTTTTTTTTTTTCTATTTTCCAGATCACTGGGCTAGCCACGCAGTCCTCCTTGGGCAAAACTCAGTTTTAATCTTGTGTAAATAAGAAGGGCAGAATTGCATACTTTGTTTTACTTACTAGTTTCAGAGGTATTTTGGGGGGCAGAGGACAAGTGAGATTGGAAATGACACTACCAGCACAAAAATAGTATCTAGGCTAAATTATTAAAAGATATAACAAAGTGAAACAAAATGGAAAGCTTTCTGCATGTCCTTATCAGTCAGTACAGCAACTACTACACCATATATATTTTTAAAACGTTCCATTTAGCTATCGTTTTCCAAGAGATGCTATCTTGGAATGCAAAATCATATGACACTGTGTCAGAAATATCCCCGTGACTTTTATATTGCGTACATTTGTTTTCTTTCTTTGAAGGGCCTATCCCCAAGACACTTTAAGGATATCCGAGAGGTACAATGCATTCATACAAACCCAAGCCCTACCAAAATGAAACCTCCTCAAATTAAGCATATTCCCGCAGTACTGAATACTCATTTTCCTGAGCTAACCTCCTCAAAAGCCCTTGAAAAACGATCAGCTTTGAAGTGTGGGTTGATAATTAACAAATATCGGGAGCTACTGCAGGTAGAACATTTCAGGGTCAAAAGTCCTACTAGGAAAATGAAAACATTGGCACCAGAAAGTAATTGTTTTCTTGCTCATTTGGCTATTGATTTTCAACTCCCTCTTCCCCCAGAAGTTTGGATTTTACATACCTTTCCTTCATTCTTTCCCCATTCTTCAAGTATTATACTACTAAGAATAAATAAAGGAAAAAAAGGAAAAGGCAGGAAGGAAAGGAAAAGCATGGGAAAAATTTTAAAAGTATAACCTGTATAAATTATGTTCAATGTCTTTTTAAAACCCATTGGATCTAAGCTGTGATATTAACGGTGAGTTTTGCTTGACAAAAGCCCAGCCGAGCTCTGAATTAGTTGACAGTTCCATAGCCTTATGCTGCAGTTTCTCATACAACATGCTTCCATGCTGTAATTTTTCAGGTTTAGAAGCAGAAGTAACTCTAGCAAAGTCCTCATCCAAAAGAAAATGTTTCAATCATTTCACTAGGCAAACATAATAAAGCAAAGTAAAAAGCTCCCTCACTCCGGTATCTACCATTAAGCTTTAATAAAGATTCTGAGACTGATAACTGAGTCATGTATCTTTTGTCATCATTGCTGGGAGAAAAGTAATTGTCATTTCTTCCCCTTGTATCCAACTGTGTATCGATGTTACCAGAATTTGTCTTCTTTAAAGGTTTGCCAGCTAATTCACCACTAAACCACAATTTAAGCTGAAGTAAATCACTTCACCGCATCTGTCGGATCAGTTTGGAGAGACAACACAGTCCTGGCTTAATCCTTTAAATACTGAGATGTGTAACTATTGCACTGAAAGAAAGGAAGGTGGCTGTCTCACATTTCCCCTTCTTACTCAGATCTGAGGTAAACTGAATCACACTCTCAAACACCTGTCTCCGCAATGGGATTATCAACAGAGTCAGGCTGACACTGATCCCAATTTAAGTGCCTCATATACCTGTCTAAAATTAGGGGGGATCTGGACTGCAGAGCATGGTACAGTTGTCATTCAGGGGAGATCGCACGACACTTTTCCCCACTGTCTGTTCAGATGGCATTGTGTCTTTCTGCAGGGGAGAGGTGGAGCAGTTTGGGAGACACACTGAAATAAGTACAGAAAAAATACCTTTCTTTAGAAGAATCAGTCAATTGTTCTTGGATTTAGGACTCATATATGTGTGATCACTTTCCTATGCATTTCATGTAATTTCCAAGAAACTGTTGTGGTGTGGCATGAGAACTCTGCGAAGATGTGCTGCCAAAACCTGCCAAAAACTTCATTTGCCTGTAAAACTATTTTATCGGTATTAGCTGTGTTAGGATAAAAATACCAACTCAGCTTGGAAAAAAAAAGGTATATATAGCAGGCTAATCAATTGCATAACTTTTCTAAAAATGTCTTCAGCATGATGACATTAGGCAACTGTGAACCTGTTAGCTTCCAGCTCTGCTGTCAGTGGTATGATATAATGAATGCCAGCATGGTGTTCCAGTCAGCTACTGCCACCTGCTCCATTTTGGAAAAAGAAGTCTCTTTTTTTGGCAGCCATCAGATGTCATACCCAGTGCCCACTGGCAAGAACAATGACTTTTCACCATGGTTTCCTTCCCTTAAGAAAGTCTTTCAAAGGGACCTAATGGCAAAGGTCTAAAAGAGCTGCGGTGCAGGGAAACAGACCCCAAGTGGGACAGGTACAGTAGTAGCCCCTGAACATAAAGGTGCCCAGGGTGAAGATTCATTCAGAGAAAGGTCCATCTGTCTTAGTGCTTACAAAGGACTGTGACTCTGGCTCTGAGTGGGTCTCCAGTAAATTGCAGATTGCTCTAGGCAGAGAAG
>JAYRBT010000082.1:133431888-133436513 GCA_036023395.1 Myiotriccus ornatus | reverse complement strand
TTCCCCAATTTGCTGACCAGACTTCAATGACTGGTAGGATTCATACTTTGTCTTCTTAGACCTTAGATGCAGAGAAACTGAATTTACTCAACTGAGAGGGTTATCTGTTGATTAATGAAAGTCCAGCGTGATGGAATATCATCCTAATCACATTGCACACTGACCAAATACTGCTATAAATGAAGGGGAAAGAGCATTTGCTTTCTTAATGGCTATAGCAACTGGGCTTTAGATTGCCAATTTTAGCAGTGTTATGCTAAACTAACACACACGCATCTACCACAAGCCTAATGCCCTGGTTTTAATAGGTAATGTTGGCATTAAATGCTGCTCTATATTGGGACGAGCCTGTTGTATTTATGTTTTTCTAATGTGCACAAGCATTTACTTGAAATGCATTTTTACTTTACAGGGTTTTTTACTGGACTAAGAGGCACAGATTTACAGAGCATACCTCTGAGTGTATGTTTGGAGAAAAACAAAAAGAGAGAAATTACACTATTCACATTACTTGAGAACAAAAGCATGACTGTAATTCATGAAAAGTGAAGCAGTGAGTTATGACAAACCTGCCCTCACAAGGCAATAGTGATGATAAAGTATACAAACCTAGACACATACGACATTCCATAATTCCTTGCAAACTCTAAGGGTACGATTTGTTTTGACGCAAGACTTGCTTTCTATAGCCAAAAAATCCAACTTTCTGTTGTATTAAAGTAAAATAGAAACAACTATTGTAGCATTTATTTGAATTTTATCTAGTTTCAGATGACTGGAAACTATGACAGAAGTTGCTCTATGGAGATCAACACTTCCTTTAGTATAGATTGACGTTAAGGCTGTTTTTTAAATTTCAAATTTCTGTATTTCCCAGGCATTTGCATGAGGGGAGAAATGTTCTTTGAATTATAAGGCTGAGACTTTTTCTCTGTTTATGACTCTCGTAACACAAATGTTTTAAAATACTCAGACACAAACCAGTTCCATCTATCTATTGAGACTCAGTGAAATCAACCACTGACAAAATCCCACGATGGTCCTCTTCCTACCACTTCTCACCTTTGCTGACTTATTCAGCACTGTCACCATTTTAGCACATCTGATTATGACTCTTTCTAATAGGAATCATCAACCTGGAATCAAGCTGACGAGGTTTTGTGAGGCTGTCTTTTTCATTGCTAAGAATTCATTTTGTTCACAGATCTTTATGGTTTTTTTTTAATTTAAAAAGCATTAACTAACACATCTGAATGGTTTATGTATGTGCACTAAAGCATGTGAATTATTTTTGACAATTGTTAGCCTACTGCTTAGTATCTAGAACATAAATAAAAGTTGCCTTATTTAACTTTGAACTAATTTATCTATAAAGGACAGATCCTGCTTTTCTCTCCAGTCACAAGTCTTGCTGTGTTAAATTTCTGTGTCCAAGCGAGGCTTGCTCAGCTGTCAGAAATGCCAAACTGCAATGAACCACAGTGCTGGCTTAACTCTTCCACAGATGCACACTGACATGCTGAATATTGGCAAGTTGTTCACATCACAAATTTTACTACAAAAATGCTTTTCTTAAAGAAAAATAAAAAGGGAAGGAAAAAAATCTATGCCAATAGTACTTGTAAAAGGTCTATAAATTTATTTGCTTCTGCTCTCCCTTGGTGGCTGAGGCCAGTTAATCTCCTGCCAGGCCTCCAGGAATGCACAGTCCCTGGGCCACCAGCCCATCGGCATCCCACACAGCGCCGAACACTGCAGTGGATCTGTCTCACCAGCAACACGACCTGCTGCAACCAGGACAAATTCATCAACTTCTATGCTGTACCTGGGCTTCTCATACATTGTGGGCTGAAGTTTAGTATCTCCCCCCTTTTATTCAAGGAGCTCAAAACCTGAGTCCAGGACATCTGAAAATCACTTGGGTTTTACCCTGAAGACTGGAGTCGACTCCACTCCCCAGGCATAATTTACTTCCAGTAAGTGGATTAAACCCTTCCTGTAGGCAAATCTGAGGAGATATCAAACTCCCACAGGTGAACTGGGTGACCACCATCCTTCCCATGCTTTGGCACAAGCAGAGGCTGAGCTGCAGTCTTCAGGATAAATATGCGGCATTATTTACATTTTGAACTCTCTCCCCAGACAAAACCTGTATCGAAACTACACCTACAACTGCAGAAATACTAGAAAGAAAACAGCAAAAATTAAGTATATAAGCAGATACTAGTCATATTAGTGAGCATGTTACTGGAAAGCACTGGAGAGCCACATGTGAGGGGTTTAACATCAAACTGGGGGTCCAAGCTGCATAACACAATTGTTCCTTCCCTCCATTTTCTGCCAAGGCCCCTATTCTTCACCAATCACAGTTGTATGTTCATGTACAATGCCTTCTCATTTTTTACCACATGCAGTATCATAACTGTAGCTATTCTGGACAACACACAGTGCTTGATATTTAGTTTGTCCCAAATTACATGGAGCATTGTAGGGGATCATGACCTACAATGTGAAAGAAAAATCTCTCTTCTGCTGTACCAGAGATGTTGGGCATAGCTAGTAAATCAGTGAAACTTCGCACTTTCAATCAATTGCTACTGGTGTTCTCTGTCTGCTCTCTACCCACCTTCAGAGCTTCTGACAGAAACACCTGGGTAAGATCTTCCTCAGGTATATGAGATTCAAATTCAGCAGAAATACAGAAATCCTTGCACTCTGCTTCTGCAGAGCAAACCTCTATGAAAACCTTTTGGACCGTTATGTGCCCATGGAAGACGGTTGGCAGGATCTACCCTACAGAGAGAATTAAGACTTCAACTGAGAAATAGGTAGGTAAAACAAATTAACCCAGAAGGGCAAAAAATACCCTGTCTCGATACACTTTTTCTAAAACTCACAGTAAAGAACGGAGAGAGGTTCAGAACTGTGATTGCCTCTGCTGTTCCCAAGACAGAAATATAGGTCTTTAAATCTGGGGGCAGGAAATGGAATTTTGAGAAGATGCATTACAATTTGGGTGTGTTTTTGTTTGTGAGAATAGTAGTTTTGCAACAGTGGAGCGGTAAATTAATTGTTTTCATTTGCAGTTTTAAAGAGAAGGTCACACAAGGTGTAGGATGCACGATTTATTGTTCTATATAAAGTATCAAATTATGTTATAATTTAATGTAGCCTTTCAATTATGATGTCATCATACTGATAATTTATTTATTATAGCAGACAAAGGGTTTATAATAATTTTTGAATTTTATTCAAAAGCATATGGAATATATATTTTATCTTAATAAGAACTGAAGCAAATTCTTCCCATGCCAACATAAAATGTTCTGATTCCTCTGAAGACATCATATCTCTGAAATTTGACATTTTAAAAAGAAGAAAAGATCCTGAAAGAGTTTGACAATGCTATATTCTCAAGGTGCAGTTTTCATGATGTCAGATCCCAAATATCCTGCATTAAGCTATTCTGTAAACATCTTGTATGTAAATCCTGAATCAATATTACGTAACATTTAAAATAATAAAAATATGGGTTTTTCAAAATCAAAATAATAACAGAAAATAATGTAAATATAAATCATGTGGAACAATTTATATGTCTTAGGTAGATTATTCCTGCCCCTAGAAAATATGCAATCACATTAAATAAATGCCTAATCTAAAATCTTAAAGTGTTTTCTAAATTATATAAAAATATGCGTAAGGTTACATACCTATCTCAGACCTAACATGCCATCACAAACCACTTGAATTTGTTCTTGTATCTAACGTCTTTAGAGACCACTGACGTAAAATCTTAGAGCTCACATTTACTGGTGTAATACGCTCCATAAATTTTGTAGATACAACAAAACTATCTGTCTGTTAGCAAAAAAACTGGACACATTTCACGGTGGTAGCAATCATTAGAATGAAATTAGACTTGTTAGTCAATAGTATTACAGTGTGCAAATGGAAGAAAGGACCTCCGTTTCCAGTGGAGAGAAACAAAACAAATAAAACAAATAAAATAAGGACGACATGGTATCCTAGTGATGCTTTTTCGAAATTCACCCCCTCCATCCACACTAAGGGAGCAGTGAAATCCGGTGTACTTCTACTACTCTCAGAAAAAGAGTAAGGGCTAATGCCCACAGAGTTTGCTGTACTCTGTCAGGGAATGGCAGCATCCGTAATATGTATCCTCCCCTGATATGGCTGTTGCAGTGGGCTCTACATGTGCCATCTCATCACCACGAGATCTGCCCTTCACAGAGGCTCTGAAAGTGGCTGGGGAAAACAGCATAATTAGGTGAGTGCAAAGATTAGTGCAATCCTGGTTTTTACACATCTTTTCCATACAAAATGGGAAAGAATTTAATCTATTAACTCTTACTGTCCTCTGTTGGGGGTGGGGAGGGCGGGAGGGGAGTGGGGAGTGGGGATCTGAGCAGTATCCCCGGAAAGAAAAGAGGTAGGTCTGTGCAGGTGGCTGCTGCTTCATGTCAGGCAAGGATAGCCCTGCCTGCTGCTTCTCTGCATCTGGAAGCACAATAAGGACCTCTGCAAACTGTAGTCTGGGCAAATCACTGCTCGTCCTACCTAATCAAGCCAACTAATGCATTTCCCTTAGGGACCTCAAGCCA
>JAYRBT010000082.1:133406888-133429388 GCA_036023395.1 Myiotriccus ornatus | reverse complement strand
CCTGCTTTCAGGTCACTGGAGTTTGCCCCACAAAAAAGGAATTGTGGATCTGAAACCTAAATAACTGCAGCAATCCACATGTAAGTGAACAGCAACAATCATTTTTTTCAGTTTTATTTTGCTCTCTTAGTGTTCATATCTACAAAAGCCTCTAACCAGTAGTCAAGATAAGTGTTGAACTGAGAAGTATTGATCCAGTAATAGCAGTTCAAGCTTTGACTGTGAGTCCTTAACCCTCCAGACATAATGTCATAGCCTCTTATCCCTGCCTCTTAACATTACCTGCCTATCTCTTCAGAGCTGTCACCTATGGTAATACAGTTCCAAAAGCTCTCTAATCATTACTCATTCAGGCAGCATTTATTCTGTAGCCAGTAAAAAAAGTTTGGAGTTCTTAGAAGAACCAGGTGTTTTCACTTGCAGTTCCCTCTGGGGCTTTAACATACTGTACTCATTGGGATGCCACAATGTAAAGAGAGTCAATTATAATAATGTAGAGAGGAGAAGGGTAAGACAGTTAAGACATCACAAACACTGCAGCAATTCACCTTGAACAACGTAAAGAGACCACTGGGGTCAGGAAAACCTTTACTCTCTGCAGCAAGTGCACAGAGCTTCGAGTAAACAGCTTTTGTGAATCTACAATCTATCAGAAGAGCAGGGCAACCAGAGGGAGCTTGCATCTCAAGGCAAAGTACATCACTAATATTAGAGAAAAGAATTAAGTGATGTTTTGGCTGGTAATGGAACTGAACAGCATCAGAAGAGTGACAGACTTGGTCCAGATATGTTTCTGAAACACAAAGGTTAATTAAACATCCAATCACTCTTTTTTTTTTATTAAGTAGAGAAAACTTTTTTTTCCCCTTATATACAGAATCATCTATGATGGTAACCCAGGAAATGGAATAACTCCATTAATCATAATTTTGAAAGAGAACATTACCAGCCTAACAAACAAAACTAATTCAAAGATGGTGGGAATGTAGAGTGTATGACAGATAGTATTGCATACAATTACAATCCTTAGACATCCATCTAAGTAAATAACATATTTCTTTGACCTTCTTGTAATCAAAGGTACAGCCAGTTGCAGTTATAGTTCTAGCAGGAACAGCAGTATTTAAAACCAACAACAAAACTTTTTTTGAGAGAATGAAAAAACAAGCATGTGACTGATGCTAGTCATATTCTGTAATTGGCTAATATTCCTACAATAGTTGTGTAAAACAACCACACAAAATCTATTGTGTTTTCAGCTGTGGATTCAGTGCCACAGAAATCTCTTGTAGTTGGTGTGCATGTGCACAGGGTCCTTCCTGCCCACAGAAAACATTGGCTCATAGGTATAAGGAGTTTTAAGTTACAGGAGCAGCACAGGGTTCCTCAGAAGTGAACATTATATTTTCCATTCACATATTGTTTATTAAATTGCAATTGCCTAACAATTGATAGCATTTTGATAGCTAAACCTAAATGGAAGGGAAAAGAAATCCAGCCTGAAATAAATTTGCCATCCAAAGGCTATAGCAGCTAACAGTCAAAGAGAAAAGCCACAAAGTATTCCCATTTGCATCCTTTAGGGAATCATTCATTTTATGAACCCCTTTTAAGAGGAAGGAGTAAAATTTTGGGGTATGATCACAGTAGGCTGTTGCAAGAAGACACTGTAAGTGAAAAGGTGAAAAACTGAAATGAACTGGGGTGTAGAGAGAAATTGAAGGTAAAAGACTTATAGAGTGCTCTGAGTGAGGAGCAGCAGCTTGTGTAGCACATGGAATTACAGAGAAAGTTGTTCCAAAGATTTAGGAGAATGGTTATGTTTTTATAGTACTGTGGGATGTGACATTGCTTTTGATAGAAGAATTGAACAGATTAGAAGAGAGACATATGAGAGAAAAGGAGCAAAAAAGAAATCTAAGTGCAAAATTATCAGGTCATAGCCCAGTGTTCTGATGACAAGAAACAGAGCAACCTGGGAGGGGTGACTGAGAAGAAACTGGCATATCTGGAGCAGATACGGTTTTTTAAAACTTCAGTTTATATGATGCCTAGCACAGTAAGTTTTTCACTGATGGACAATGAAGCAGTACAAATAAATACATAAAAAGGAAAAGATGAAAATCAACATCTTCAGGAAGAGGAAGAGATACGGAAAGAACCAGGAGTTGGTAAAATGAAAAAAATCCTAGCAATAATAATGTGGGCAGGGCATTGCTGATTTAAAAGCCTGAGAAATAAAATAGTGAACATATGGGTATTCACTGCTATGCTATGGATTACCCATAGCATAAGGCAGCTCTTGAGATATTTTAATGTTTTATGGACACAAAGTGTCCAGTAGTGCCTTTTATCTACCAATAACACACTGGCCCTGCCCCTTCTCTGACTGACAATAGGGGTTTCATTGCTGATTTTCTTCTGTAGCCTTTAGATACAGCACTAATATGACCTTTTATTTTTTAGGTGATTTGATTTCAGCTGATGAAATAGTAGTATTTAACCAGTTAATCAATTAGACATCAGTCAAATAATTTGAAAAAGCATAACAAAAGGCTGACAAAAACCACACTATATAAGTTCATTTACAGTACACATGCTAGTTTTGTTGATTTTTTTTCTTTTTAAGATAAAATGTTAATATGAAAAAAAAATGGTTTATAACTACATATATTTTATAACAATTCAGGAGACATACAAACCCCTGACTAAAATTAAGGTGGAATTAAGGTATTTAGTAATTTGCAGCAAAGCTTCTTAAAATTGCCTCTGAAACAAAGGAAAATATATTTTTTTGTAATTAATATGTTTTGTGAAGTGAGAAAGACAATAGGTATTTGCAGATAATTGTATCTGTGAACACATAACCACAGATAGCTAAATAAGTTTTTTCATACACACAGAGACAATATTGGTATTTGCAAGCACATACACATGTGTATGTATATGCATATAGCTTGGCACATGCTCATACATGTTTTAATAACTAAATTCCTGCTGAAATTATTATGCCACGTATGCCTTTTTGAGCAAAATATTATGCAATATATGATTCAACCTTTTCAAGGGAGATTTCCCCTGGTACTCTGAATTTTAAGAAACAGACTTCATGTAAAATCTCATTAGAAATTATAGTTTAACTTCTAGATTCGTACAGTAAACAGAAGCATACACATATTCACCTCTTCTATCTGATACTATGGACTTTGTCTGGTTACCATGAACTTTGATTTTTTAGCTTATAATGTGAAAGCTTATAGATGTGAAAACAACTGTAGACACTGGACCTTTGTCCTCTATGCCTAAAGAAGGTATTCACAGCACAGAAATGCCTTAAAGCTCAGTGAGATGAAATTTCAAGTTGTTTTATAATGACTTTTAATTGATCCAATGCACACTGGCTGTTTCTATTCATGTTGAAATATTTTTATTTGACCCATGAACAGTATGCAAAGACAGTATCACTATAGCAGCAGATTTTTTTTTTGTAGTCATTTAACAGCTGGTGATAAAAGTGCTCTACACCTTCCTTGGCATCAAAACTGTACTGTTGCTGGAGAAGACACTACAGGCTTTTGCTTTTGTAAGGGAAATCTTGTGTAGAAAATGGTAAGGAACAGGTAACTTGTAATCTAGCAGTGGTAGAACGTAAGGCTAAATATTAATTTATAATTATGACTGGCTCCTTTAGTCCCATTATTAGACTACAACTTATGTCTAATATTGTTAAGAAATGAAATATTTTTTAATTTTGGTGAATTTTAGTTCTACATATTACTGTTCCCCTATAAATGGACTAGCAAACACTTGGTAATACTAGTACTTGCTGGTATTGAAATGCAGCCTGCTTCCCATGATGAGAAAGAAAATCTTATCAAAGTGTTACAGATGTTCTTCAAATGATTTAATAAATACAAGAATATCTTCTAAGTAAATGAGGCAAATATGTCATTCGAATTCTCACAGCTTCGATAATTAAAAGCAAGACCACCAGCTGACTTCTTTTATTTTTTAAAAGCACAACTTGATCTGCACAAGGAATGCAACCTTCTTCAATAATGTTTTTCCTCACAAAGTTAAGAACCTACCTGTTGATCCCGAGGCAAATGCCAGTAGTGGTCCAATATTCATCAGAAACTTTAATTAATTCTGCTTCCCTTTGGGGCATCTTACTTTCACCACAGTGGGGGAAAAAGCAAAAAAAACCCCACAACCCTACCCAACCTGTGGTCATTAATATCAGCATAAAACCAGGATGACGCTTAAACTGGAAGACCTGGAGTTTCATATACTTTTCTCATAATGTTTTTAAGTAGCATCCAATTAGTACATGGGGACTGGGATGTGTCTCAGTGTGCAGTCACTGCCAATTTACTTTATAATTTAAAGAACTAAACCTTCCCTCTAGCATCTCCTTTTTGCTCTTGTATATCTTTATTGTTTTTGGAGGAGCTATATACCTATGAAATGAACGAAAAGTCATACTTGATCCAGTGGAAATAGAATACATGATAAATGATTCACACTGAAAGGTAAACAGGAAGGAATCAAAGCAAAAATTATTTCCTAAGTTGTCAGCATATATGTACTGCATATTCGAAATGAGAAAAAAAACACAAAAAAAAATCAGAAATAGAAAAAAAATAAAAAGAGATATTCTAAGGGTTATATACAATCCAACATTTTCAGAGAAATTGATCAATTCCCTTCTGTGCCGCTGTTACTTTGCATAATCTTGCCCAAATTGTGTTGGGTCAGATTGTCAAATCCAAGACCCCTCAGTCCTGTGCTGAATTTTCATGTGCATGCAGGTTCCTACCTTTTGTGGTCATTTCTAATAGCTGGGGTGCTAGAAACCCTCGAGGTTGTTGTTACGAACATACCTAACTGTACAGTTAGAACACCTTTACATTTCTCACCTTTCAGTTCTGAGAAGACAGATATATCAGAAACACTGAGGCACACAGACATCAGAGTAACCGAAGTCATATAAGACAAAATACAGCCCAAACTAGAAAGGGTCCTTGATGTACCTTACTGCAGTTTGAAGTCTTTAAACCAAGAATAAACTGAGATTATTTTACACAACCTTCTATAAATCAGTGGATTTTCCACAAATGTAAATCAACAGAGCATTTGGCTGCAGAATTCTTCTTTCTAGTCACAGAGGTGTTAATGTAAAACTCACGAGCAGGCAGCACTTGGGTTTAGTCCTCAATCTGTGCAACTCTTTCTAGCTCTGAGCACATTTTGTCTGCAACCCTTCCAGCCCCGGTCCTGTCTTACAGGGCTCATCATTTGCTAAACGTGTTATTTCAGGACATAACCTTTCCCAGTGTTAGGAAGAAGAAAAATACTTAAGATGACAATTTACACTTGTACTGCTAGTCTCCGGGTGCTCTGAGACAGTCAATGCAGGCAACCACGGAGCAGAAAAATGTGAATGAAATAAAACATTTATATTTTTGTTTCTAGGGCTAGTTTGGCACTTAGCCAATAAAAGATCTACTCACCACTCACATTTTGACCAAACAGTTTTAAAATGAAAAAAACAAAAACACAGTAATTAGTAGAATTTTTAAAATTGGAGAATTTCCTGAAAATTTCCCTGGATAGTGTGGCAAAAACATAGCTAACACATTTGTGTCTGATGTGTCTGTGATGCAAAGGGACAGGACATGTGGAGGGCTGCTCTGAAAAAGCAGGCAGTGCTGTAAGAAAATAAAAGTAATTGATAAAGCTCTGCAAATGGGAGTTTCTATAGGCTTTCAATTTTAATCCCTGGTTCCAATCTTGTAAATATACGAAATATTTTTCTTTGCAGAGAATGCAGATTATTTAGGGAGAAATGGAGCTAAAAGTTGACTCCTGTCTGTGCTCCCAGACTCTTATTTTCAGACTCTGAAGTAGAAAGAATTACCTTTATGTTTTCCTCACTGCCTAGGGTTTCAGTGCAAACAAGCTAGATGGCTCGACTCCTTTCTGACACACCTTAACATTATTCCTTTTTCACAGTCACTGAAACAGGTCATAGCCCTGACAAATCTATTATACCTCATTCATAAGTATTTCAGTTTACTTGGACAGTAATTTCTGGTCCAGACCATCACTGAACATTCAATTTTCTCTGTTTTAAAAAGCACAAGGTACAGGTACCCTGTAAAATGTTGTAACTGGATTGTCCATCCCCACAGCCCCCATACGGAGGGCCAATGCCAAGGGCAATTCAGAACGTCTACAACTCTATCCTCTTGTGTAGCCACTAAGCCTAAAATACATGTAGAAGTAAAAGCAGAAGCAACGACTGATTCAAATCCCTATATAAAATTCATCCATTCAAATCTCTGATAAAGTGATTTCTACTATTTTGTCCACAGTGTAGCTACAATGAGGCTGCTGGTCAGGTCCTGCAGTGCTTTGATCAGCAGTTTTATGAGCTCCCTGTTGCAGCCATCGCTTGCATAAATGAAGAAAAGACCAGAAGATGCAAAGTCCTTGCTTTCTCTGCAAAAACACCGGGCCAGCTCTTTGATTCCTTTCTATATTTGTACTGGAACAGCACTCAAGGTTTATGGTAATACATTTTGCCTAATGCCTAAGGAAGGATAAATTACAATGCTCCAGCCGACAAATGGTAGCTACATTGTGCTTGACTGCTCATTCTCATAGGACTTATTGCACCTCCCCAAAAGAAGATAGAGAAAAAACAATGGCACAGGTCAACTTGCTTTTTAACTGGGATGGAAGCTAGAAAATCCAGGAACCCCTTACTGCCACAATTATTTGCTCTGTACAGGTCTCAGTTTTATTATTAATACAAAAAACTATGGAACTGCAGATTACTTTCCCGATACTAACATGTTTTAATATTAAGCTTTACATTTAAAAAAAATGTGAACAAAAATGAGGTCACCAAAATTCACCAATTTCTGAAAAATATGAAACACTAATATTCGAACAGGGCCAACAGTTCCAACCCAAACTGTTTAACAGTTCTATTTCCTATTATGTTCAAAGAAAACCCAACCGGCTCAGGGGAAAACATTTCATTTTTCTTAAATTGCAGTAGCTTATTGTTGTCATAAAGTATTTTGGCTGTAATAAATTTTTAACTGTCATCACAAAGGCAATAATATATATATTTTTAACAACATTCACAGCTCCCAGAAGTACTAGCTTGCTAGTGGAGATTTTGACAAAATAAACTATGCATTTTTAAAATAACTTCTCTGTACCTTTGCTGCAAAGAATGATCACTTTATTTCATTGAGAAGATCATTAGGGACTTTTATGCGTGCCATCAAGCATAGCAAGCCTAAACTGTCACACTTTGCTTGAAAGCAGAGATCCATGGACCCCTCTTGCTGCTGCACGCAGATATGCTATAACCTCCAGGCCACCCATGCCAAAAAAAATAGCACGACATTCACTACCCATTTCAGCTCTAATTTTAACTGAACTAACTTGTGTGCTGTTAAGTTAGGAATGGCGAGCACACGCCTAGTAAATCATATGGATGCTAAGGATGTATTTTCTCTGGACATAAGGAGTAGCTGGGTAATGAGGAAGCCTCTCAGAAAAGCCATGACCTCCTCTAAACACATGCAGTTGTGCAATTTTATGTTTCTGCGGTCTGCCTTTGAGACAAGGCATTCCCATATCAACAATGCTCAACTGGCTGGGTGCCCACTTTCACCTAAGAAGCACTGTGGGCTTCTTATTAGGGTTTTTGGTCTTGATCTAAAGTCACTTTTGGAAATATGTTTTAAAATAGAATGATACAGCTGTCACGTAAATCTGCTAAGTTCATGAACATATGAAAAAAGGTTCTTCAAAGCTAGGCTGGTGGGGTGCATGATGTAAGTCAGGGTTGTGAAAGCCTGTCTTGATTTAATGATGCCTTTCATGCTGTGTATGTGATAAGGTTCATGCAATGTGTACTTTGCATAAAAGCTAAAAAGTTAGGAACTGAAATATGTGAAGAGAGCACTCATATCCTAATCCTACCCCTATATGTATAAGCATTATGATGGCATCTCTCACTACAAGAATATACACTGCTTCTTAAACCTGGAAATATGCTACAGATTTTTCATATGCTCTAGCAAGATACATTTTTAAAAAGTGCTCATTAAATGAGCCACCAGTTCACACCTCTCATTCATTACAAGCATTATGATGTATGCTTTGTGCTTTTAATTTACTTCAATTTCAGCAAGATCTGTGGAAATTGAGAAGCTTGACAGAATCCTGGACATATTAAACAACAGGATATTGAAAGAGTTAGTTGCCTTTCCACTTTAAAGGCAATCATGGAAACTCAATAATACTTTAAAACATGTTTTGAGATTTGTATGTTACTGTATTCTCTGAAGTAATACATGCCCACAAGGGTGCCATGTTTCTTGTTCTTCTGACTCTGGCTTATGATTACAGCTTTTACTTGGCTGAAAAATGTTAAAATTCTCTTAGCATTGTTCTTTAATGGAAGATTAAAATGAAATATTACAGATTTTTTTTTAAAACTCCAGTGTCCTCCTAAAATGACTAACCTAAATCATAGGGAACATGCTTGCAAGCCACACTTGCTCAAAACAGGCTGCTGATCCGAGCACTTGTCTAATACCTGGTGTCTGAAATGCCAGGAACAATCGAGCTCTCCTCTTCTTCCAGATGTTCTCCCAACAACACTTGTACACATTCACTCAACAATCAAAAAATCACAGCAAGTTTATGCTACACTGGGCCTTAAATACCTGATTAATTCTAGAAATTACCAAAATAAATACAGGCTAAGTCTTTGCTCATTGAATAAGGATAAAGTAACTTCAAAATCCACAGCCACTGGTTGCCATGCAACCTGCTATAGTATTATGGCAGAAATAAGCTGTGCTTGAATTTTCAGTGCCCTCTCGCTCAGCCTTCTTGATGTTGTGATACTCTAATGCTTCTCAGCTAACTTCCATTAAGTAGTTTTTTGTGGGGTAGTATTCCAAGGTTAAAATGATTAAATAACTTTTATGGTTGATCAAATATAAGCCCTTATTATACACAGTAGGCAAAACCATACATTTTAATTACTTTGTTATCAAAGATCTTGGTATTTACATTTCATTTTTCAGTTATAATTCTGAATTTAGTTTGACCTTCATAAAAAAGAGAAGACCCAAGATTCTTGCTGTCTTAAACAATTTTCCCATAAACAAAAAAACCCATTAAGACATGGTAACAGCAAAAACAATGCAATGAGATCCACACACCCTATCAGAAATATTTTCTACTGAGATATTGTTTTATTTAAGCATCTCCTTTTAATTCTTCATTTTAATTTTTAACTACTTTAATTATTTGTGACTTGATAAGGCATTTGCAGTCCAAGGGTGATATATCAATATTTGATAATATTGACATTACATTAATTCGAAGATCATATATAGAGCTATGAATAGCATTTTTCCCTTATGAGAAGTACATTCCAATTTAAATACTGAAATAAAAATATTAGTTTCAGGTACTCTGCAGAACTTTGCTACTGATTGGTAACAAAGTAATTTTCTGTAATTAAATTGTACTAATATTTATAGTGACATATGTTTAAAAATTCATGATTAAGCAAAGTTTGTATTTTGTATTTTTGGCTTCTGAAATTATTTGAAGAAGACAGATTTCACGGACAAAAATCTACTTAATAAGGTCTTGTCTTACATATCCATTTATTACAGAAATCTAATGCAATTCAAAATCTATTCATTAACCTCTACAAACTTCTGTAAAAACAGATTTATTAGATGAGGACAGAAATGCCATGTGGATAATTTGCACTATCAATATATAAAAATAAAAATAACATATTTCATTTACAAAAAAGCAAAAATAAAAAAAATGAAACTTAATATACGGAAAGATGTTCAGATTGTCCTTTGTAAGAAAACAGTTTATTTTGCCAAATTTAGATTCAGTACTTTTCATGTGTCTGCTTAGGTTACACAGCAATGTTAAATTAAAAAAAACAACAAAGATGAGTTTAAAAAGCTTGTATTTTAACTCTTAGGGTTTTTTCTTTTTACTATTTTACTATTTTGTCTCTCCAGAGCTTTACACAGCTTTTCCCACAATCTACGGTGATTTTTAAATATATACAATTGAAAAATATACTTATGCTTGTGGTGGGAGGTTAGACACATTTTAAAAATTATTTCCTTTTCACAGTGTACTAGTTCATAATGAATAAGAAAAAAAATACTAAATAGAAAGCATGAAATTAACAACAAGCAGTAGATTCAAATAACCTTGCAGCCGAAGCTTTGTAACCTAATTCCAATAATGGCTCAAAGATACATGGCATAATAACATTTTCTCTTTTTCAGATTGTAATAATGTTCACATGCAAACGCATGGCCAGACTCATCGTTATAAAATGATTGCTTAACACACTCCTTCTCGGGCTTTGTAGTCTCACGTCTGCATAATGTGCCCCTTTTAGTATCGTACCGTGCAACACTTAAAGTTAGCTCCAAATAGCATCACTATTTTCTCATTTATTTTGTTACTTTAGGGAAAAAGCTCCAAGTATTCCCCTCCTCCCCAGGCCCCCAATTTAAGGAATGGCTCTAAACTATGGTAATTGCCTTCTTATTCCAGTTAAAGAGAGGGGAATGAGCTTATCTGTTTGGAAACGCAATCTCTTGTAACTCCTTCTGTAAAGGGTACGAGGAGCAGACAGCACGTAAGTGACACATCGCCTTGTGTTCCAGAAACAGATGGGGGCACTATCCAATATGCTCAAAAACATCGACGCAGCAGAGCATCCCAGCTCTCGGCGGCGGCGGGGAACACGGCATAGTGACAGTGCCCAGCACAATTTGAGCTATTAATAATTAGCAATGCTAAACTGCAATGACTCTATCCTCGCTGTCAGGTGTTTAGATAACACCATCAAGTGTGGAGCCTGGCGCCCACAGTCATTTTGTAAACTCTATCTATCAGTTTAGGAATGCATTTCAGTTTCCTAGCGTGTATACAGTCGACCTGCTGGTGAAATTACATTGTATAAAGCAAAATACCGTTCTATGCAGGAGAAGATAGAAAGCAGAAAAGAACTTAAAGAAAAACTTTAAAGGATCTGTCATCAAAACTTTAAATAGGCCTTTCTCCAGCTGTAGCTAAATTATTGTACTTCTTGATACTGTTTGCTCCTCATAGCAATTGAAAGCATATGTAATTTAACAGCAGGCCTCAATCCTTTAATAAGCTGTCTTTAAAATACCTTACATGGATTACCTATCTGTAAATCTGCTTCCCATGCAGAATGTGACAGCATTATGGAAATTGTGAGTTCAGTAAAGATGGCATATACCAAAGAGAACCACATCTGCACACTGTAAGATTATACCAAACATTGGAAGTAATCTTTAGTCATTTATAATACTGCAGAATGAATAATTAAGATTAAGGGCTCTATTCTGCCCTTACTTATGTCCTACGTATTTCATAATTCCCCCCCACCCCACCCCATAAATTAAACGAAAAAGTAGCACTGTAAGGCTTTCTTGTTCAAATTATGCAAAGTTGGTATTCATCTTTCTGCAATTTGGTGCACATCTAAGGAAGTCTGGCAAAAAAAGAATGATCACATATGGAACAGAATCCATACTAAAAAGGGATATCCCGTGTTTGCCAAAAGGAGCAACTTGCAAGTAGCACAAGTTTCCTTATCACTTAAATAAAATATTAAAGAAACAAAACCCAAAAAAGAGTTTCCTAGAGCAGAAACACATTTCAAAGAGATTCTTCGCTCTGAGTCACTCTGCTGAATATGCAGCCTGCCTAGACAAAAAGAATGACAAATGTCTGAAAGCAGCTCACAGCAAAGGAGGGGAATTGGTAAGTTTTGGCAAGGAAAGGGCAGCACTAAAGCACTGATGCTTGGATTTCTTAGGTGGATATACCTCTGCACTTAGTAATACGTAATTTCTCCTGCCATTTACTTGTAGGAGAAGCAGCATCAGGAGAGCTTTCTCCAAACCCATGCCGGTGGGCAGGAAGAGGAGGAGGAGGGAGAGACACTTAATAGTATCCAAGGTCTTTCTGTGGAAGACCTATGCACCACCAGCCAGGTACTATTCCTTGCTCACCTTCAGCTCCAGGAGTGTGCAGACCAGAATCTACTCTTACACCTTACTTAAATGTTTTTATCATTAGCAGTAGATGAATGAAATTAAATGTCTATCTTACTGACAGCCATTCATTATATTCCACCACAGAAACTATGAAACAGTTGGTGCCACGATAACAGAGTTCACAACCAGCTTTGTCCTTTTTCTTTGCTCTTGCAATTCATGAAAGCCAAACAAAGGCAATTTTTTTTGGAATAATTTTTACTAATGCCTAAGATTCACACACATGGTTAATGTCTGCTACTTTGGAAACAGTGGCATTTCTAGGACTTGGCATTTGAGACGGCAGATGGGGTGGAAAGAAATTTGCCTCTGGGGTTAGGGAGCTACATCAGTCTCCTTTGCCCACTGCAGAACTATTTGTTCATTCCCTCTTATGTAGAGCAATAAAATAAGCTGCCATTTAGAGCATTTGAATCTGAGTTTTAGCACTCACTTTCTCAGCATTAGTGCTGTGTATAAATGTTGGTCATACTAATACCAAAATACATTGCAAATATGTGCAGCACATGCAGGCCCTGGAGAGCCTCCAGTGTTAAGTGATATCTCAGCTGCTGTGGCAGCTTTCTCACATAAGGAGGACACTTTCCTCCCCCCATGTGAGAGCCCAGAGAACACACACGTCTTTAAATGCAGAATTAGCTAAGCAACTAACACATCATACGGCAAAATAAACAATATTCCCAAGCTTGTTAAAAGCTAAATATGGCACTTTAGAGAACAATGCACAGTCAAACGAATTTCAAGACTAAGTTACCAATAAGACAAGCTTAATCCTCTGGTCAGACATGATGTTAAAATTGCACAGAAAGTGAGGAGGTGATTATTAAAGGAGTGTGAACATATTCCAGCTCTAAAACAGACACAGATAAACTGACATATGCACAGACATCTCAGATGGAGACTCAGCACAAAAAATCACTGGAAAAAAAAATCCCTTTGCATTCCTATATATATTTGGAACCGTTAGTTCCTCACTGCTGCAGTAGCATTCATTTCCCAAACTTCTGAAATCCCCTTTATCAGTGAGATTCTCATACACTCTTAAGAGAAAGTAATGGTAACCTATCACTTTTAAGACTACAGCTTTTGAAAACCAGACTGTCAGAATACTGCAGGATGTACAATAAAAAGCGAACGAATGGCAAAGAGACTGGCTAGATTTTTTAATATGTTTCCAGCATCCACGATTCTATGATTAATTTGTCCTCTCTCATCCTCTTTTCAAATTGGTAGGAAAGCCTTTACCATTTCTGAGCTTAGCATTACTTCCTGCTCAATTTAGGGATTTTATTGCCACAGAATGCAGACTGATAGTAATTATTATTATGAACATTTGTAAGGCAACAGGCAACAACTACTGCAATATTGGGCTAATATTAAAATGAAAACTGTTCTCAAGTACCAAGAGCAAATGTCCAGTAATCTGTATATAATCTCACTTTTACAAAATGAAGAAAGAGGTTTTCTTCCCTAGTAGACTGTACAAAGTGTTAGAGGACCCAGACAAAAAACTCCACCAGAGTAAAAGCACATCTTAAGCAATTCCTGTATGGATCATGAAGCAGAAGAGCTGAACATTCACAAAGCTGCGTAAATATACACAGTTCATTCGGCAACAGTGCGTCCTGCTTAAATTGCTTCTGCATCTGAAATCTTATTGTCCCACCCCTAAAGAAATAAAAACTTTTACAAATCTCTTGGATTCTCCTGCCATAACTGTCCAACAGTCTTTCTGGAAAAAAGAGGTTAGTGGGTCACCACTTCTAATAGGTGGTTTCATGAGCAAGATCTGGGACATTTACTGCTTGACAGATTTTTGGAGAATACTCTTCATTTGAAAAGATATTCACAATCTCCAGCACTAATTATTGTACTCACATCTCTCCATATCATGTTTTTACTAAAAAAGAGAGAGAAAAAGGCAATTCACAGCTCAGTACAATCTTTTCTTCTTATTCATTAGCCAAAAAAAAAAAAAGTTTCTCAAGGAGGAAGGTAAAGGCAGAAAGAGGTAGACTGGAATGAACCAACTGCTTTTATGCCTTGAAAATTTCCAACTCCTTTTTCCTCATTATCTCTACAGAAGCATCATGAATTTGAGCAGCCAGGGTGAAAAGCTGCTGCTGACTATTGGTATAGCCCACAGCAATTATTTTATGACAGCTCCCAGTTCACTTGCATTGGCCACATTTTGGAGGAGCGCCAGCACACTGATCAAGAAGGCTCATTTAACCTGCCCTGCATACGTGAGGTCATTTTATGTATAAAAGCCAGCACTCTTGTGACATTAGTATTTTTTAACTCAGTCATTTCTCCGAAAACAATCCATTGACCAAAGGCATTAACTTGGTAGCCTCTGTCTCTTACTCTGAATTTAACAGTTTTGTGAGATGCATTTTCTAGTAAAAAAAAAAAAATTAATAACAATTAAAGAATACCTTTTTTAATCTGTTAATATTTTATTTTGGAGCTGAACACAGAAGAACAGAACAGACTAATAAGGAACAGAGCCAGCCTTTCAAAGACTGTTTTCATCTTACAGACATTACTTTTTTACCAGTTCTTTTCCTTTTCAAATACATCTTGAAAATACACTGTATTTTTTAACCTTTAGTACAATAGTTTAGCCTTAAGAAACAATAACAGATCTACTGGATAGCATACTGGACCTGTTAGGCTGTTTCAAAGAAGACTACAGCACGAGAATGAATCCATATTAAATCAGAAATGGGGACGACTCATCTTTAAACTCTGCTTTATCTATCCATATATTTCCCTTACTATTACCTTTATATCAAGAACATTTCTGTTTTGATTTTTTGCATCTGATTCTGAGAGAATTTTACAGCCTTATGTTCGGTGCAAGTGGGTCACAGTTTTCTAACATGTTCTATTATTCCAGAGTATGGAGTGATTTTTTGCAAAGGGTACCCTGTCGTCTCTGATACTACAACTGATGTAAGCCCTGAGAGGTGTGTACAGTAGCATTTGTTTGATCAGTTAAGTATTCGACATTATCTTCTAAATCCTATCTCTTCTGTTCCCTCCAATTCTGGAAGTGTATAGCCACAAAAAGGATCATGTGTTCTTTCCTCTTTTCTCAAGACAGAATCAACAGTACTCTAATTCACCTAGAAGCTAATTCATCTAGTGTTTCTCTCCTTATAGACCTCTAATGATGCAGACTAAGTAACTTGCTCCAGAGTTTCACTTTCCTTGCCTTAAACCGATTTCAAGTACAGAAGCTGAGGGGTTTTGAAAGTCAGAATGCTCTTATGATGCTGTGAAGCTGGATCCATTCATTCCTCTAGCTAAAGAAACTATTTCTTTGACATCACACTTCCAAAAATATAACTGCCTGCATTACAATTTCTATTTTGTAATTCTTTAAGTGCTGCTCTGTGAAATCATTTGTGACTATGATGATTTTGAGTAATTTATTATCACTTGCACCACCTTCCCTTTTTCTCTTAATATTCTCCCTTGCTTCTTCTCCTTTGGTAAGAGGACACCAGAACTGCCTTTGAAAGAAACTACTGAAAGACTCAGAGGTGTTTGCAATCTTTTCATTTTTTCCTTCCTGTTTAGGGAAAGAACCCTACTCCATACCTATACCTTCCTGGACAGAATTTTTGTTTTTGTTTACTTGAAGTTCCAAGGGTGAAAAACTAAATTTTCTTCTCCTTCATGAAAGGAAGACGGATATATAAAAGAAGGAGAAAAATTACCAAGAGTAAAAGAAAGTCTATTAGCAAGAGGCTGAGGTAACAACTTCATTTTATCTGTATGTCTAATGAACATTTAAAGACAGAGATCAACAAATTACCCACGGCAACCATTTATTTAGTAATAAACCTGTGTGTGCTGCCATATGAATAAGTGTGCAAAAGCAAATTACACTATTCTTGCCCTGAGCAAAAGCAAATAAAACTATTCTTGTCACAATCTTAAGTGACACACAAATAAGATAATATGGATAGAACACCCTTAATATGGATAGAATTTTGAACTATATGTTTAAGGGCTTTGTTTTGTTTGCAGCTGAAGAAAGGATCAGTGCTGCAAAACGAGAAGTGCTTTAGTAAGAAATACTTTGCCTCAGAGAAGAAATGAAGGCAATCTTACTGTCTTCTAACCCAGACTTGGTTTATCCCATGTCCAACTTTGTATGCAAGTTCCAATTTTCTTCTTTGTCCTTTCCCCTCTGTAACTACTTCTGGAATGCACTTCCTCTTTCTAAAAAGACTGCAGCTATTTCTCATTTCTCTCTCAGTCTACTTATTCTCAGATTCCCTTTCAACACCCTTTCTTCATCAGAACACCTGATGAACTGCATACTTCTTTCTTGTCTTCTGAATTGGGTAAGATTGTATTGGGATATAGGAATCTTATACTAATTAAAGGAAAAATACAGCACTCTCCTCCATACCAAAACTCAGCTAGCTTTATTTCTCTGATGACAAGCCCCTCAGTTCAAGTGCAGCCTGGATAAAACAGCTCTTAATCTCCCTTCAGATCTTACTTAAGACTACTTCTATCCTTCTTGTTTAACCTTTCAAAAGCACAGCCTTTCCTTTCCATCCACACAGCTAAGATCACACTGTAAATTGCAGAAACCTTACAATACTGGTATCGAGTCAGAATGCTGTTACCAAGATAATATTTCCTTTCCATTGCCTCAGCCATGTGATGCCTGTCTTTGCCTGTGTCTGCTGGTTTCCCTCTTCTATTGGATGAAACACAGTATTTGTCCCCACTTGCAGAGAATATTTTTTCCCCTTTCACTCACCACCATGAGGTCTGCTCCATCTTCCCCTGCTACATAAACCGTCTCCAACTCACACTTCCTGCATTTTCAAAACCCTATGTCTGTGCTCTCTGCAGTGCCCCTCAGACTTCTGATACACCCTCCATCAGCACACACAGAGCTACCTTTTCTTCTTTCAAATCCAAATCTCCCTTGCCCTTCTCTATGAACTCGTTTGTTGCTGTGTGCTGAGACCAGTGTATTGACTAAATACTTTCTGATTGCTTAAGCATGTTGTCTGCCTACATTTTGCTCCTCTGTTTTTCTCCCAGTTGTGTTTTCATTGCAACATGTGACTGTTAAAACAGCAGTAAAACAGATATGAAAAAAAAATACAAGATTTTGAAAACATTTAAATTTAAAATATTTTCCCTGCACGTCTAAACAAAATTGTATGGAAAAACACATTGAAAAATGCAAGCCACCTATGAACAATGTTGATATTTAATTTGGAGATGAGGTGACAAAATACTGAGCATTTAGTCCTGCTTTAAGGTGAAATCACGGTATAAATACAAAAGAGTTAAGTACACTTCCAGGGCAGTATTATAGTGGTTAACAATTATAGTCCACAAATATCTAAACAATGGTTTCACATTTCTGTGACCCAGACTGTAAGTCACTAAATCTAAGTTAGCTAGACTAATTAAATGAAGTTATCATAAATTTATTGTACTATTACAAGTACTATTACTACTATCACTGAGTTAAGACACCCACCTCCCAATAAAATATATGCCTATTTATCCTTCCCACATGTAATGAAACATGGACTTTTCAATTATGGTGAGGATTATCCCTTGAGTCGTAAAAGAACAAGCCCAAAACACTAGATTCAGACACAGAGAAATTTTTATCTAAATCTGAACTTTGCATTTAGTGTTCATCTCTGATGAATGGAAAAATGAAAAATAAATTCATTTTTGTCCTGAATTCACACATTATATAGTTTGAATAGCTGTAGTATGAACTCTCCCTTCAGAGAAAATATACTAGAAAATGCACATTGCTACTAACCTCTGCTGCAATCTTGTGGTAACAAAAGTATATTTTATGTTTTGAGTTAGATTGGATTCCAGCTTTCCAAAAGTGGAAGGAAAAGGCAGCAATCTACTTTTCTACTCAGTTTTCAAGGTCTGATAAAAAAGTTGTAACAGGACTGGGACTGGGCTAAAATAAACATAGATAGCAAGGCATTGTTAGAAAAAAAAAATTAAACATGCCTTTTGTAAGTTTGTCGGGGAAATATCACTGTGATAAAAAGTCTCCTGCTTTAGGGCAGAGGATGCTTGGAGACAGGCACTGGAAGACAGACTTTAGTGATTCAGGCTGGAGACACTTTGCAATGGGCCATGCCAGGCAACATGGGAGCCATTGCACAAGGGAACGTCTGCACTGAGCTGCTGTTCAGATGTGTTTTTCGTAAGATTTGGCCCAAATGTAAGAATCTGATCTTTTGCAACCCAAATCATTCTTTTTCTTGTGGAAAGGAAGTTGGGAAAGGCCGTGCCACCTCTTTGTGCACTGCAGCAGCAGGTGCTCTGGCTGTGGCACCAGGGCATGGAGGTACCCTGCTCCTGCTCAGGCAACCCAGGCACTTTGACGCCCATCTCACAGAAAGCCCACCAGTGCTCTGAGCTGGGAATGAGAACCATGCTGATTTGCTGTTACAAAAACTACATAGAACTAAAAAAATCTGTTTTCTTCCTTAGGTGTAGGTTATCATTTTGATATGTGTAAGAGACTGTGATGATAGAGGCAATCTCTGCAGACTTATCAGGGCTTCCCATTAACCTTTTCAGCACCTCTGTTTCTTCGGCAAGGCTTCTTCAGGCAGCAGCTAAAAAAGGAAATACTGGCAGCACAACTGTGTGAAAGCTACCTGCCAGGGATCCATGTGGGATCCTGATGATCAACATTAAACTTAAAAAACTTTCTTTCTCTGCAGAGAAGTACAGCTGTGGTCCTTCAGGAGAAAACGGCTGCAGAATTTCCACTTCCCTGTATGGATTTTTCTCAGCTGATGCATTGTCTGGATCCTTCTCATGGAGTACTTTCTGCTGCTTTTGAAACCCTCTACTGACACATTTTTATATAGTTCACAAACCACGATCCAGAGAGAATACTGAATTGGACCCATCATTAGAATTCTCCTATTAAAGAACGCGATCAAATGCCTTGCTTGGTGTTTTTCCATCTTTTATTTGGAGCAACAAAGATAACTGAACCTAGCTAAACTATAAAACTATAAAGTAAAACTATAACTAAAAATAACTTGTTTTCATAAATTTAGCTGCTCATTGGACAGATGAATTTTGACCTTGCTCATTCTGTACTTTTAAAGTTTTGTATTTTTCTGATGTTTAGACAAATCATTTTGTTTAACTTCAGTTAAGGAAAAAGATCTTTGACATAAACCACTACAAATTCAGGAGGATAACTTCTCTTCCCAGTCTATAGGGCACTTACATTTCATGCAGTTTTCTTTTTCCCATGCTGTTCTCTCAGTCACAATTCCAGCCCAATTTTTAAACTAAAGTGATAATAATGCTTATTTTCACATTTTCTGATTTCAGTATATTTGAAGATAATTCTTAAGATGGTAAGAACTATCAATCTCTTAAATTTAGAATGTGTATATTTATATTTTCATTAAAAGCTTTATAAAAATCCAGCTGATAGTGCACCAGCTAACTTTGGTATTAAGATTATAACAGTTCAAGATGCTGTGAAAATGGACAATGGCACTTTATGGTACACAAAATTGTATTGGCCATAAAATTGTGACTGGGAAAATACATCTGTTTTTAATATGGCAATAATGTTGCAGAGACCCAAATTCTCTTAAAAGAGATGCTCAATTACTATTTGCCTATCTAAGTCCATATGCAGATTTATTCTATTTTGGGGCATTCATACACTGAATTTATTTCCAAGTTTGAAGTATATACATGATTCTCCTCTGCAAGGAGATTCGGGTGACTGGGACTTTGGCATGCACCCCTCTCTACTCTGCCAGGCCATACGCCAATATTACAGGCTGCATTTTTTACTTTTCTGAGTCATCCAGATAAAAGGAAAAAACAGTAAAATTCCCTGCACCGTGCACCACTCAGATAACAAACAGACAAATAAATATAAACAAAACAACATCCATCTTTATGTATACATTAAAATGAAAGTACAGTCTTTCGGATCCCATGAGTTTGAATCCTTTTTCATCTTTTCCACTTTCCCATCCTTACCCTGGTTTTTGCCCTCTAAAAGCAAGTTACCTCTCCTCTGTGCTCCTGCAGTCACGGATGCTGTTCTTATTTCTGGTGAGAGGCTCTCACTCTCTGCCTCCCCAGTAACAACAACACTGATGCCCTAAATACTCTTCTTACAGCTTTCCAACGGGGAAAGATTCACGTTTTCCATCTAACCCCAGTGTGCCCCCCTCCTTGGCCCGTATCAGCGTCTTTCCAATGTCCAACAGAGTCGGGGGAACTGCCTCTTTCCCCTCTATAACATTAATTGTCAAATGGTTTTCTGGGACTCCAAGTGAGCAAAAAAAGCAGTCGAATTAAGGAATTAGGAAAAGGACGCATGGCGCTAAGCTCGGATCCGTGGCTTCAGCAGAACTGCTGGGCAGCGGCAGCAGCGCAGCACCCTGGAAGCTGGACACGGAGTGCCCTGGCACGCCTGCCTCCCACCGGGCTCTGCCTGCGCCTGCACCACGGTGACGGAGCCTGCTGCAAAAGCAGATTGCCACAGGGAATAAAAGAAAAACCTGAGGGATAAAAATGGATAGCTTCCAATTAAAATTACCATACTGTAATTTTGTTAGTTATCAGTAACAGACTAAAGTACATGGCAGCTTAACTGACAAGAAAATGTCCTTTTGGGCATAATACAGCATACAGATCTTTGACTTTTTAGTATGCAGTGTCCAGATGGTACTTTTTTGCTTCATGTTGTGATCAGGAGGCAGAAAGGCCATTTCGGAAACAGTGGCAGTGAAAGCCAGGATAGATCAGAGGCACACGAGGCCGCCTGAATGTATGAGGATGTATCGTATCATTGCAGGTAATCCTCACACGGGGGTACGTACAGTAGGAAGGATATTTTCTAAAGCTATTTGCTGGAGACACTATCAAGTGCACTTAGAGCAGTGGTTTGTGTGGCTGATTAGAAACCTACCCTGCTGCTGCTGAATGCCCGTTAAGACAAGGAACATTTTATTTACAAGATGTAAAGAAAAACGATCGCCGAATAATAAAATGTTCCACTACATTCCAGCATGCTATATTAACTTAGGAATGCTATTGTGTATTAAAAAATTATGCCCTCTTCATTTTTTCCCGCAGTCTTTACTTTAGAGACGTGCACAATGCGGTTCCCCCCACCCTACAGGAAAGATAATCTTTCTTCTTCAGCACAGCACAAATCCCGCGGCTAACTCCCCTTGTGAACCTGAGTGGTATTGACATGGGGGTGTAGAGTCAGGCAAAAAACCAGCCATCTTCTGATGAAACACATAAACTACACACATTCAAGAACAAAACAAAAATCTTCTAAAAGCCTGTGTGTAAGATAAGACTGCCTTGGGGGCAGCTCGAACTTGCGGTCTTGGCCATTTACTCAGGATTTTACAGAGCCATCTATTACAGTATTCAACAAAAAGAAGTACTTCAAAAAGCTTCGTTTTTTTTCAGTTGGAAGTACAATAATTTGTAAGTCAAAATTTGGAAGTGTTCCCAGTTTTTGGCAGTAAAATGATAATACTGGGCATATCATTTTAAAGTGGAATCTCATGGAAGTTAATTCAGACGACAAGGTCACTTTTAGACATTTTTTTCCCTTATGTTTTGGACTGAAAATAATTCCCAAATCCTATTATTTGAAGCAGGGGTACTTACCATAGCAATCCCTTCCTCCCCTGATACACATGCTACCTCTGAGATAGAGTGCCTTAAAAAAAACCCTCACAAGGATATATACCATGAGCTTCAGAATTTTTTAAGCAAAGAAAAGAAAAAGTTGTACACCAGGCAATCGTATAGTATACCTTTGTACTGCTTGGTTTTAACATGAACTTTCAAAAGTGTGAGTTCGCTTCCTTTGTATAAAACCAAACAATTTAGGCAAGAAGGAGGAAAAGGATGGTGGGCTCTTTTAACAGTTGAAATGGAGCAGTTACTTCAGTCAAGTGGATAGATTTAAAATCAATTTTGCCCCAATATCTCCTTGCTCTGTTTTGCACCTCAGTCCCAGGGAGTGATGCCCTGAACTTGTAAGTACTACTACATTATTCTAATTAAAACACCAAACAAATCAACCAAACCCATCAATATGTTTCTAGAGAATGGCAGGATTATGGAAAATCCTCATTAAACTACTGCCACCAGAATAAAAAGGCATGTAGGGCTCAGAGAGATCAAATTATCTCTAGATAAGATTAAATCAACTCACACAAAATTGGAGGACCCATGAGAAGTATCATGGGTATAACATTATACATGTCACAAAAGT
>JAYRBT010000082.1:133376518-133406788 GCA_036023395.1 Myiotriccus ornatus | reverse complement strand
AGATTAAATCAACTCACACAAAATTGGAGGACCCATGAGAAGTATCATGGGTATAACATTATACATGTCACAAAAGTATCTATGAGCTTTTACTTATATATTTTTAAAATTTGATATAATTTGATTTGAAAGTACAAATCTCCAACATTTGAGTAAAGCCTCAAAGTTCATTTACACCAAGTTTTCCTTAACACCCTTTCCTCTATTTCTCTCACATTTCCTCTCACACATAAACCCCATTCACATTCTATAAGCCGAACACTGATATACTATCAAAATGCAGGCTACCTTTATCTAGAACAAAGTATAAACATTTCCAGTGTGTGCACTTAAGATTCATTTGCTTGCCAAATGGCTTTGTCTCCTTCCTTGGTTATTGTCAGAAGGAAGCATTTTGATTCAAATGACTGAATTCCTCAAGCTCAGGTACTGCTGGTAATAGGATTTATGACAAGCTAAAAAAAGCAAAAAGTGATCAGAGACCCTTTTTTAAATGCCATCACACTGCTGACTGAAGGTATGACTTAGAGGCCAGATGTAAGACTAAACACACGTGGACATGTAGGAGATTGCCTGGACAGCTATGCTCCCATACACATGCCAAACTCCTGCTGATTTAAAAGCAAATTTGCAAACCCATCTGAGAGCACGGTTTGGAGAGAAATATTAAAGATTTAAGTATCACCACTTCTTCAAATAAATGCACATTTTTTTTCTGTGGAGGGCTATTCCTTTTCTTCCATAGCATATGTTCTATTGAGTAACAAAGCAAAGCAAAACAAAGTAAGTGAGCAAGCAAATGGCAACAAACCCTTTATTCTTCACATTGTTACTAGCACTGTGCCTCTCACTAACTAGCTCCTACTTGCAGCCTCTGCTCTGTTTACTGTTGGTTGCTTTGTTTCTGTGGAAGCACTTCGATGCATGACAGATAGAACAAAAAGAGGAAAAGTGAATTTCAAACTGCAAGAATCCAGCATAAAGCATATCTAATGGCCATCTGTACACATGCTTGAAGAAAGAGGAAAAGCACACAACTGAAAGACACTTCCCTCAATCTTTCCCTCTCTCTGCCATGTGTCATTTACGCATATGAATCCAATGCATCTCAGAGATGATTATCTGGCAGTGTCCTACTAATCTGCTCATCAGTTACAGGACAGACAGGCACATTTTAAGCATATCAGTTCCTCTGTGAGTCTGAGTTAAACTGAAGCCATGAGAGATAGAAGACAAATACATTAAGCCAGTGCAATCCTAAAAGATGATAAAAGCTTTAAGTGATCCAGGAGAACCACAGAGCCCAAATTAGTGAACTTTAAAACAGCCTATGTTAAAATAATGAAATGTCTCCATTAAATATTTTCTTATTTTATTTTTTTCCTGTACTGATACACAGTGTGAACACATTCAGCATTCAGTATATTTAACACAGCAGTACAGATGGAAAGAATAACAACTGAAACTAATTCCTTTTGATTTCTGTTTTACAAATAAGAGAAAGACTTGGTCTTCTCTGAAAGATTTATGAGGCTTCCCACCATAAAGGAGCCTGGATTACAGCTATGCTTACTTTATAAAATGAAATTCTGCCATTATAGGCAAGAGTTCATGGCTGTAATTATTTCAATGCACTTCCCAGTCAATGTGTCTTACGCAGCTGAGCCAAACCCTCTCTTACATATGCAGGTCATTTCATAAGAAGTCTAAGAGCTTCAACAACTTTGTGTGACCTTGCATTGAATAACACTGGAAAATTGATTTGGCTCTAGTAATAAAAGACCGTCTGCATTATCTGCATTCTAATTATAATTAATATAACCAGGATAACTGCTGTATTATTTACGATTAGAGCTATAGTGAGCACAGTGTAATAATAATCTGCTACATAATTTTTTATTGATCTGATGGCTTTATTGCAGAAAAAACAAAATGCTACACTGCTGTACTACTAAAATTGCCTTTCTAGACATGTCTGTTTAGAGGAAGAACGTTCATTTAACATTTCTTTTATCTCATCAAATTCCCATAGATTTTAATATCAGAGAGAGTATGATCCTTGCTTGCATGCCTGCTTTTCTTTCTTTTTTTTCCTTTGCAAAACGAAGAAAAAATAGACTGATTAATGCACCCATATTTTCCATTGTTCATTTCCTGGGAATCATTCATTCCTTGCGATTCTTTAGCAATTGCAACACACTTTGTTAACAGAACTGGGCTATATCCCAAGAATGTATAGCTCTCCATTTCAAAGAAAACTTATATTCTACATTAAAAAAGAAAAAAAAAAGTCGAGAAAGAAATCAAATTCAGCTGAATTAATTTAATCTTAGCAGGCTAAGTCTGTTCAGTGATATCACATTTGAACTCCTTTTCCTAAATTTGGTGAAATGGAAATTAAGCTCTCAGAATTTGGCAAAAGCAGATGTAAACCAGTGTTTTGTTTTGGTAAAAAATAAATATGCAGTGGGAACGCTGAAGGCAGCATTTGTAGGAATGCAGTAAAAAAGCTGAAAATGAATGGATTTCATAATTTCAATGTAAAACTTAGAAACTGGATGGGAAAAATAAGAAAATGCTTTCCAGAAAGCAATTCCAAATTGCCCTAAAGTCTCCAATGCCAAAATAAAATTTCCTGTAGGGTTTGTTATCCTCATAATATGACACTACCCTTATTTTCTGATCTTCATTTGCTTCTGAGTAAAATAATGAATAACTTGCTTAGATGAGCTTATTATTAGACTTCAGAGTTAATATTTACAAGTATAAATCTTGAGAGTTTAATCTTAGAACTTGTTTCCAGCTACATCAAGACAATATCAGAAATTAATTACAATGTAAGATAGAACAAATACTTATATATTTATAGAAAATGTATAGATATTCATGATTACATATTATGTTATTAATAATAGGTGTGCTGATGTTATCATCTATGAAAGAAAGATGAATTCTCACTTTTTTATTCTTTCCCTGCATGTTTTCATCTCTTTAGCCAGTGCTTTTAGGATATGTTTCCATGTGTTTGTAACAGCTCCCACACTTCTCCTTCATAACACTGACTGCATTTAAGCCCTGCTGATTCCTACCTAATTATGTTATCTTAATATATTAATTTATTGTAACTTTTAGAAAGAAAAAACAATCAAACAAAATTCTCGCAGCTGCACAGGTATTTAGCTCTCATTTGTACTGCTCTCAAGAGTTATCAGTTTAAATGCAGTGATTTGCCATTGAAACGCAGGCTGGAAATAACTTGAAATAGCTCCCATTACATAGCATGATCATCTGACTAGCACAAGGTTTAAACAGAACACTTATTTTCCTTCCTAGGATCATCTGTGAATTCTGCGTTTAGTTGTCCCTTCTTTTTTTTTTTTTGCTCTTCTATTTGCTCCATCTTCCGTAAGCCACAAACCCTGAAGTTTCCCTCCCTCAGCATGATGTACAGAAGTGGTCTCTTCCTTTCCATCATGACTGCTGGATAGTCCAGAAAGCCTCCTTTTAGAGCAATCACCCAGCCGCTTTCAGGTATGGGTGTGGCTGTCATCTCTGGCTACAAACCATTTACACGTGAAAAAAAAGAAAAACTACTGGAATTTGTCATTACTTTAAAAAAAAAAAAGGGGACTGAGATCTGAGATCCATGTAAAGTGTTGGTCTATATGTCTGTACCAAGACTGGAGATAAATACTCTACTTGAATGCAATCAAAGGAAATGTATAGGTGGCCTATAGATTGCTTTGGTTTTCTGCATAAGGACTTCCTGTGATGCTCTGCTTTACCTAATTTTTCATAAAGACAAATATGCAAGTGTAATTCTGTGAGAGGGACAAAGATGTCCATTATGGTGGTACTTGGAAAATCCTTTATTCCCTGATATTATGCCACTCTCAGGTGTAAAATGGCAATGACTTTCAATGACTTTGGATGGATGCAAGAATGGATGGATTTTAGCACCTGAATTATTCCAGAGGATTGCTACAGTATCTGTTTTTATTATATGCTAATCTACATACACCATCTTTTGGGTTTTTCTTTGATTGAAACAGCTTTGTAAAAAAGGTGAACAGAGTATCTCATGCCTATTTTTCTTATATCAAAAATTGTCTTGTGTTCAGAATGGAGAAATGCCAAAATACCTTCTTTCAGTTGAGTGTTGTGGGATTTATTTTCAAACATCCTAAAGACTTTTTTTTTAGTTATTATGTAATACCAAAAAATAAAAAAATGGATCATCGAATTATTTATTTTTCTTATGTGTGGTTGTGGTCTATTATAAATAGATGCTGGGCTTTTCATGACACCCTAATTATTTCTATGTGAATGGATCCATTTATAAGAAGTAACAGTTCTGTAAACTCATCCTGGCTTTGAAAGTCAAGCTGTTCTTTCTATATCACTCATCACTGGATATGTTTTTTCTGAAGACCAAATTAGGTATTTTTTTAAGGGCAGCCATTAAAGGCATTCAATGCCCTTGGTAGGTTTCTACTGATATAGAACTGCTTGAAATTTAGTAAATTGCTCTGAGGAGACAACATGAGTAAAATCCAACTGACTCTCTCTGATGTACCATCAGAAAAGAGGGAGTAAACTTTTTCTCCCCAGCAAAGCCCACAGATTTTATTGTCCATGCAGAGAATAAGCAGATTATTGAGATTACTGACCAGACTGATATTGTTAAAGCTTGTTCTGAGCAGAGCTATATATTATATCTGTGAGAGCCTTACAAGCCACGTATTATCCTTAAATATGTCAAAACAAGAACAAATGCATTCTTTTGGTTACAGTAGGGCTACTTAATTAAAGTTTCTCAACATAATTTTCTTGTATTTTTCCCTATTTCTTAAGCATTACCTTTGATGTTACGGTTTTATACACATAAAGATAAAATTTTGTTTATGTTAAAAATAATTTGGAAAATTTGAAATCATGGGAGAAATTCAGTAAATTGAAAAGTTATCAATGGTAAAAATGCCTAGCTGTATTTTTAACAAAGCTGCAAAAGATTCGATTGATAACTTAACTGAAACTAGTTAAACTCCTAATCTTTTAGTCCTCAGTCAATAGTGATGACTTTGCTTAACTGTAGAGAAAGCATTATAATAGAAAGATGAAGACATAGTGGACAAAAAATCATATAAGAATATTCAGAAAGCTGAATAATGCTACATTTTCAAACTGTTTACTTTAGAAAATCCTAGGTTTTTAATTTATGGGTTTTTAGCCACTAGCAATTTGGGGTCTAAAAATGGGGCTTCAAAGTTTGCTAAGGCTGTATGAAATACAAGTCTCACTTCTACCCCTTATTTCAGGCTATGCAGATGGACAAAGGGATGACATTGTCAGGATATACCAGGGATATACCCTACATGTTACAATAGAGAGATATTCAAAATATGCATTTCTCTTAACAAAGTTTGAGGGCACAGCCCCGTCCTTCCAAGACCTCCCACCTCCCTTTTTACCTGAAATCTCTGCATCATTAGATGCTATTGTTCAGAATATTCCTTTCTATTAAAGAAGAGACAGTTCTGTGTTTTTCTACACTAAATATAGAGGCTGCAAAAATAAAACTTTCTGCGATGTCCCATTGTAAATGTAGCAAGTGGAAAAAGTCTTTCTGGACAAACAGCAGCGGCAGCAGCAAAGTAAAAACACCTGTCTCTTTCAGCCCCCTTCACTTACTTGATGGCTGAACTTCAAAGTCTACTTTTGGTCTGTTTAAAATGCTAATAAGAATAATAACAGGGAAATACTTTTTAGAAGAATAATAACAGGGAATTACTTTTTTTACACCAAACTACACAAGGAAATTAAATTAAAAAAAACCCTATGCTAATGCACTGTAAAGGTTGCAGTTACAAATCACAGATCTGTTCATGGATATTTCATGAGCAGAAAAAAGACTAAATTTGTCGGATAAATTATTCATTGTGAATTATTTGCTCAGCTCTACACTTTGCATGTGCACTGTATTTATAAATTTAACAGGGATTCTGGTGGTACCTTGGAAAGCAGCACAGTGCAAATTCTGAATATTCCAATGCGACTTCCAATTTCTCTCACTGTGTATGCTCTGTGGGTGAAATTCAACCCTCCCACACGATAGCTGGTTACCAAGGCTTATCACACCATTATGAAATCTATCCCCTGCTCTCCTCCTGAAAGCAGGCTGGACTACAGCCACGGCCACCTTCCCTCCGTTGTGGTGGGTGTGGAAGCCAAAGGGCAAAGAAAGGGTTACCAGTGAGTCTGTAGAAAGGCACGAGGCTAAACTTGCTGCTGGGGTCTGCTTGGTGCACTGGAAGGTAGCCCTGTGAGGTGTGTACAAGTCTGGCCTGGCTGCCTCCCCTCCTGCTCCACAGCCTTCCGAAAAGGCATGCAAAAACATTATGTGCCAGCAAAGCATCCCCCAACTACAGCTTCTTTAAGCTCATGCCAACCTTGCTCTTCAGTAGATTTTACCAAAACAGTCACTGTGTCAGGTCCTCTTGATTCTGATGAGGCAAAATGAGAGATTTGTTGGTAAGATGGCAGAGGAAACCTGAAAACAATCACTGCACAGCACAGCGAATTCTCCAGCGAATGACTCTGGAGAGAGGAGAAAAACCTCTCTGAACAAAAACACCAATATAAGCATTAAATGACAAAAAAAACCAAACCAACCAACCGTTTCAGTCAGACACCAGGTCAAATCTCTTCAATATCTTAAGAGAAAACAGGTGGAACAGTATCGGTTCGGCAGTGAAAAGTAAAGTAAACTCTAACATATAATTGTACACAATTGTCAAGAATAGAATTTTTCATGAAGGGCAGACAGTGCTTTTAGGGAGAGCTAAACAGTTTTTGCTTTAGCAGGGATGCAGAGCTGGAGCAGGGATATGATTTGGCAGTATATTGACTGCATGTTTTTATCCTTTCGGCTGCTTAAGTTCTAGGAGAAGTAACTTGAACAGGACTACAGTTTAATACACTGAGGCTTACACAGAAGGTATTATTTTCTCTTTGACAGGGTCCAGAGTTATTTTTATGCTGTTTGATAGAGAGCTGTTGTTAGGCCTCAGGGAAGGAATAGCGATTCTTTAAGTACGGCTTCGCTTAATAGCAGCTTCCTCCCTCCTGCCACTTCAGCCACCTCCTCCGACATAGGAAACGCCTGACTCTCCTTTTTCTTTAAAAAATACATGTTTTTAACTACCTCTTTGGTAATCCGCCTAACAAACCCTGGCTTGCTTATGCAGGACGCCTAACTCCAACACCAGCCACTCTGTTTATTAGTCCCTTCCTCCCCACTCCAGTGCCCAGCCTCCCTGCCTCCTCAATCACATGTGTTGTTTCTCATTTAAATGAACAGTTGGATTCTTTTATTTCTTACAAGTGCTGGATTCGCCTTATCGCCCTCATTCCTTTGGGGGTTGCCAATTGGTTTTATCCACGGATGTATCATTTCTCATGCTTCCCTTTTTTCTTACAAAGAGAAAGAACCACTTCGTCAACAAGCCTCTCTGGAGCGGAAGATTAAAAACCTAGACATCACCTACCTTGCAGTGCTACTCCCAACTGGGTTGTGTAAAACTCAATTAAACTTGTCCCCATTGAATACTGCATTACAGTACATTAAACAGAAAATTCTTCAAGCGTGATGACAAAGCTTGAAACCTTGCCTCAAAGCTGTTCCTTGTAGCTTTCTTTAACATTTCAGTCTTTATGGTGCAAGTCTCCCGTTGACACAACTTTAGTCCAGCTATGAAAAATCACAGAGCCCCACAGGGATTAAAAGAGAAAGAAGAGGGAGAAAAAAAAAGAGAGAAGAGAAAAAAAAAAGAAAAAGAAAACCCTGTCAAAGCTGGTCTTGGCACTTTCCTTAGTGGATCTATTGAAACTATATCACCAGCAGACTAGAACCTGAGAAGTATTAGAGAGACCTACGAACAACCTGACAGTTTAGAATAACACTATGTTCAGTTTGTTTGGTTGCCTTTCTGTATTTTCTTTTCTCCAAGAGAAGCAGGTATTCATGATCCCCCAATTAAAGAAATCATATAATGCATTAAGATTGGACTAAAATTTGAATTTAGGAAGTGTACAATTCTGAAAAAAAAAAATTGTGTCAAACCAAGAATTACAACCTTTTCCCAAATCCAAATGCCAGTGCTTTCTGAAGAAATGTGAAACAAGATCCAAATACAGAGCCATACGTCACTGTGATGTAAATGAAATACTAAAAAATTGCTGCTAGTATTTCAAGTATTAGTTTCTCCCCTTTATGAAATAATGATGACAAATTTACCACAAATTTGTGTCTACCTGAGGTCACACTAGCTCTACAACTAAGAATTCGAAAGATTTCAAGTTCTAAGGAGCTACTCTAAGGAACTCACTAAGCAGTGAGTTGTCCATGCGGGTAAGTAAGAATTTTATATTAAAATTTCCCAAAGCAAAAGTTACGTATGCTTGAAAAGGGAAAGAAAGAACACATCAAATGCATTCAGAAAAATTCCCACTTTTCTTACATAAACCTAATTAAATAGAGCCATGTTACATGTCAGCACCTCCGACTCCAAGCATATATGTTATCAAAAGTCTCACTGAGTAGTTACATTTCAACAATCCATCAATATGCTTCCAAATAATTCTTTTTTCTCTTGACTCTTCATAGTAATAGACGCAAAGAGACATGTTAAGCATCCAAATCCTTCCTAAAAAATAAGGCTTAAAATGTTTGCTACTTACCTCCTGCCTTAAAAGCATGCATACTGTTACTGCACATGTTACAAAGCATTTAAAAACCACTTCCACTCAAGAAAAATATTCCTGTATTTCAGTCACAAATGCTGTAAAACATGCATTCACTATTTGGGCTACTCAGACATGAAGAGTACTGTATAATTCTTTTTCTTTCTTGTGTACAATTGCTTCTTTTTATACTAAGTATTCTGAGTAGATAATACAAAAGGATTTTGAAAATGCCACATCATATGCATGCTGTTGCTCCGCAAAACTTATTTAGTAGTCCAGCTATGTGTAGTTAAGTGTTAGATTATTACACAAACCGCTGTATAAGCTCTTAAAAAGACAGACTGGTGCATGCCATTTTAAAAGGGGAACAAAGGCAAAAGTAATTAGGCAACCACATATTATCAAAATGTTTGGATCCAGTTGCTTCTGGCAGTTCCTTTTCATCACCTGAATTCTACATAAAGTTCTATGTACCTTCCCTTCTGGGTTTTAATTTGCCAAAGAGCCCTGCTGGTAAGGCAATATTTAGTATCTATGATGAAGAGATGCCAAGGGACTTGTAAGTCCCTGCTGATGACTTTCCCTGTCTAGTGACAATTTTTTTCCATCTCTGGAGGGCAGAGTTCAGTATCTTTGGGTACATACAATTTACAGTATATTATACATGATAGAAAGGACTACTCGGAGTCTTAGTTAATTTTTTTTTGAACATTACCTCTATGCACCTGAATTTCTGCAAAATGGGAAAATGAGGAAAGAAATGGGAACAATGATTGAGGAAAATTATGGGATGGTTCCTTAGTCTACTATATCAGTTTTGTACCAATAGATGCCAATGAAGGTAACTGACTGTGATGCAAAATAATAAAAAAAAGACAATGTATGAACCAAGGACTATATCTTGAAAATATTTTAGACATCCAAAAAATTAACAGCTGTTCCTTGTGTTAAGAATACAGCCTAACAGGTTCAGTGCTATGGGAAAAGTCTATTTTCCATAGAAAGATTATTTATGTCAGGATAAAGTAAAATAATATAACAACCCTACAAGAATATCGGGTTTAAAACTTAGAGTGGTCTCTAACAATATTATAGGAAAGTAGGATTGTTTCCTAAGTAAAAATAAATTGTTTTTCCTCCTAGTAGAATTTTTTCTTCTTTTTGTGTCCTCCACTTACGGTATTAGTCTACAAAAATCTTCAGCTTAGCAAATATTAACCCATTTTCATCAGAGATGCCATATGAAAATAAGTAATAGGAAAAGGAATGGTGTATTTCTTTTTTGTTTTATTGTGTTCAGTTGGGCATATGCATCCCACTGGCTAATTTTGTGGGGCTACAGCAAAGTAATTAATTGCAACATGGATCAGAAGCAACCTTTTACCAGGATCTAAAAAGTTGTTATTATGAAAATGATATAGTCTGATGACTCAGGTGTTTGATTCACGGCAGACAGCTAAAATCTGATCAGGCAGTTTCCAAAAGACAAAATTAGATCCACATTTACTGTTAAAAGCTGCAGGATCCCCCTTTTTTCCCCATTATCCAATGTTATTAGTAACAGCGGCTGGAGCCTGACGACTGCAAATGCAAACTGACCTAACTTTTCTCCAGAAAGAAAGAAGGTATAGAAGTTAAGCAAAAACAAAGAATACTGCTGGATATTAATGGTAGACTGTCATGCCAAAGTGCTCAAAGAAAACGTCTCCTAATCAGTTTCTATTGATTCCTCTGTACCATCAATGTTCCAGAGATGACACGTGGCACATGACACAGCCATCCAAGACTGACACACAAAAATAGCAGTCCTGAACATAAGAATTTCCTTCAATATCTTCAGTTTGAAGACCAACTCTTAGATTTCCTGTGTACCAGTTTAACAGCTGAAAAGAATTCTATTTAAGAAAATGCTCTTGTTAAGGAAAGTACTTCCCAATGGGTGCTTTTGGAGACATCTCTGACTTAGAAACTGAATTGTCTCTGTACAATTAGGCCTTTGAGTATTCAACTATTCCCAGGTTTAGACTTTGCAATCATTAGGAACACACTAGCACTAGGATCATGCTTCACTTCTCGAATATGTTCATATGTTCTTAAAGAGAAGAAGGTCATGTATCAGCTCATCACTTTTTGGAATCTTCTAGCTGAATATATTATAGGGTTTTTTTAGGTGCAATTGATCCAAAATTAATTTTTTTCTGTTTAACAACACTTAGAGGCATTTTTATAAAGGTGTTTCAGAAAGAACAATTTTTATGATGCTGTGGATCATTTTTTAAAGATATCAAAACATTCACGCTGCTCAATGTGCAAAGTTAATCCACTTATGTCCTAGATTATAAAATTAAGATCAAACCAAGAAAACAGAATGCAGAATATAGTTCCTTTTACACACATTTCTATAGGACAGAATGAAGAGAAAATAAATAATGAAATTTAGGAAGTGTATCAAAAAAGACAGAGCAGTGCCACATGTACATAAAGCTGAAGACCATGTTGGGGCAAGCCAGAAAATTGTTGTGCTTCACTTGTTATGGTACATTGGCTATAACTGAGAAATAGCTGGCATGTACAAACCCAGCATTCTCTTGACTCATTGCAGAGCTTCTGCCATTTAGGGATTTACATAGAAAGTACACGGAAAGAGAAAAAACCGTATTAAAAGAGTCAGTCTCAGGAGATCTTCTGAAAGGTGCAAAGGACCAGAAGTGCCTTCCAAGAAAGCAACAGAAACAGTTCATTTTTTTAAACCACCATTAAAATTTCAACTTTTTCCCTAACTTTGCTAGTTAAACCCAAATAAAACACATAATACTTTGCATCATGAACAGTAAATTGCTCCTAGACCACTGGGTCATGAAAGACTCAGGATGGGGTTCTGAACCTATAGCCAACACTTGTTTAGCCCTAATTAATTTCTACTTTAGGGGGAAATGGAAGATAAAAGTCTCAAAGTCATACTTCAGACTACACTTGCCACCAAAGTAATCCACTGAAAAATATCATTGTTTGTGATTTTATACTTCATTTGCTCCAATGATAAATATAATTTAATTGAAGCTTAATCATAAAACTGGTTTATCCTTAGAAATCTGTCACTCTTACTTTAAATTTTCATTTAATTGTAACTTGAAAATGCATTTAAACCTCACATAATTTAAATCCATTAAAACGCAGGGGCAACCACCATAAAAGCAAGCCTGCTCACATTTAAAAGAACAGACTATTAATAGAAGATGCATAGTGATCACTTGATGTGACCCTTCTCATTTCCTAGTGTAAAACATTGCCTTTTCATTACATACTTTAAGTTCAACTGCATATCTTACAATGCCAGCAAATATTTTGCCTGGCCAAAGACACTGCTGTCTCCCCTGCATGTCAGATGCTTCCATTCTTACATATCTGAACGTCTGCTTCAGCTAAAAGACCAACCATAGCACTTCATCTTAAGTTTTCAATTTGAAGTTAGGGTATATAGAACCCGAATGTACATAAATCTGTGGGAGCTAATGAAATACATCCCAGAGTCCTGAGGAAACTGGCTGATGTTAACTGTCCATCACCACTCTCCATGATACTTGAAAAGTCATGGCAGTCAGGTGAAGACCCAGGTGACTGGAAAAGCAAAAACATTGTATCCATCTTTAAAAGGGTAGAACCTGTCAGTCTCACCTCTGTGCCTAGGAAGGCCGTGGAACAGATCCTTCTAGAACTAAGGAACATGAAGGACAGGGAGGTCATTCAAGATAGCTAGCACAGCTTCACCAAGGGCAAGTTCTGCCTGACCAACCCAGTGGTCTTCTGTAATGGAGGGACTCCATCAGAAGACAATGGATGGGTTAAAAATGTCATTTATTTAGACTCGTGTAAAGCCTTTGACATGTGCCCCCAGATGGATAAGAAAGTAGTTGGAAGGTCACATCCATAGGGTAGTGGTGAACAGCTCAGAGTCCCAGTGGATGCCAGTGACAAGTGGAGTCCCTGAGGGGTCTGTATTAGGACCAGTGATATTTAATATCTTCATTAATAACAAAGAGTTATAGAGTGCACCCTCAGCAAATTTGCAGATAATACCAAGCTGAGTGGTACAGATGACACATCCAAAGGACAGCATAACATCCAGAGGGACCTGAACAAGCTTAAGAAGCGGCCCATGGGAATCTCGTGAGGTTTAATAAGACTAAGTGTAAGATGCTGCACCTGTGCCAAGGCAACCCCTGGTATCAATACAGGTTGGGGATAAACAGATCGAAAGCAGCCCTGCTGAGAGGGACTTGGGAATGATGGTGGATGAGAGACTGGACATGAGCCAGCAATGTGCACTTGCAGCCCAGAAAGCCAAACATATCCTGAGATACATCAGAAGCAGCATGGCCAGCAGGGTGAGGAAGGGGATTCTGCCCCTCTACTCTGTTCTGGTGAGACCCCACCCGGAGTGCTGTGTCCAGCTCTGGGTTCCCCAGCACAGGAAGGGCACTGACCTGTTGGAGCGAGTTCAGAGGAGGCCCACCAAGATTAGAGGGATGGAGAACCTCTCCTACAAGGACAGGCTAGTAGAATTGAGTTTGTTAAGTGTGGAGAAGAGAAGACTTTGAGGTGACCCAGTTGTGGCCTTCCAGAACCTGAAGGGAGCCCACAAGGAAGATGGAGAGGGACCTTTTACAACGGCATGTAGTGACAGTACAAGGGGGAATGGTTTCAAACTGAAAAAGAGTAGGTTTAGATCAGAAAACAGGAAAAAATTCTTTTCTGTGAAGGTGGTGAGGCACTGGAAGAGGTTGCCCAGAGAAGCTGAGGGTGCCTCATCCATGGAAATTTTTAAGTCCAGTCTGGATGGATTTCTGAGCAACTCCTTACAGTGAAAGGTGTCCCTGTCCACAGCAGAAGGATTAGAACTAAGTGATCTTTGAGGCCCTTCCAACCCAGGCCCTTCCATGATTCTGTGATTTACATTAGTCAGTTCCTGTTAACCCAATGATTCTCAGGGTTCTCATAAATGTCTTTCACTTGTTCAGATCTTGAATAATTAGTGCGCTGTCCTTATGTGCTTCTAGCACATTATTTTTTTATATGTAACTGTAAATGGAAAATTTCAACATATGTGTTTCTACATCACTGTTGTCTCAAACCAGAATTCCTCATTCACTGAAATCATGTTACAGAGCGCAGTAGTATTATCTAACTGTGCATTTTGATTTTTTAAATAAAAAGTTGCAATGGTTACTAAATACATCTGATTAAACCTGAATAAACCTCCCTTCTAGTGTTTCTAATACAAGTTTTCAATACTCTTTTTACATTGGTTTGCATTCCCTAAAACACATATTTTTCTCTGTGTTGTCTTCTAATTTCACCATTTTATTGCAAAACTAACTTTTTTCTGTAATTTATAAAGCTAACAGTGGTTATTTTCTTGAGCTTTAATAATGTTAGCTAGGACTTATTCTTTCTATGTTCTAAACTCTTTTACAAATAATATTTCCTCCCAATGACTACTAACCAGTGATAGTATAATTGTTCAGAACAGCTGGAGCTGCCCATGCAGACGTATATATTGCAGCTATAGGAAAGAGATTTCGGAACCTTCTGTAGCTTGAGTGAAACCCTAACTGAGGCCCAAGGTTTTGGTTTTATTATTATAGATTTATATGCCGGTATCCATGTGTATATACCTCTGTACTATGATATTATCATAGAAAACTATCTTAGGGGCAAATTCTGCTCCAGAAACAAGCCTTGGTTCTGCATGCCAATGGCCAATTCAATCACGTGCATCACCATTCAGTTACAGAACATCTCAAATCTGCTTCAACATCACAACTAACTTCAAGCATCATAAGCCCACTCTAGCTTAAATGGGCTTCTGTTTGACAGCATCACATTGCCTCACATGCCCCGACAGAATTAAACTGAAAAAAGAAAGAAAAAAGATCTGAAAGAGCATTTTTCTCTGTGCTTTTTCTAACAAAAAAAGAAATTACATTTTTAAAAAAGCTGCAAAGTTTTATCTGTGTCAGCAGTAACAGGGGCTCATTCCTTAAACATTAAACCAACACTGAAGCAGGTTGCAACTTCTTCATACTTTCTTCAGTTTTCTTCAGAGATGACTAAAACAGTGGGAAGACTAATGGATGCCCCAGCCCTGGTGAGAAGAGGGGCAGCTGAAGGCACTGTGAGCATCCTGCCTCAAGCCGATTTCGCACCATATTGGAGTTCTTTCCCTAAACTCCACTCTCCCTTCTCCCCATTTCACTATACACACTTCATAACCTGCCTCAAAAAATGGGGTGCAATTACCACTGCATTAGGAAAAATAGATGTGTACTGCAGTGCTGGCCTCAGCACCACAGCACCCTCCTGTGAAGTCCTGCTCCTTGTGGCCTCTGCCTACAGTACTGAGCAGTGCTGGAATGTCATGGGAAAAGCAGAGAAATGCTGACATCAATCTTTGGATCAGAGAGTACACAGATTGATCCCCAGGATCAATAGAGAGGTCAGGATTCAGTCACACACGATCTCTAGCTACAGCTCTTAAATCATTCCTAAAAGACAATGGAAGGAGATATATGTATGGATGTGACCAAGGGTTACATCTTGATCCCATTTCCTGTTTTGGAAACCTACACACCAGAAGAACTGTTTTCAATTCCTTTCAGCTCTAAATCCATATTCCCGAGCATAAAACAAATCTCAGTGTCCCTGGTATTGTAACAGAAGCTATCCATTTCCTTTAATATGTACATTGCTTTTAGACTTCTCTAGTGCCAGGAAGTCTCCTTAAGCTCCTAAATTAACAATGAGAACAAAAAAAGCACAAATTGCTTTTAAAAGTAACACAGATTCTAAATATCATCAATAAATACATTAGGTAGGATCCAAAATGTGACTTAGGAATTTGGGAAAGGAAAGCTCCTCTTGCCTGCATGAGCAAGCACAGGAATCACCTGCTGGAGTCTCCAGAGTAACAAGAATAGGAGCTTAGGGACTTAATAATAAACCACTGGCTTGCAGGTCAATTAAGTGGCAAAAAAACACTGTGCCATAATAATGGCCTTGCTTGTAAGCTGCTAAAGACAAAACACATCCAACACGATTTTAACATCGTATCCCAGGCAGCCCAGCTCCATAGCCCACTTGGACATCACAGCTGCACATCACGCAGGTTTTCCTGGGAGCTTGGCACCTTGAATATAAAAGAGTCTTCCTTGAATTATTACCACCAGGCATAGACCATTTAGAGGTAAGGGACACAGAATTCTCACACTGCACTGTCCATTACACACACAGCTACCTTGAAAGGGGAAAGAATATATTTCTACATTTCTCAGCTTTTACATGGCACACCATTAGTTTGCCTTGTATCACAAATGCAAATTTGATAGGAAACAGTATAAAACAGGCTGCAGATTAATCCAGCCCCCGTTCCTCCCATACAGACATTTTATACTTAGCACCAGTGGAGCTGCCTGAAAAGAATGACCCAGGTTTGATATTAGGCTTCTAGGTCATGGTTTCACCTTGACAACAGCTCTTTCATTTCAAGCAGTAACATTTGCCAGGATCCCTAAGGTGTTTTCATTTTTGTCAAGAAGTGTAGGGGGAAAAAAAGTATGAAAAAAAAGGATAAATCTTAATTCACAAGCTCCAGGACTATCTCTGTGTCTCCAGCACAAAACTTCAAATCCAATCCAGGACCTGGATGTGTATTAGAAGGCTGCAGATTTAAACCTTGTCCACCATGATCAAACTGGATTTATGGAGCATCATAACTCTCCAGACACCATCCAGCAGCTTATTAATTTAATAGACTCCTGTCCATTCCATGATGTTCCTGCCCTGACAGTCTCTCAAGATAAGGTGAAAGCCTTTTGACAGGACAGAGTGCATATATATTTTCTTCTGTTTTCTTGTGGATGGGGTTGTCGACAACTTGAAATGTGTGGCTCAGCAAATTTGTTTTTTTTTTTTTTCTTCCCTCTTGCTTTGCAGGGAAGATGACAAGAGGTAATGGTACCACAAGCACCAAGGGTCACAAGGTTATTGAAGTCTACTTAGCATAACGGATAAAAACCCCAATTTAATTAAAAATAAAACACATTTAGTATCTATATCATATCCTGAAAATAAGGACAATCCTTTTCTTAAAAAAGATTTCTAAATGACTGATTCTACTAAAATTGACTGAGAAAAATAAGGGACTAATACATATATTGAAAAAAACCAATCTCTGCATTCTGTTTACACTTATTGTTGCCAGTGGTCTCAACGGTTGAAGCAATATTTCTTTTCACATGGTCACAATGGGAAGTACATACTGGGCTTCTTTTCCATTGTGAACATCTCATAGGTGACTTATAGACTCAATGTATAATTTTTTAAATCTTCAGTCCAAAAAATATAATTCTGTGCAAATCATGTCAGTATTCTATTTTCCATGAAAAACAATTCCAATTTCAAACTATGAAATAAACTACATGATAAGTGATAAGAAAAACATAAAAAAAGACCCAAAACAATATACATATAAAACCAACCTAAAACCCCACATTTGGCTGCTATGTAAACGTAATGCACTAATAATGAACAAAAGCATTTTCATGGAAGTAGAAATATAGCTGTACACCTGTATTTCTTGTTGTTTTCCCTTTTATTACCTACATGCTTAGAATTTAAAGGGCATGTAATAATTCACTGTATGTTATTATATACATATCCATAAAGATGCATAAAATAACCTTTTTATTGTAGATAATTAAGAAAATATACAAGGCCCTGACCTCTAACTCCCTAAAGCAGAAAATCCCCCACTGGATCTATTTATAGAGGTAAAAAAAAGGAGAATGTAAAGTCCTGCTTTGTGAGTTCTTTGAAGCTGAATAGTATTTGAAGTCTACAACACTATGTCTGCCATAAGCAATAAGAACCACTAGTGATGGGGACAAAATATTTTCTCCTTCTGTGGTCAGCAAGGAAATTATTAGGACTGATTTGCAATAGTTTCGTTTGCAACAGTACCATTTGGCATCCTGCCTTCCCAACATCCCTGCAAAACCAAATGTGGATCCTGACATCTACTTGCCTACCAATCATGCCCATTATGTCTGTATCACGACACATTCTTCCAATGACTGTGGAAGCAGATATATTATTCCATGTAAGCATTATACACATAATTATAATTCTACTGAGAAATACTTCGCAATTTTTCAGTATTGTGGAAAAGAAATCTAAAACAAGTTCTTTTATGGACCTTCGATATTCAGGTAAGTGTCACATGTATGCTGTTAAAAGCTCAGATTTTTTTTGTCAGTGGATACAAAGAACGAACAAAAACCTTTAGCACCACCAAAGCGTTGTTTAGGTAATGGAGGCATCCAGTAGGACAGGAGAACTGCAGTTTTCTGACTGTCCATGTGGAACAGACTAAGTAAATTCACTCAATTTGCTCTTAATAGTATGCGGAAAGAAGCCCCTTGCAATCTAAAATATATGCCCCAAGTTAACCTTTGGCCTACTAAACACCTTGTTCTCTGACCCAGACCAAATTATACTCATACTCTAATGCAGCACTGTTTAAACTCCTTATGATGTTTGACCTGTGTCTCATTAGGGTCCCTGATGCTGTATGTCTGTGGTGCAACGTAGCATTACATTGCCTGAAGTTGCAGGGACAAAAAAAGAGTATTTGCTGGCTGAAAACTCTTTTGCTCAGGAAAACATGGTATCAAGGATCTCACAGAACAATCAAGAAAAGTAATCCTCTGTCACTAAAGAAAAATTTAAAAACCCTTCTGTTACAACAACTGAATTTTCCTGCATGTAAAAAATTGGAATGTTTATTTTAAATTAGCAAATTAAAAATTCCCTTCAATTTTTACTAGTAATTTCATGTAACCTTTTCACAGTGTTTGTGTCTTCAACCTATGGCACATACATCAGCTAAACACTCACCCCAGTACCAGAGAATTAAGTAAAGAGTTTTTTACTGACTTATTTTAAGTGAACCATGGGGCCATGCAGCCAATGGAAGCCCCAGAAGGGTCAAGCGCAGCCCTCTGCCTCTAGCCCCGACTTCTGCCCTGCCCTCTCCACTCTGCTGCCTTTCCTCGAGCTGCTATTTATAAATTAGCTACATGACACAGTTTCAGTGTGGGCAGCTGTCATTTTAACAAATATCATCCTGTAAATCCACCCTAACAGGCTTCTTCTCTATTGTGATTGGAGAATAGACTTTCTCAAGCGGCTTTCAAAAGCTGCATCTGTTTGATCAAGCACCCATCCCTTAGCTGTGCGGAGCAGCATTACCCCGAATTCACTCCCCCCTCTCCCCGTTTTTGTGTTTGCCAAAAGAAAATGATAATTCTTGGATCTCACCCTTAGGCAACATTCTGCCTAGCAAGGATTTTGTTATAGTTGCACAGTGGGCATTGACTGTGATTTCACTTATGGAGACATGGAGGCTTTTTATGGCATTTGATATCGTGTGTCTGCACCACCGGCACAATTAACAGGAGCATCCTGTGGAATCACTTACGAAGATGTCATGCAGTGCCTGTGGAACCGCGCTGGGGTGAGGATGGGTTTTTCTCCTCCAGCATCCTCTCAGAAATAACGAAGGGCATAAACTACGCAGTGAGGCCAGGCAGAGAAGGAAATAACATCCATAAATCACTAATGGAAATGCAAAACTGAACACTGCCTCACACAAACAGACGATGGCTGGCTTAAGAAGTGTGCAAATCACTGGCTGTGGCTCCCTCCTTTTTGGCAGCCGCACTTGACCCCTTCTCGCCACCCCACGTACCAGCACCCATCCCTCTCCCTCCAAGGGGTAGCCTGCAAAGTGGTCATTTTCTGATTCGGGCTTTGCAGCAGGAGATGTTCCCCACGGCTGCCACCTGGCCGGCAGCACGCTCAGCGGTACGCAACGCAACCTGATCGGCCCAGACACACGTTACACATGTTGGTTTTCCTGCACAGAGTTATCCTGTGGTGCTCTGCAATCAATTACTGTTATACCACCATCATTAATAATTTTCTTAATGAAAATGATTCTGTTGATCTCCGTTGTATTTTAATTATCAGAGTTAAGCATAATTACACTGCAGCTCTGAGCTGGCATGTAGACTCCTTTAGGGCGCAATTTTGTTTTAACACACTGATAATGTAATTTTACATTGTGTCAGTTGTTTAGTTATTATCCAGTCGTACAATTCCGCTGTATTCCTGATAACAGATAATAACCTTAGCACCTCCTATATCCTGAAGTCATTTAAAAAGCAATATTGGAATTTCACAACTAGCTAACTTAATCGCCTTATGATTTTATAATTCCCACAGCTAAATATATGTACAGACACCCTGTTTTAACAATGCCACTAAACATATGGTATCCATACATTTCCCATAAATGGTTTCAATAATATCTAGGAAAATGTCTGTTACATAAGCATGGCTTTTAGTCTATGCAACTGTGTTTTTCACACTGTTTCTATTCTGGTCAGTCAACATTTAATTTTTAAAATCCTTGCCGTCCTAGTGAAAGATTTACAGTAAATAGTCCAGCCCCCTCCTAGTTTGTGGGGTGATTCCTACCTGTGGTCTTAGAGATTTTCCAGGTCTGGTGAACAACCTTGTTAGGCACAAATGTTTCTCAAGTACACCACGTGGCAATATATATAACATATATCTAATATAATAGATATCTAATAATATATATCTAACAATATATCTTGCCTGAATTACTCTGTAGCTGTTTTGTGAAAATAAGATAACTTTAGATAAGTTACAATTCAAAAAATCTGTCTCTCAAATCTCAGTTTCTAGGATATAGCTCAAATTAGTGAATAGACTATTCTGAAACATGAGAGAAGTTTGAGGTAAATAATAAAGCAAAAAGAGCATTTTTTTAGAAATATAATTACAGCTGTAAAAGTTTTCTTTCAAAAAAATGGTGTGGAATAACGGCACATGCCATGAGTAGCCAGCTTGTATCAGAGTTTGGAAAATGGGATAATAAATTCACTATCCCTAATGAACCGTTTCTCTCTTTTCTAACTTGTCCGAGTATTGGGAAAATGTAGTTATAAAAATACTGGTAGTGATCTTAGACTAAGTAGAATAATTCGAATATCACTGACTTCAAATACTGAATATTTATTTCATAGCTATTCACTCTGAATGTATTCTGATGTGTGTTTTTAAATAACTGTTTTCTTCATCTAAAGATTTGTGATTCCACTGTAATAACTTAGCAATATAATCCTATATGTGTACGTCATATATATACACATACACTCGCACACACACTTTGTGTGTTTGCTTGTTTAGAGAAAATATTTTACGGAAAACATTGAAGGGGAATAGAGAGTTAGCTAGACAGCTCAAATTCTTTTTAATAGAACCTGCATTCTATGCTCCTATGCCCATCATAATTCCGTGTGCAATATGTGGGTGATTACAGTGCTCACAACCTCTAGTGAACTGGAAATCAGACTGACATTCCTATGTTCTTCTGAAAGATCTGGGGAAAATTCTGCTCTCAAAGATATCACTGTAATAAGCTAAAAGGAAATATGGCATGTGCTTCTGAGTCAGCAACTGATCGACCAGCACCATGTACTTCTAGCCAATTCTAAACTTATCTTCCTCTTAGAAATGTGCCGATTTACTCCACTCATCTCATCTTGAGTATAGCATGGAAAACAGCTCCCAGGTGACCAAATATGCTACATAGACAATTCCACACATTTGTTCAGCTAATTGCTTTCAGAAATAACAATGTATTGCTAAGCAAACTAACAAAATTATACACATGCAACTACAACATAACATCGAATTATAGCTACATGCCAGCTGACACCGTTTCATTAGAAGTAATGGCACTATAGGAGACGGAAAGCTAACACAAATCAAAGCAATGTAATCTGGAATGATGAGATACAAATTGAAGGAAGAAACATTATTCTATTTATTTATTTTACCATCTTCTATTTGACATTGTTTTGTGATCCAAGTCAATTAATCTTTCTAGTACAAAAATCCCAGCAGAGCTCAAGGCAAGAGTAGGTGTTTAATGACCGACAGAACAGCCACCTCGAAGTGAAAAGAGAGAACAGAATGCAGTGAAGGCAAAGTGTGTCTAAAACTTAAGTCCTGCATTAATTTAGTGAAGTAGCAGGTTTTAAAAATGTATTTATCCTCAGATTTCCCCCTCAACTTTAGTTATAATAGGCATCTCTGCTAGAGACAATAGAATTCACCTTGAGTATTGCATAACTGTCTCACCATACCTTGTTAACCAAGTACTAAAATAACCAGTATAATCAGTGAAACAAAATCCACCACCTTTGAATGAAAAGACTAATGTTTTGGGCTAATCATATTGTATTAAACTGAAGGAAGTTCTCAGTATTTGACCAAAAAAAATTATATTTGAGTAGATTAAATCAGACAGATAGCACTGAAACTGTCTAATGAATTAGTTAGTGTTTGTAAAGTACTTTGAAGATGAAAAGTCCAACTGGTAAATATGTGCTAAGTATTATTATAATTACAGAAAGAATGTAATACTTGATAAGACATCATCCTATGGGAATTTGCTGAAGCTATATTTTGGAGGGAAAGTAGTTTCCCATTACATTAAAAAGTTGTTGCAGAAAAGTTTGCCTGTGATTATTCAATACTATGAACAGCAAACTGCAGCTCTGGATTAATGAGAAGAGCTTCACTGTGTTTGTTACTCAGAGCACTTTGCTGCTTCTTCCGCTTGGGCTGCAATCAGCAAGCTGTGAAGGGAGGGCAGCTCAACCCTTTTAGATCTGAGCCCAGTTCTCTAGTACTGCAGGTGTTTCAGGTTGTAGAATGAATGTGTTGACATTCTGTAATTATAATAGAAAGAATTTATAAGACCCTGGTGTGCGACTCATTTTTAACATGCAAATTCCCTGTTTTCAGCGTTTCAACTTTCAAAGGCTTGTGGCAGTTTAAAAGCAATCCTCTTATAAGTGTATAAATTGCAATGATTATAGGAACAAGTTGTAATTGTTTCTAGTAAGTTTTTAGGAGTCTTTGATGTTATGATTAGTGTTTTGTATGTTAATATATTGATATGGATGCTTATTTGCCTGGATGCTTGTATGCTGAAATGGTCACTAGGTTGCCTCAGCAAACAAATCTTTGATCTCAGTAGGTCTGTTCGGTTAGAAATAAAACCTAAAAGAAATTAAACAAGAGCAGTGCATGTTCTGAAGTATTCACAAAGTGCTGAGATTGGTGATTGAAATACAAGGAAGGAAAGTCATAGTTTTGCAACCTGATCTTTAGGGTGAATGCCAAACACGGTTATACTAAGTAAGTTATTTTTATTCCATGTACTCAAGTGGTGGTTTATCTTTTTTTTTTTTTTTTTTTTTTTAACATGCTGTAATGTTTCCAGAACTGCATTTACAAAGTTTTCACAGTGACTGACCAAACAGTGTGGTGCATAGTCCATGGTGCTATGGACTGAACCTGAGACTCTTTGTGTTGGTTCAAGATGCAAGACAAAAGCCTTTGCATCTTGATCCAAAGGAGCTGTTAGATGTGGTAGGTTAGATAAGGAATGTTTGGTAAGGAGCCTCATAAGAACTTGTACTGACTTGAGCAAATATGACAATTCACATAAGACAGAAGTGATACCCATTACAACTAGCCAACACATTTCAGTGAATCATCATCACATCATGCCACTACACAGAGACTGGAATGTCAGAGGTGACAACCCTGAAATCCAGTTCCAGTTATACTCTGTTACCATGCTGACATAAAGTCTTTTCATAGTCCGATCAAGTCCTCACTCTTATAAAACTGGATTTCAGTTAGTAGTCTACAATGTAATGTAACACAACACGGAGAAATGATATCCAGTATGCCCAATAAAATGTCAAGAAGAATTTATCTATTCAAAGTGTATAGATTTTACTGATGTTTCCCAAGAGGTACTAACTCTCAGAGAGAAATGAATGGTATGTCTTATGTCAACTGATGTCCTTTGGTGTTTAAAAAGCACTTAAACTGCAGAGACTATGTGGGGCTTTTATATAAGTAAAAGAAAAAAAAAAGGCAAAACCAGAACATGGGAGGAAGATGAGAACAAAAACTGACATTAAGGGGAGACATACTATTAATTTTCCTATTATGCAACAGGTATATGTTTGTCTCAGTAGCTTACACAGGAAAGTAGAAAAAAAAATAAGCTTGTGTTTACCTTTGCTGTACACAATGCAGTTGTTTTTGTTGTCTTCTACTCCTTGCCAAGTCACATCCAGCAACCACTTGGGGCCAGCAGTTAGTACCATAGGGACTGAAGCCTTTGTCTTCTGTAGGAAGGATGATAACAAACAGATGCCATTTGCTTGCCTTGATTAAGAACTTGAATAATAACAGTAATAATAATTTTATTTTCAAACAACAAAATCTCCAAATCCATAAGCCAAGTTCTTATTCCCCTGCCCCAGGATTTTTTTAAAGAAAACACAAGCAGGAAGCTTGCTTCTTTGATTGATTGAATGGTGAAACTATTATCAAGGATTTTTCCGAATGATATTGGATCAGATCTCCAAGATTAAGCAGATCTCTGGTGGTTGAGAATTATAAAGGGAATGCAGATGACTTTCACAGCAAAGGGCCAAGTGTTTAGAAGTGAACTTTAGACACATTGTACTTTATTATCAGCAGGATCTCACTATTTCCTGAAACAGACAGGAAAGAATTTAAAGAATTGATATCCATTTCAAAGATCTGTTCTGGGTAACATTTGTATTATCATAGGAAATAGTTGTGAATGGATAATGGAATTTTCCCTCTTTTGCTATGTGTTGATGTGTGATTTTACCATGTCTGAAATCATAATAATGCTAATAATTCACTGCACTTTGTCTCCAAAAAGACTAAAAAACAAGTTGCAATAATCCATTCGAAGTCTCAAAAGTAAAGCATAGCACCATCACACCTGAAAGGCATGGAAGCAATTTAATAAAACTATGTCCTGTCCATATTTCATATTCTATATTTAGAGAATTTGAGGAGCTAAGGTAGAGGCCTCAAATTTATTAACATTTAACTCCTGTGGGTAATCCTGAGTTTGTCAGTATGCAGCACTGAGATGACACTCAGGCTTCTATCACTCACAGTTCTTTTTCTCTGTTTTAAGAAAGAAACCACAACAGAGAGTACAAACTACAACAGCCACTATGAAACTTTTAATTATTTTTTTTCCTAGAATATAATTCTATCCAAGACATTCCAATTTTCTGTACGAGAATTTATTTATTTTTATATTCCACCAATAATGCTCTAGTTGGCTACACTCATGTTCTATTGTGCTATGACTAAGAGAGTTAAAAAAAATTTAAATACAGAAAATCATAATGGACTTTCCACATACTTTGGCCACATTTATTATCTATGACTGTTTTAGAAATGTAGTGAAGTATAAAAAGAGTTACACAGAACCTACTCCCAAAATGTACAGCAAAATATTTTTTGAAAATAAGATATTATTTACAATATTTTAGTTACATAAGATATAATTAATAATTGTGTAAAATATGTCTACTATAATTATGATGTATCAATATTTAATAATTATGATAGACAAGTATATATTAAATATCAAAGTTCTTCATATTTTTTTTTACCTTTTTAGATTCTAATAGTATTTTATCAAAGACAGTACCTTTTACTTAATATTCACTTCAGATTTTGTATTTTTCATACAAATCTTTGGGAATAAGTCACACTTCATCTCTACACCCTCCATGACATAATTCATCCTCCATAAGTATTGGAAAAAACAGGTAGAAATGATGAATGAAATTAGGAGAAAGGAATGTAACATCTAGCAAAAACATATTTACCTAGTGTAAAAATATTGAAATCAGAGACATGCAATGTCTCAGTTCCTCATACTGCTTTTCCTATGGGAAGCTGCAGAAAGTATGTTTGCTAGAGTCAATGCAACTGCATGCACTTTAATTTTGAATTTAAATTCTAATTAATAATTGACAAGTAAACAAAACAATTTTATTTATTTTTTTAAAATTTGGTTAAGTTCTTATGTAAATTATCAAGAAGCCTGATATTAACAGTTATTAAATCAGTGCAAAGTATTTACTCATCGACTGTATAGAAAATAGTGATGTAAACAAGGCATGAACTGAAAAAGAGCTGCAAGAGATGAGATGAAAGGTAATCAAAGTATCATCTCTATTTTCTATCATAGAAAAGTCTGGACTTTTAGTGTAATTTACACCAAAAGATTTCTAAGGCTGACATGGAAACAATGAAAAGTAGCTATTCCTCACACACCTGAGAATCATACCCAAATTAAATACAAGCTGTAACATGAATGTTGGCAACCATGGTTCCATAGCAATAATGAAGAGGAGGATCAGGACATGTTTCTACCACTTGCTGCATTTCTCCAACTGCCATTTCAGTCAAACCTTTAACATGTTTTTGTGCTTATATGTGCTCTCAGTCTCTGGTAATCCCACATACAATCAAAAGACAGTGCAATATTATCCAGCTAGTGAACTTTTCCAAGTACACCATAAATGATTAAGATATTCAAACAAGGTGGGGTTTTTTCGTAAGTTAGTGGCCAAGTCGGAAAGCAGAACAAACCAAAATTCTATATTTTAAGTGCCAAAGAGATCATCTATTTAATTTCCCCAAGATCTAATTCCTATTTCTGGTTTTCTTCTTTCCAGACGTCTGACATTTCATTGTGTCTCTCCATCTCTAGGAGTATTATCTGCATTAAGGTGGTATCAAAAAGCCTCAAATAATATCAGGATCTTCTTGTGCTGGGCAGCAGTTTGTTATCTACATAGTCAGGACAAATAATACGTCCTGGGAAAGGATTATACTTAACCACATGCTGCTGAGGAAGAATGAGATGCAGAGATACCATTTGACTTTCTCATGGAGATTAGTTTCTCCTTTAGTAAGGGATAGGCTTAGTCCCAGGCCACCGCCCCAGCTTCTTCCAGACAAGGCGAGGAGCCCAGGCTGGTGCCTCATCCCTTCTGAGGCAAAGCAGGGCCAGCAGCAGGTAGACTGAGCACTAGCAGCCAGCATATGTGTCTGCTTTGCCATTCCCCAGTTACAGGGCTTTTTTGGAACTTAAAGAACTACATGGTTATCACTAAATTAGCTTCCAGGTCGGCTTGGCAGTAAAACTCTTAATCAGCTCTGCAGCTGTCCGTGGTCTCTGAGCACTAGAGATAGGCTGGAGGAGGAACAGGACGTTTTGTCTCACAACTCTGCTAGACTAGAAGAACTGGTGGACACCTCAAAAGAATTTCCCATTCTCCCATAGCTCTGCTCCCAAGCTGCACAGATATGTAAATAAACTTCTTTTAATATGAAAGCAAAACTTCACAAGGCCCTGGCTGCTTGTAAAGCTTGGCAGCTCCACTGAGGGATATGAGCAATGGCTTGTCTTTGATGCACCTCACAGGCATATTGTGTGAGCTGTAAGGCGAGTCAGGACCATGGCAGCAGTTCTTGGGGTCTGGCATCCTGCGAGGTTCACACATTCATAGGAGGTGCTCACCACGAGACAGGATTGCTCTTGTTGTGCCTTAGTACATAGCAAGAACTGAAGCAAGCCTGCTGATACAGGAAAGGCCATTTCCTTAAAATGGTTAAAATGAAAAGACCCCAGTTCAAGATAACAAGAAGCTATGGTTAAATCAGTCATGCCTTTATCACCTCAAGATTAGACTACTGCAATGCGCTATACCTGAGGCTACATTTTAAATCCATTTGAAAGCTGAAGCGGGTGCAGAATGCTGCAACCCGCTTCTAAAGCAGGATATCGTGCTTTGAGCGCATTACACCAGTGCTTTTTAATCTGCACTAAGTGTCTGTGGGATTTAAGGCACTGGTTACAACCAAAGAAGCCTGGGACCTGTCTGTTTGAGATACCTAATTGAGACCTGCCAGGTCCTTTGTCTGAACTGTACAACCACGGCTGAGAACCACCAAGGAACATGACAAAAGGCTTTCTTAGCTTGACATAGAAGAAAGTCTTCACAAGACAACATGTTCTTCATGACAGCTCTTCACCTTTGGGACATCATCCCCCTTGAAGTAGTTCATGCTCTGACTCTCAGAGAGTTCTATGAAAATCATCCTGTAATACATGAGATATACTTGTCATCCTGTAAAATTCAGTTGGTCATTTCCAAAATAGTGGTAGGTGTTACCTACTTTATGCTGTTGAGGTTTTTTTACAGTGCTATTAGGAATAACTCTAGCTTAAGAAAGGTACCTTTTTACACAAAAAAAAGAAGGTTTTTTTGTCGTAGGAGCAATAATATTTCAGTTGCTTAGAAATAAGAATTCAAAAACCAAACGTAATTTAATTTCTCCCTCCAGAAGAACTGCTACACATTGGTCAAAAGTTTACAAAACATCCTGCCTACTGCCTAAGTATAATCACAGGGATCTGCTAACATGGGTGTCTGTAATATGGGGCCATACAGTAGTAACCTCACATTTTATAAGTGAGGGCACATTATAGAACCACAGTATTGTTCACAGCTCTATACTAGGTAAGTGTGCATTCTACACTGGAGTAATTTTTACCTGAAAATGCAATTTCTGCTAATGTCTTCGTGCCATAACTAGACAAATTTCACAAGGACAAGCAGGGTCAAAACTGTGATCTCTCAGGGAACAATTAGAATCAGCTAATGAGGATAAAAGAGGTCAGGAAGGCATCCACTTTTCACTAACCTTTGAAGCAACTGGACAAACAAGGGAGGTAACCCTCAATAAATGTTTATATTCAGTCAAGAGGTTAATGGAGATAAAAATAGCCATCACAGCAGGCCGAAAATAGTTTTGCACTCTGGCTAAAATGAATCGGTGCTGACAAGTAACATTAGATGGGCTCTTTCCCGCAAAAATTTCCAACATATGATGTGTGTGGCCTGGCAGAAACTTGAGGAAACCCCAATGCTGAAAAGAAATACAGTATGATCATTTGAAGTCTGTGAAATTCTGATGATAAATGCCAGATTGGTGTCAGCTGTTTCCCAAGAAGCTGTGCTGAAGCAAGAAATAGGTACCGAGCTACTGAGCTCATGTTCAGTAAGTCACTGTGACACAACCATCCTGTCCAGGGCACGACGTTCCAAGAAGTGCTCGACATTATTTAAAGGAGGTGTACTGATACCCAAGGGCTTTCTTTCTAATTGTATTTTGGTTCCTGCAAACAGATTTTCTTTCTAAATCTTCCAAAGAGCCTGACTATCTGTGAAAGATAAAGGAGGTTACCAAGATGTCTTTGTGCCCTTTGAGAAAGTTCTCATGCTCCACTGTGCAGTGTTACTTTATGTAGTCAATTAAAACAAAGAGTATACTGGGAGAAGAGCTGTAAATATACCTCAGGTGCCTTCAGATATGAGTATGGCATAGTAAAACATCAGTTAATACCTCAGTGGAGGTTTCTACTTCGAAGTTCAGTTTAAATTCAATTGGATCATCACAAGGTTGACACCTTCTGACATGCTGAAACTGCAGAACATCCCCTTTAGAGAGGTTAAATTCACCTTTGATGGTCACCATATTCAACACAGTAAACTTTATAAGCTCATCAAATCAGTTCAGCTGGGAAGGTCTCCTAAGGGTCATTCTGGACCAAGCAATAGCAGAGATTTGTCTCAGACTATCCCAAATATTAACTAATATTTGGTTTAAGATGTTTTTGAATAATAATAAGAGTGGTAACTCCATTTTATCACCTCACACGTACACTGTGATATTTCTCAATGTATTTCTTTACCATATAACTGATTATAAACACAGATACACATTTCGTTGTTAATTTGTATGCAATCAGCTGGACTGCCTTTCCATTTCTAGAGCTTCCTTGAAAAATCTTATGTTTTTTCCAAGGAGGACTCAGTCTTGGAAGAACAGTTATCTCAAGGCCTTTTCTAGAAAACCTGCCAGTCAAGGCCTGTGGCAGCACTTAACAGTGCCACATCTTTCTCTTCTAGACATGCAAAGACAACTCCACTCACACAACACTGGAGATGTCAAGAGGTTTTCAGTGTTATGGTTCCATGCTGATGACAACATCACCAAACAAAGCAAAGACATGGCAGTCTCCAGCCTGTAAACACCTACCCAGGAATCTTACAATTGCACCAGGATTTCAGCTTTCACAGCCCCCAGTATGTCTGTTGATGAGATCTTGAAATTTAAACTAAATGCTAAAGAAATTTTTGAAATCCTTAGTCCTTGTGGTTGAAAAAAAAACCCCAACCCAAAAACTTTGAAAACCTGATACAAACATAATGATGCAGTTATAATAATGGCCAGACTTCGCGAACAAAGAACTGGGGAAGGTCTTTACACCTTCCAGCCTGCGCATTGGATTTTTTTTTTTTTTAGGTGAGTTACAGTGTGCACAGAACTGAGCCCACCCTTTAATCCTAAGGTTCATCTGCCGGGGCCAAGCAA
>JAYRBT010000082.1:133320401-133376418 GCA_036023395.1 Myiotriccus ornatus | reverse complement strand
TAGATGGATTGCCTTATAGGGCTAACGGGCTCCATCTGCCCAGGGAGTGGCCCTGACCAGGAATCGAACCCGGGTCTCGGCGGTGACAGCGCCACGTCTTAACCACTAGACCACCAGGGGCTCCCAATGATGCAGTTAATTTCACCTAAATCTGTAGAGAGCCTGGGATAACTGTTTTAGTTACTACTTTACAGCTTTATGGGATCCAGTGTTTCAGAGGAGTGTTCAAGTACTGTACCATCCATCAGATACCCACGTTCATGAAGAGAGTCAAGAACCTGTATACCAGCACAGAATTGTTGCTTGTGATGGGCCATGAAACTAGTGGTGGAGAAAAGAAGAAGTTACTTCCAAAAAAATGTATCTTTTTTTGGTGATAATAGAAGAAAAAGAATTGGTAACATTTGAAGAGGCTGTGGTCAAACCAAAGCCTTTTAATGTTTCAAATACAAATAAGGGGGGAAAAAATACACACACAGATGGAATCCCAATAGACAGCTGGGATTCCCTGCAACTGAGAAACCCTGCTGTCTACCCCAAGAGATCATCACTTGTCAAGTGACAAAACTGAACATACATTTCACCATGTATCTATCACCACTATGTACATTTCATCCACAAACCTAAAGCAGACCAAAGAAATTATTCAAACAAAAAAACCCACACTCCAGGTATGTTAGTATTTTCCAATACTTTTCAGGATTTCAATATGATTCCAATTTTTTTATTGTTATCAAATATGCCTGTCTAATGAAAATTAAATGTGCACTAAATATGGGGATCATTTTGTGTTACCTTGCTAGAATGCATTTTTTTCCAAGTCTGTAAAACAAACATAAATCAAATGTCACTCTAACTGAGGTATAAAGTAATGGTCTCAAAAGCATCTTCAGTTTTTTTATGTAACCCAGGATGTCCTTAGAACTCTACTTCAACTTTAAACCAGGAAGATTTTAAATTAATCTAAATTCTATAGCACTTTGTCCTAGCTGAGGGTCTTGGTGATTTCTTCTGACTGCTCCTGTGGCCCTGGAGGAGGTGACAATCAATTCGTTGAAACAGGAATGGAAAGGCTGGAAACTGGATCTCTGAACACTCAGTGATTTTCCACTGCCCACATCATCCTGTCTTGATGGACTTTCTACTTCAGTCCTTTTCTCCCATTAAGTCTTCATCTGGCTTCAGCCCACAGCTGTCCCTCCCCTGCCTTGCACTCCCACCTTTTCTTTTTCTCCCATTTTATATATACCTAACTATGTATACATAACTTCTCCCTTTCTCAAAGAGCATGGCATGGATAGCAGTGTATTTTGCCATCACTCTCTTGACTTGACTTTCTCATTTTCTCTTTCCTATTACTCTCTGTCCTGTTCATTTTGTTCCTTGGGAAAGCAGTACATATATATATTTATTGTGTGTTTACACGATGACCAGAAACAAGAAATCATATTATTAGTCAATGCTGTGACGAGCATAAACATGATGAGGATGTTCTGCAAGTTGACAACTCTAAGTGAATCATATCTGTTGTGGTGAGTTAATACCTGTGGGTAGCATGTGCCCTGTCAATGTGTCTTAGCGCTCAGGTATCTGCCATGGGTGTTGAACCTTTCTGCTTTACTAAAGTTGAATACTTTGGATAATACTATTTCAGAGATGACATACACCTGTACCGATAAAATCACACACTATATAACTTATCTTTAGACGAGATATAATGCAGTGCTGCTTGCACACTTTCCCACTGAATTATCAGTGCATTTTTCCTAGTGGGTTAACCTCACTGTTGTAAGTCATTGTCTACTCCAAGAATTTCATCTCTTTCTCTACTAATGAGACCTTGATATTTGCCAGTACACACTTGTCGAATGAACTTGCTTGAATGGAACTTCTTTCACTTTTGCTAAACATTTCTCATGAAAGATATATGAATCCTCTGCTTCTATGGCTCAGCTGCAATTCTGCAAACATTGAGTTTACCCTGGATAGGCTGAGGGACTAAACTCTGGGATAAACCATCAATCCCTAGTAAGCTTCTGACAACTGGTCTCTCACTTTGAACAAATATCGTTTGGGTTTGGGGTAGTTAATGTGACAACAGATATTCTGGATGACCAAGGGGACAATTACAGAGGTTTTTCTAGAAGACGTGAATGCATTTATATTGCATATGGATTAACGATGCCTGGTCCCATGGTCCAGCTATTTACACAGAAGCCATTCACAATGATTGTTGCATCTACAGCTTAGTTAAAGTATGGTACTGAAGAATATCTGTTTTAGAGCAATTTTGTATTTTTTTTCTCTGTTATACTTTTTCTTATCCTGGAATGGATAATTCAAACCACCTTTTCAAGTTCAAATTTCATGTATCATATGTTTATTTTTATCAAAAGGAATAGAAAAAGGAGTAGTGACAGGACAAGGGGAAATGGCTTTAAACTGAAAGAGGGTATATTTAGATTAGATATAAAGAAGGAATTCTTCACATGAGAGTGGTGAGGCACTGGCACAGGTTCCTCAGAGGATAAGATTCCTCACTGCTGGAAGTGTTCAAACTCAGGCCAGATGGGGCTTTGAGCAACCTGGTGTAGTGGTCGGTATCCCTGTCCATGGCAGGGGGGTTGGAACTAGATGATCTTTAAAGTCGCTTCCAACCCAAACAATTCTATGATTCTATAAATCCATTAAAAATATAAAAATTGAAAAAGGACATGCATAAAGCCTTCTATAATTACACAGAACTACAGATTAGCTACTTATAGATTCTGCTTATTATATATTCTTATTACTTTGTTTGGAACTGCAAACACAGGTTGTGTATTTTACTTTAGAAAAGTGAATGTTTTTGTCATGAATGGTGAATAAGTCATGATTTAGCAGCAGTAAAATACAATGGCTTTTTTAGTTGCATCTTTTTTTTTTTCCTTAGAACCCAAGAGATAGAAAATAAAAAGTTCTTTGTATATGCTTGTCTGATGTTTTAACTGTATAAACCAATGCAGCTCTACTAGGATTACATTTCCAATGAATGTTGTGAGGACTTTATGAAATATATATTCAATACAAAGGCATTTTAGTCAGTGGTGTAGGTATTGCAGTGTAATTCTCTTGGTGATGCATCACACAATACTTGAACTTCAGTGCTGCACACACTGAATGCACACAAAATATTATATATAAATTCCTAATTAACTAATTTGAAAGCAAATTAGGGAATAGAAAAAAAATTTCTATGTATTCTTAACGATTTTTTAAGATTTTATGCTTGTTTTCATTAGGCTTTTTTTATATATTTTTACCAAGAGGAAACACTTTACTTTAAAGTAAGAATCTAAATCCTGTATATAATCCTCTGCCCAAATTTCAAATTTGTTAATATAGCACAATCATTTAAGGTGAAGTTTAAGGCATGATTCAACAATCAGAAGTCTACAGGTATGACTTTGATTAATTATTTTTAGTTCAGTTAAAACATCCCAGTTTATCTCCTTTTAAGATTATCCTTGACATATTTAGAAATCCTAATGCAGATTTTATGGCCCACACCTATCCCTGATGGTGCTAATGGACTAGACATAATGAATCATTCTAATTTGGATGAAAGGACCACACAACATTGTGGCAGTCCTTTAGAGAATTAAGGCTCAATTCTGATCTTCTAGACTTATGAATGCGTTTTTGGGATTAGGCCACGTATCTGTACATCTGTTGAGTCTCAAGGGGTGTATACTCAGCTAAGTATTCTGACCTTCCAATGTACTTTATCAAATGTGTGGCCTTGGGATATGAAAGGATTTGATTGCAACTGTATTTTAACACTGACTTAATATATAATTATGAAGTAAAACCTAATTCCTCCTTACATCTTCATGTAGAAAATTCCTTCACTATTAAGCAGACACTAGGATATTTTTTACCCAGCGAGTACGATAGTAAATGGAAGAAATTGAAACACCCTTCCAGAATAATGTGAAATCAAGGACCATCTTCTTAGGAATGTCTTTAAAATCAGCTTCTTGTGTCTGTAAAACAAATTCAAATTATCTTCTGTGAGTGTGTTGCTAGCTGGTATGCTGTTGCATTATGCACGATACTTTATTGCTCACGTAAAAATAAACTGGAACAAGGTTCCTTTAGTGACTTTCAGTGTTCCTCTATACTCTCTTGTTTACAAGTAATAAGGAGAGGAATTAACTTTGCATACACATTGTATATAATACTGATGGAAAAGTTTGCAAATAACTGGAATGTTCAGTTATTTTATATTCACTTGTAATTTCTATTTTTCTAGTCTATCAAAGATAGAAGGTTGTAAAATTTCCTTTAGCTGGCTTAACTTTCACAAGATATGCATAGTGTTTTCATGCAAAAATTTTAATCTTTTTTTTCCACTGAAAACCCCTTCCCAAATTCTATCAGTAAAAACCCCTTTCAAAAGAGTAAGAGATTTCACAAGAAAATAAGTTCAATAGATTTTAACATACAACTATGTAACATTTTAGGGGCTTTAATCTTTCTTCTATACCACCAAATTCTGTAGAGATTTTTAAATAAAAGTGGTATAAGTAACTGATTAATATGGGAATTTCAGAGAAAATACATTACCAAATTCTGTGCTCTCTCATCAATATGATTTTTCACAGATCTGAATTACGTATTTATGGTGCTAACACGTTCTTTATCATTTCAGACGGCTTGGACCAAGAAGATGAACTGAACCTTTACTTTGCAAGCAGTTACTTTCTTCCAGTTGAAGAATATGCTACACATAAGCAGATAATTTTTTCCTTGCTACCTTAAAAGCATGAGGATTTTATTTTACTGTTCTCACACAAAAATGAAAAAAAGTTCCCTAAAATGCCCAGTGGCAGACTAAAAGGATCCTCATTTTTTGTAGTTTTTATGACGGTTGTGTAACACAGCTCTCATATAAATTGGTTCACTGTACTGATTATATGCAGCATGACTAAGAACTGCAACAATGCAAGTTTCCATGAAAAAAAGTTTTCAAAGAATGGGTGAAGGTCCTTCACTGGGACTGGAGATAAAGATGGAGAGTCCAACAGCAGGACTGGTGAGTACAGTGCTCTGGTTCCAGTAAGACTCAACAAACAGCTCAGATCAGAATCTAAAGTCCAGGAAAACAGCCTGTAGCTTCGAGATTAGCTTTCTCACACTATTCCTGAGTTAAGCCAGTACAAACATCATCATGAATGCATAATTACGATTACGCACCACACTATGCATAATAGATCTTAAAATCTGGAAACAAAGAAGTAGTGTAGGAATGCTGTTGTCAGGTTTTTGGTTTTGAACACAATGAAGCTGGTGTAAGGGTAAGAGATTTTCTTTAAGTAAAAAACAGTTCTAAGAAAATACATTTGACTTGGAAAATTCATTCAGATACTTATGAAACATTTACACATAAAAGAAGGGGTAAAAGGAGATAGGAACCTGATGCTATGTTTATAACTTGAAACTAACAATGAATGAAGCCCAAACCCCTTCCATTTTAACATATTTTAGGAAACTCAAAAAAACCCTATCACTTGGAATAACTAACAATAGACAAAGAAACTGGCAGCTTGGCAAATTTATTTAAAGGATCTTATTCTCAGAAAGAAATGAATTAATTTTCTTAAATTCTTTACAGCAAGAATTTGACTATGAACCAATGTTCATTTCTGGGACTGACAGATATACACAGGCTGGTGTCCTAAGTTGAAATGACAGTATTGAGAAAAGAGTGACGCAGCTTTCTTAAAAGGAGCTGATGGATTCATTGACTTTCATGTGTAGAAACAAAACAGCGTGAAAATGATTAATGCAGGAAATGGGTACATCTATGACTATTCATGTCAAACTCTTGTCAGCTACCAGATTGAACCACTTTGGGCCAGCAGTGCTGCAGCTCTGTGTTCTCTAATGGGGATCTGTAAAGACTCTGGAATCACAAGTCCAAGGAGCGGTCCTTAAGTGGAAGTGGGCTGACTTTCAAAAGTAGGGAGCATGAAAAAAACCAACAAATTTGCACCTAGGCTACAGGGGTAAGGTTAAATTTTCTTTTTTTTTTTCTCTGTTCTATGAATTGAAAACTCAAAGTGGTAATAAGAATCAAGCTGTGTACCACCGTACTGCAGACTGAATTTAAGTGATTAGAAAACTATTCTACTGTTGGCTCAAACCAGTTTCACAAAAAAATTATTTTTTAATTCCAGAAGGTAATTTTTCCTTGAAGGCCTTCCCTGGTTCAAAGAAAACCCAATCCAATCAAATAAAATCAAATCAAATCCCTTTAGCTTCCAGTAAAATTTTCAAACCAATTTTCAGATACCTGAGCAAAAAAAAAAAAAAAAAGTGAGCTTAAAAATGTTCCCCGCACTTCAATATCCCAGTGAAGTCAATAAAAGGAAAAGAAAGCCCCTCTTCAGTTGTGTGTTATGGAGCCAAGAAGTCAACCTAACACCACAAACAGCACCAGTAGTACGAAAAATCAAGAGCCCGCAAAGAGTAAAAGCTTTAGAAATTGGCAGAATCAGAGCAGAACAGGCTATCAAACTACACAAGATAGTAAAACTTTATACCAGAATTTTTCTTCTTGTCACAAAATTTGGCATTAAAATGCCACAGTACTGCAGTCACCATATCTGTTTCAAACAAGTACCCCATATCACTTGGCACTAAGTGGCAGCATCTGTTCAAGGCAGACTTCAACCTGGCGTCCCAGCTGAGCAGGGTTTTTTCCCTGCTCCCGGGAGATATGAGTCTTCAGGTGAGATGAGAGGCTGCTGCCAGCACAGGGCATTGGTCTCACATGGCAGCCTCCAGGCTTCAGGGTCACTGCAACGTCTGCACAGCTGGCATTGCTGTGGTGGTCACAAGCCTTCTCAGTTTTCAAGGGAAGGAATTCTCACAAGCCCAGATCCATTTGCACATTGAGGGGAGGTGGTCATGTCTGCAGTGTCTCTGACAGTTCCTTCTAATTCTAAGGGGAACAGTTGGGTGATGAACGCTTGAAAATCTGCCTCTTCACTGCTCTGCTATTGAGGTGACCTGTGAGCAAACTTTCTTTTGCTAACCCGTGGATGGTGAACAAGCACAAGCAAATGTAAGCTGTGACACCAAACAACAGAAGTAGTGCTCAGATCCAGCACTGGTGGCAACATGGCCTTACGGTCCACATCAGCTGCTTGGAGGAGAAAAGGAATGCTCAGGACCAAGCACTCCTGCTGCTTGCAGCTCAGGCGGATCCAGACCCTGCCCCTTGAAAGTTCAAGTGAAACTTGATTTACAGCCACACCTTGGGCGACGGGCGAGTGCTGGGAGAGCTGAGCGAGATCTGGACAAAGAGTGATGGGAGGCAGGGGCGGGGGGCAGGGGGTTCCCTTAGTATTATAAAAATGCATCTTATTCTGTTTTTAATCAACGAACCTTATCCAGAAATCAAGGCAGATATATAATAAGCTGAGCTACTGTGTAAATCTAAACATTCCCCACAAATAGAAAAGATACAGCCTGAGCTCTCTGATTGTTACTACGGCAACTATCTAAAATGAAAATCTTGTTAACCCTTTGCATGCTGTAGCCACCCATGCATCAGTGTTAGCTGACTTCTGTGCACTTATCTCTCCTTTTTCCCCCTCAAGAAATTCATAATTGTATTGCTTCACAGTAGTTATGCTCTGGTTATCCTATTTGAGACTGAAAGAACTGTGATAGGTGGTAGTTTCATATGTACAGCTGAGTTTTGTTACTTGCTCATTACTGGGATTATAGTTCAAAAAACAACTAATAAAACACAAGAGAAAATCCGTAGATTACTCCACAAGGCCTAGGGTTTTGATTAAAACCTTGACAACAAGAATGGGATGATTTCTAGTAAACCCCACTACTGCTTTTTTTCTTTTAGTTATGAAATTATTTGACTGTAAATAGCATATTTTTCAGAGAAATTATTTCTCTACAGTGCTTTATAAACAGGCTAGTTTTAAAATGCTTATTTAAAGCTTATATTTCTAAAGTACTCTACAGAAGACTTTTATTAAAACAATATGTCAACCTCAGTGCTTTGAAAATTAATGGTCAGGTATTTGATTTGAAAAATTTCTTTAATGCAAGAAAATTTAGACAAAAACAAAAAAAAATGACTTTCTAAATTTTATAAGTGGAGATGATTTTACAATCAAATTTCTACTTGTATCTATTTTGATATACAAGACAGTTTCATTATAATATCGATGTGGCAGCATCATGACAAAGTGAATTCTCTGAAGTTCTTTGTTGAAAACAACTGAAGCCATGGAAATTTTTCCATCTTCAAAGCGAAAGAAGCAGGACATGGCCCATAGACATCAATTCTATTGATTCTTTTACTTTGTGCCTACCATGTAATCAATAGAGATCCTTCTGTACTGGGCAGAAATAGACTCTTTATTTAACAACTCCCAATTTGTTGTTACTGAGAGAGAATTTTTCAGTTGATATTTTACAGAATTACTTCAATCAATTCAACATAGATCAAGTTAAGAGGTCATTACTTGGATATTTTTGTAAAGCTGAATAATATAGATATAACTTGAACAAATCAATAAACAACATACTTTTTCTTTATAAAAGCAAAATTTGCATGTTAATCAGCCCATATAGGTTGAAGGGACTGAAGTCATGTGTAAATTATCCTAAGATCTTTCTGAAATGGTATCCACATAAAATTGAAGGTACAATAAAGATGCCATTTACAGTAAAATGAAAGAATAACTGAATAGAATATCTTAAGATTAGTGAAGTATCAGTATTTCAATACTCAATTTTATTAAAAGGAATCATTGACTAAGATTTTTAAGTTTACCTAGAATTGTTTTCAACTTTGAGAAAAGAATTGGTTTAAAAAAGAAATTGGATTCTTTGTAACAAACGTGTACATCAGTGAATGATGTTAGAAGCCAGAAATCCTAGTATATGCTCTTCTTATTTACAGAAAATTGAAGTCACTAAAGTGAGCAAGATAGATTTCTGTTTTCCTTCTTAATAAACACCTGTGTTTCAAAAAAAGCTCACAGACATTGCCTGCACTGTTCATAAACTGAAGGACTGGCTGCTGGCACTGGGCTACAAACACAGTTCTGGTCTGGTCTAAATTTTTTTAAGGTCAGTGTAGCTAATTTGAGGTTTTGGATAAGGATGAGTGAGGTGCACAACACATGTAAAGACGGTGCTGGAAAACACTCAGGTAAGAAAACTGTTTACCAGGAGAATTACTTGAATTAGTTTCTCTGACTCAGGATATTCCAACTGTATTTTTCAACTTCTGAAACACTTCCCATTTTTCTGTAACTAATTTGATATATAGCATTCAAAGTTACTTACCTTTTACATTTTTTTTTCAAAATCTGCCTTTTTCATAAAGTTAAATGGCCTACATGTTCTGGAGTGAAATTTCATACTTACAATACTATGATCACTAGATTCATCCTAGAGGCTTTCCAAACATCAAGACTATTTATCAATGCGGACTTATTTCCCAGGAATATGTCCAAAATAATCTAGGAGTGCACTGGCTAGTCAACATACTACATATAAAAGTAATTCTTCAGAAATTCTAGGAAGGTATAATAATCCTAGTTTTCCACTGTATTACTTCAAGAAAGACTTTTTCTTTAAAAAAAAAAGATCCCTTTTTTCCCCCCTTTTTGGTAGATTTTTTTATTCCCCAAACCACACCTAATTTCCATATCACCTTTAAATTCCTGTGTTCGCCTATCTGGTCTATTAACCAACTCACATGAAGACTCTGTATCTCTTTCCAAGTAGTTATGGATCCCAACTGCTTTGGCTTTGCTACAGTTTTAAATAATTATTTTGAAAGGAAAAGATTATTTATATGTGATTTATTTGTCCAGTTCAATTACAAGGGCTTGTCTTCTTGGGGAAAAACAGGGTCAAATGTTGTTCTTCTTTGAGGAATCTTTAAAGATTGGGGGAACTCCACCAGGTATTCCCCAAAGAAGTCCTCCCACCTTGCAGGTATTTGACCATCTTGATCAGGCACAAAAAAGCGCCATGGGACTTACGGCAGAAAATAGGCTTTCTAAAAATTTCAAAAGAGGATATCATGCCCTGTACAAAGGCTTTGTAATGGTGAGGTGGGAGATTCTGCTCTGTTACTATAAATTGCTCAGTAAACCCCAGGAATCCATCACACAACTATCTCATAATCTGACTGCAAATCTCCATTTCTTCAAACTTAATCTAAAATATTTCCTAAAGCCTAACAAGCAAAAGCTATGGCAAAGCTATAACTAAGGGCCAAAGTTAGCAATTACCACTTTGAAAAAAATCAGCTAAGTAAGGTTTATTTCTAACAGAAGCAATGCTTCAGATGATTGCCATATGTAATCACTTTGTAGTTTCTCACTGGTGTATAACTAATGGCAGCAGAGAAGAATCATGAAAAAGGTGACCTGCTGGAATTTATAGATGGTTTCAAGAAAACATCACAGAAATAATATTATTCAGTAATGAAAGAAGTAGCCTTTCCATCTGTGGTAAATTTAATTTTGCAAAATTTGATTGGGGGAAAATTTAATCTGGGAAAAACCCCTGAACAAATAATGACAATAAAACAGAAAATACAACAAAATGTTCCAAATGCTGGCTATTTGTGTTATGAACCCCTACTTGCTTTCTTTAAACTGAAGTTGGTTTAATGTGTGCAAAATAAAATATTCAGTGTAATTTCATGCAAATGCCAGGTTCCAGACTAACAGTTAGCAAAGGCAATCAAATCTGTCCAGGGATATCTGTTCAGTTATGCAGGTTCATCTGTAGTTCCATAACAGACAAGCAAATAGACAACAGGTCATATTTCACTCTCCGTAACACAGACACTATTCCTACTGCCGTCAAAAGGAAATGCACCTGTGGTTCAGACAACAGAATTAAAGTCAATCTTTGCAGGTCATCTTTTCTTTGCAGTTTCTCCACTGTCAAAGATTTTTTGATGTTAATAATTGCAATTTGAATTTAAAGGGAAAAAAGTTGCTACGCTTACCTCTCCCCCCCACCCCCAAACGCACTGAGCCCAACCCTTTAAATGTTTATTTCAGCATTACTTCAACTCAAGATACCAGAGGAATCAGTACGAGTTGCTGTGGGGCAACCTTCAAGGGTTACAGGCTTTAGATATCATAAGTATTTACCTTCAGGAAGAATAAAAGACCTTTTTCTATTTCATTTTACTTAATAAAAGTTAACATTACTGCAGGTAAAACCTCCCTTAATTTCCTTTGCATATACCACTATTGTTCATAGTTCACACAAATGCCATGACCAAACATTAAGGAACTAATTTAATTTCTTTTTTTTTTCCCTGAAAATTATTTCCATCTAAAGTAACACCAGTCAGCTTAATCACCACATTGAAAAACACAAAATGGGCAAAATACCGCTCTCAGTGACACATCATTGCTCATATTTACAAATCCATAACATTTCTATGTAATATATGAACAGACTATGATTAGAGGATAATGGATAGAACGAAAGACGTACTGACTAAATACTCAAGCACACTAAAAGTTACAACACGAAAATAATGACAGCATTAGAAGCATAATACGGCATAATTAACTCGGGGGAAAGATACCAATACAATGTAAATAAATGCAGTGACACAGTTCATTCCAGGAACTACCTTCTTGTATATCCGTGCACCCTGCTAAAGTGCATCCTTGAGTGTTCTCCAGCATCATGCTGCAAGTGCTCCAACCAGGACATTCAGGTGGCTACATTCATATCCTTTTTTCTGTCAGTTTGCTGCAGCTAGGAATGACCACGTATTTAGAGATTATGCTTAGGGACACCTGCAGCATCATGCTCTTCTTGAGGACATGTACTTTGCAAAACAAAGCTTCACTATTTCTGGCCCATTTCCGGCATTAATGTTTAAAAAACCTATGTGTTTCAACATCCCTATAGAATTATAGATTTAAATCCTCATTCAAGAAGATAAAAAGGTCACTCAGTCAAAGTACTTGCTACCATTGTGCCTTCTGTACTGGGGGAACAACAGGTCCTTCCCATAGGAACTGGGAAGGAGAGAATAAGCAGGGCCTATTTTTCAAAATCTATTTAAAACTAACTATATTTTTTTTCCCTACATTTATCTGAAAGTATCCTTGTTTTAAGTTCTCATGGTCAGTCAGGCTTTATCTTTGAAAATTCAAGAACTTTTATTTTACTTGCCCTAGAGTTAGATAGTGGGAAGAAGGTATTAAAAATTCTTTTTCTAATATCAGGTCTGAAAGAACTCATGCTACCTAAAATCAAAACAAAAATGGCATAAATTTGGCAGGAACAGATTTATTTGAATATTCAAATGACTTTTTGAAGAATTCATCCATTTTAAAATCAGTTGCACAGATACACCACCAATAGAATTGACATCGAAAGCGGACATACTCTACAGAAATAAAAACTAGAGTGAGTAAGGGCATTACATGAGAAAAGCTTTAAAATCACTCTCTGAATCGCTGTTCTACTTAGTTAAAGCATTTTTAAGAGCCAAGATGAAGGATCTAGATTCATTAATAAACTGTGTCCATGGTGTCTTTTATCAGTAGAAGTTTTTCTAGCTTTCATTAGTTCTGAAAGATTTAATGCTTAATAGATTGAATAACAATAATTTACTCTAGCAGATATTCAGGTTCCTAACTCTTTTTATACATTAATATTTTATCTTTTAGCATCCTTCATCTTATTTTTCATTATATTCTTTTATACTTTGTATTTCACTTAGTGGTTTAGTGACTGGTAAGGAAGAAGGAAAAGCAAGATATATGAGTGAAGTCCTGAAATCTCCCTATTTCTCATTCTGAACATCACTATTAAATTCAGAAATCATTCAACAGACATTAGCTAATCACCATTATTCTGAAGGATTACATTAAATAACAAGAGATGTACCAACTTGTATTAAGAAACATTTGACTTCAAACTACATGCTGAAATCAACAGGAATATACTATCTTAAATACTTGAGCAAAACTCAGTAAAAGATACAGTAGGCAAACATTGTAGTCAGCTCAGCAGTGATTACCAACTCATGTTCCAAATTCACTATAAAATGAAAATCAATATTTCCACAAGTTCCTGCAACATAAAAGATAACCTTCATTGATTTTTCTAGACTTAGGCCCCACTGATAAAATCTAATATAAATTTTCAACCACGAGGATTTGGATCAGAGCAGGGGTGATAAGTCCTGCACATCTCTTAAGAGGTGGAGAATTTTTTTTTTTAAAGTGCACGTTCATACTATTTATAATTTGCCCTGTGCAAGTGAAAGCCTTTTCCACCAGCGCTATCAGGAATCTCTTCTAATTTTTATTACTGTGAGGCTAAAGCCTGTTCCAGATAATTTGGAAATTTCAGGGGAATTGTGATAGGGCTGATGGTGCAGCCCTGGCTGACTTGAGAAAAGAGCTAACCCGTAATAGCCTCCATGGCCGTGCTGATTAAATGTTGCCATAGATGAAAGGCCTGCCATCGCCGCAATAAATTAACCAATCACACAAATCCCAAGTCAGTGCTAATCCTTCCTTGATACTCTGATCCTCTGATCAGCTCAAGGAGGTAAAGAAACTGGCTTGTGACGCTTGGTGCTCTAACCCCTGGATTTCATGTACACAACGAGCTAATGATATCTTGCTGACCAGTTCAATGGGATGAACTTCTCTCACAACCCTTATGGAACACTGTGGCCGTATTTAAAAAAAAAAAAAAAAAAAAAAAAAAGACAAGCACATGGCAGGTTTTGTGTTTTATTGCGGCACCGCGGGTAAACTAACCAGCACTTGTTAACTGTTAACCACAATTAGCATCAAACTGATGTCTGCTATAAAGCCTGCTGTACTTTACAAGTGCCAGTGACGGATTAAACAGGAACTGAGACAGTAAACCAAGAATAACTGTTCAAGTTATTGTGATTAAGCTATCTCCTTTTCAATAGGTAAGTCTGGTACCTTTCCTATTACCCAATTTTTAACCTGTTCTTACAATTTGGGGAGGGGGAGCAGGAGGGAGGATACGCATCCACATATGCAAGAGTGTACAAGCGAGGAAGAGAGAGTTCCTTTACCTCTTACATACTCGCTCAATTGTACTGCCACAGTGTGATTATGATCAGATTTAGACATAGACTCATTTAATCAATTAACAGAAGGCCTGAACACATGCAGCACTTTCTCATTAATTATGTGAATGCTGCCTTTCCAATACACTTTATGAAATTGAGTCTGTGCAGCCTGTGTTAGTATACTTCATAATTGGGGAAACTATTTTTTTTCTTAGAGCGGTAATTGGTTGCTAAAAGTAAGAAAGCTCTGGGGTTTGCCTCTAGGGCTTCCACACATAAAGAGTTTTGAAAGTACTTCATTATCTCTCCTGGTCAGTTCTGTGAAATTAAACTGGTTTTCCCTTTTCCTTTGAGGAAGTGGTTTGAAAGCAGGGTTCCTAGAAAAAAGTCTGTGCATATGTGGTGTGCGTATGGGCATGCATGCCTGTGCTCATGCAAACATACACATGTACACGTAAAATAATCTAATCCTGGCTTGTCTTAGACATTGCCATCGCTGAAGTCAATACAAACTTGAAGCACATGGGATTTGACCACTAGCAATTAATTTTATTGAGGCACAATAGTTGCCCAGATATTGGATTTCCCAACTTCTTCAAGAATGATTTATTTTTCTAAACTTACATGATGAAAATCAATCATACTTGAGGGATTTGCTAAGATAAGTTCATAAGTTTTGGGAAGGTGTCCAATTGGTCTAACTGAATATAATTTACAGAACTTGTATGTTATTTGGAAAGGCCATAGCTAACTAAGTCACTGTACTTTATTACCTGTCTTTCACTGTTTCATACATCTTTTTGTTGTTCTCTCTTGGGGATATACATGCACATGCACAGATGGGTTCTGCTGCTGCCACTGCATCCCCTCCTGTGAATTTACCAGCTAACCTCTTCACATTGCTGGGCTCACAATAGTTAGTCCTGGGGCAAGCCCTGTGGGAATTAATTAGTAAGAATACTACAAGAAGACAGCTCTCTCCCTGCAAGCCACTGAGGGCCAGCATTTCCCAGTAACATAGCTATCTCTGGCAAAACCTATTTTCCAAGAACAGTAAATGTTAGTGCAGTCCAAAAAGGTACTTAAAGTTTTATTCAACAGAACCACAGGGGTTGGAAGAAATTAAATGGAGCTCTTCTGTCAAATTTAATCCTTTCAGTTTTACCTCTGATGCCTCATATTGGCTAATGTGTATCTACTTTAATGCTGCACTTATCCAAGTTAACTATATTGCAGAGTTAATATTTTAACTTTTACTGGCTATCAGAGGAATACAGATCATTCTTCATGATAAATCATTAAAATAATACACCTTAAAAATAATACCTTGTGGAAGTGGTTTTAGAATATGCAGAGATTCTCAGACTTGATAGACCGTGGTAAAGTTTAAAATAAAATAATTGAATGAAGAAAAAAACCAAGACTGGTTATTTATGAGCATTTATACTTTATGAGGAAGGACAGAAGTCGTCTTCAGAAAGACCTATACATGCTTTCTGTTTACATCCCTTCATTCATAATGTAAATGTTTTATATCCCCACAATAGCATCATGCTAAGAAAAAGAGCCATTCCATCTTTGGTAGGTGAGGGACTTCTCTAAGGATAAATGTATCCCTGACAACCAATGCAATGGCCTTGGACATACTTGATCCTCACTCTCTCCACACCACTGGACTTCATAATACAACTCTAAACACAACCTTTTAGTTAAGAAAAGTTGCACCCTGTTTTCACATAAAGATCTCCATTTCTGCCTGCATAAGTGAAAAGGTGAAAAAATATACATACATCAGTGACTGCCCTTATGAAGCTTCAGGCCCACAGATGGGTTCCATGCTCTGAAAACTTCACTCACTAGCTAACAAAAACTCTATCTCCTGCTTTTCTGCAAATAGCATGGATAGACTAGATTACAATATCTTTAGAGAAGCTAAAATAGCATTCAGAGGGGAGATTTATAGTGCTATATTCATCTTTTCTCACAGAATCATAAAACTCATAGTACAGCAGGCACAGAATCCATTGCAATCAAATCACTAAAGAAGGCAGTAGGAAAGAGAGCTTGCTCAATTTTACTGGGAACAGAGAAGGGGGACTTCATCAAAAGATTGATTCTTTCATATTTCTGCTAGAATTTTTCTGTTACTGTTAAAAAAAAAAGGAAAAAAAGAAAAAAAAAGAACATCTTTTTATTTCATATAATCTTCAATATATGCCATTCTACACTATTATTATGGAAACTGAAAAAATTAAAAGATCCATAGATTGTCTTAATGTACATGTGAGTATATAAAAATAGTCCTTACTCTGTCCTTCTCTTCAGGTGACAATTTCACTGACTGCATTGTCTCTTTTGTCTGAATAATGGTCCCAAGCAAGTGGATGAATTTGTCGCAAGGAAAACCATCTTCATTTCCATTCCCTCCATTTCCATTATGTCCTTGTTTTGATAGCTCTTCACTCACTGGGTGTACAATGTTTTAAATTGTGGTTTCAGATGTGCTAATGCAAATTCCAGATCACACGTGGTGTCTGCAGGGAGGGACAGGAAGTTCAGCCCCTGTGTCGGTGCTGTTTTAGGTGCAGTATCACAGTGTTATTTTAAGGTCAGCACTACGCTCAGAGAGATTTCACAAAGAAAGTAGGTTACTTAGGTAACTGTGTAATGTACCTAAACATGATCAGCTCTGTTGGCAGAATTACCATTAAATAACAAGGGTAGAATGCAAAAATAAAAGAGTGCAAGAAGAATAGATTTAAAAGAAATAACTCACACATTTCTTTCTGCAGGCTCTAAGATCTTACCTAACACATTGTCAAAAGAATAAAGTAATGAAATTTTAAAGTTTTTACTACAATAACCTTGGATCTCCCAGGGAATATTCAATGAAATACGAGAGAGGTTTTAATACCTGGAAGCACAGCTGCATTATAGTGAGGTCAATTTAGGAGCACTATTGAGACTCTAGGCCATAATGACTCCATATGGAGCCGGACAGTAGCTAAGGTAATAAACTTTCACAGTGTGATTTCTTTGCTCAGTGCAATCCTCACATAATTCGGCAGTTACTCATCTTTCATTCAATGGAGAGTGCTTTTTTCCTCTTTTTTAAAGAGCTACCATGTGCTCATTCTTCTCTCCTCATCACAGAAGGTTTACATATCCAAAGAAAACATTAACTGAATTCCCAATAAAAAACCCAGAACTTTATGACTGTCTGAATGCTGCAGAAAAGGGAAATTCCTCAGTTCTCGATCCTTACACAAAGATGTTTCCGTTTGTCTTAGAGACTGGTGTTAAATGGATATTGGCCTTAGTTTCCGGAGTAATAAGAAGACACTAAATGCATTTGAGGACAGAGAAATAAGAAATTGGGGACAGCTGCGGACAGCAGATTTGGGACACTGGTATCATGTATGTAACAAATCTTTATTAATAAGTACATTAAATCCCATATTTTTCATTTATAACCACTGCATAATTTCCTGTTAACACTTCATGTAAATTCCAGATAAGGTAATAATTTTTTTTTAGAATTCTATTTCTGTTTCATTATATGTTCTACACTCTGCCCCACAGGTCAGTCGCATGATTGAAGTTTTATGCCTCATTAAAATTCCCCTAGTTAAAACATGGAGACAGAATTTTGGTAATTCCTCTCTCCACAACTACAATTAACCATTCAGCTGGATTCCTGTATTACTGAAATCCAAGTTTAAAAATTACTGTATGGTCAAGGGGTCTAAATGTCCTAAACATAAGGCTCTTATCTTCCTCTGCTCCAATGGCTGAAAAACCCTGCACCACCACCTCCCAGTTCAGTATTTCTAGCTAGCAGCTGCTATCAGAAACCTAAATAACAAAAATATGCAAACTTGCACACTAATTCCCTTTGGAGATAGATCTTGGCTGCAGCCCTGTCATAAATCAGAGAATTTCGATATGAAATGAGGCAAGCAGCTCTAATCATTTCTGCATTTCAAATTGGATCACTGGCTCAATCACTGGGCTTTTTTAAACTGCTTGCCTAAGAGCAAATGTGAGGCGGGAGATAATTCTGAAGAAATCTCTTCTTTTGTGGCCGTAGAACTCTTTTAACTGTTTCAAGACTGAAGGCCACATTTCAGTGATAATAACATATATCTGCTGCGAGAGATATGGATCCTTAAAGACATCTACCCTCTCTTTCAACTCATAGAATTCCATCAATATCTGCATATATTATATATATTAATGTATGTGCATGTGCATATGGGTGTTGTGTGCATAAAAAGAGAGGGAGAGAAAAGAAGAGAGAAACATCTGACATGTAGCCTCAGTATATTTCCCTTTAGAATTTCCTCTTCTGACTTGGTGTGGGTTTCAGCTGCTGCAATGACAGCATAGTTAACTTTGTACACATACACCCAGGCACTTTGGAAATGTATTTAATGGTGAAGGCAAAACTGAAAAGTAACCCTCACCTTCCCAGCATCTGGCTCAGAAACAAATAAAAAAATAAAATCAAGGTAAACAGAGGTTTTCAGTAATTGTGTATGACATCCAAAGGCCTCCTCCTTACCCCACAAAGTCTGAAATTCTCCTTAATTATACTATTGATTTTCTATTTTCATGCCTTATCTAAACTCTGAAAACAATATATCACAAAAATTACACTCACAGTCAACTACTGTGCAAACAGAATCCTCTTGACTCTGTTTTTCTGTTCAGAATATCCCCTCTTTTTCACCCAAATGATACTACCAGCTTGTTACGGTTTCAGCGTCCTCACCACAGTGCTTTGAAATTGAATTTAACTCTATTATCAGCAGGCTTTTGTAATCTCATGTAAGCCTAATAGTGATCAGATGGAATTTTACAGCTAAGCTCCCTGCATTTTGAGGACTAATTTAAAATATTTATAAAATTTTTGGTTTAGACAGTTAAAAAAAAATTCATCTTACAAGGTTTTATTGTCTCCTATTTTCACCTCCTAACCCCTCATACTCTATTTTCTTTCTGGGAGCTGCATACATAGTGTTTGATATTTAATTGTCAGTTAATAAAATTTAGTAAACTGCTTCACTCAATACCGACCCAGACATTTAATGATTTTAGTATCATTACACCACAGTAATGATGCAGCCATAAAACAAATAACACTGTTTTAGATTATCTCATCTAACTTTGAAAATATGCTGTTAAGTCAGAGCATCCCCAAACTCTGCATTGCCTGACACACCTGATTCTGTCAAGGTTTAAAAATATACCTGTTTGCGTATATATGTATGTATTTTTTTCGGGCACCTTGACAGCTGCAAGGGCCATATTGTTGGTGTTCTCCTATTCTTCTGCCATGTACACATAAAAGGAAAACCTAAAGAACTCCTGTCAGGATTGTCAGAGATCATGCTGAGGAGCCCAGCTCACCAGTAGATATGTCCTTGCATCTAATGGCACATAATGCTGAAATCTGGAGCCGGCACATCCACGGAGTTCAAATGATGCTACAGGATCTACCATAGTTCACCCTGCTTCGTAACAGATTTGGCTTACATAAGTAAGCCTCAGAATTCATTCCCCCTTTGCCTGACTGGAGTTTGGAAGATGGACAAACCCAGCAGTGATCCGAAATCTCCAGAAACCCAAGCCTTTAAGCACAGTGACTCTGGCCTGGGGACTACCCATGATAAGTGCTCAGCAGCTGGCACAGCCTGAAGGACCTGCAAAATCAGGCCACAAAGGAGCACACCTAAAACTGAAGCACAGGAACATCAACAACCAGGCTGACGGCAGGCTTTTACTCTTCTATTCAAAACAATACATTCAATGTTAATACATCAAGCCTCATGGGGTCTTGCCCGTTAAGTTTGAGGATTTGAATCTCATGAATGCGGAATCTGCATTGTTCTCAGTGGAGGTCACTTCGCTGTGCATGTAGGAACACCCGGGTTGCTTCAACAGCTTACAAGTGTAACAGAATTGTCAAACTCATTTTGAGCTCACCTCTGTTTCCTCTGTGTCTCAGGGCATGCAATCCCCAATCCTTGTGGCTCAGAGGGGAGTTAAAGCCATACACTGACGCTGTTTCAGGAGTAGAGTGGTTGGTGCTACTTCTCTAATTCGTCTAACCACCACTGATAAGAACTTACAATAACGTTACCTCATTCTACCCATCCCATTGAGATTTTTATGCTCGAAAAGGTACCAAACTTCACACATCAGCCCATATTATAAGAGAGCAGCCCTATACCAGGTCTGAAATTACTCTTCAAAGTACAACATGCATCATGATTTAAGTGATTAAGAAGGTGCCAGCAAAAGTTCAATTGAGCAATCATTAGTCTTCTAATGTATGTTATCATACTTTCCTCTCTCTCTGCCTTGGTTTAAAAAGGCCTCATGATTAATGTCACCTTTCTTGTAAAAATGTTGTGCAAACAAACAGTTCACCATAACGTTTTAATTTTAGGTTAATTTTCTGATAGTATCTACCTCTTTGCTTACATTTAAAATCAGTGTCCACTGAAAAAAATTAAAATTCAATCTAGACCGCACTGAATGCTTAAATGTGACCTCGGGCTGCTTCTAGAGAACACTAAATGGAGGTAAATTGTAACAGTTTCTGAAAAACATCTGTTTTCATACAGATGTTTCTCATAACTACTGGCTGTAGCATGGCTGTAGACAGGTGCACAGAGCTGCAGTATGCCACCAAGTTACACATTTTTTCTCTAGGGATAAACTATATTTTTTACTTGTTACCTCGCTGCTGTTGTTTTCCTTGTCAGCACAGCAGAGTTGAACAGCTTCATTGAGCTGAGGTGCATAGCAGCTGCTCAATTATTAAAACTCAATGTGATGTTACTAAAATCCCAGTAGTTGTAATATAATGAAGCATTTCAGGCTTCACAATCATAAGAACTATCAATCCAATATCATAATAAAGGACTTCAAGTAAAAAGCAGATCTGAATGGAAATTACCTCCTCTAAACACAGCCCTTTCGACACTTGCAGGAAGAGATTTTCTTCAGGCATGGGACGCCCAAAGCATTTTGGAGGCAATTTCCCAATTGGTGGAATATTCAGGCTTTTCATAGCTGCCTTCTTTTCTCCTCCCTGACTTCAGCTTTTTAATTGACATATTCAGAGTAAAGAAAAAAACTCACAAAAAACATGAGGACCAGATACAAACAGAGAGTTTTTTCTCCACTGGACAATGCTACAGTGGGATATCACTACACTGGGAGAATATTTAAATTTTACAGTATTTCTTGTCTCAAACATTCACCTGTTCCCTTCACAAATGGAACAGAAACATTCCCATCATGCAAACAGCTGCTGCACCACTTGCACTTGCTGCGTGTCAATTGCAAGTGAGTTTAAAACACCTAAGAAAGTGCTCCCGAAGAAACTGCTCCAGTGCAATGTGGAGGATTTAATGGAAAAAAAAGAAAGCCATATATTTTGGTGATAAGTCTCCTATTCTGATTCCAGTGTATTCATAATTTCATATGAAAAATTGGTGGGATTCCACAAAACTCCATGTGTCTTTTGCTGTGACAATGCTACAATGGGAAATTTCTGGTAAAATAAAAATATTTCAGGATTTTATATATATATATATATAATTATATACATTTGGGTTTTTTTAAATTACAGAAGAATGTGATAATTTCTAAAACAACAGTTAAGGAAATATGAAAGCATAAAGGGGGAAAGGATTGACTTTTGTCTCTCAGAAAGAAATAGTGTACAGTGGGCAAAATAAAGCTCTGTTTCTGAAGATATAAAAATCCTAAATTTAGGGTTTTTTCTTCTGCTTGTGTTTGAGGTACTGAATACAGAGGAATATGGAGTACTAAATAAAATGTGGACAAATTAAAAAAAAAGCGGAAAAATATAGAAAAGTCAGTATCTACAGCATGTAAGGATTTCACATCAATGTTATGTCAGTACTGTCTCACTTTACATAGTATTTTCCCTTTTAGAGTACATATTTTATTACATCACTATTTAGAATACCAAATATAATAGCATGTTTTACTAATTGCTGTGTTAAGAGCCCTGAATGTTTTAAAGTTTAATTATGCACAATTAATATGGAATAGAGTTGCATTCCTTCACTGATGCCTTTATGAGGGTTGCAAATAACCCACTCATTGCTCCATTCTCTGCCTTTCAGGGCTTCAGGCACCATTTCCATCACCTTGCACTTATTATTAAAGGTACAGCTAGACAGATCAGCAGTTCCCCTGCCATCCCCCTTCCCACAGACAAGGTAGCCATGATCTTACTTTGCACTATGGAGAACTCATTGAACAATTGTTCTCAGAAGATATACATCTTCTCTTTTGAGGATTTGTTTTGTTTGTTTGTTAGTTTTTAATCTCAAAAGCTGCAAAACTACTTTAGGATGAACCCAAATTTCAGAATTAAAAGTGTCTGAAATTCTAAACCTTCTCTATATAGAAACACTCTTCCAACTCATTCACAAAGATGAGCATAAAATGAAGGCAAGAAGGTGTGTCATACTCTCGGTTTCAAGGAAAGCACTGCCAGCATTGCCTACAAATTCCTAGATAGGCATGGAACACCTCTCTCTTGAGGTGTTTCCCCAAAACCTTATCTTAAACAACATCTTGTTTCCCAGAGCACAGGTCAGTTAAGCTGTGACAACAGGACATTTGCTTCTCAATAAAGAGAAATGCCTAATGAGTGATCAAAATGCAAAGAAATAAAGTGCACTACTCAAAGTAAATGTGTTTTAAAAATTATATAAAAGGTTGAAAGAATTATTTCAGCCTCTTAATTTCCATTGAGAATGAACAACAGTAACATTCCATTTTCCTGCAGCTTTATTCACTAAACCAAAAATCTAGCTAAAAGCTTCTGAAGTAAGGAGATTCAATTAAAAGAAGCACCTTTCTTCCAGTTCGGATCAGAGGTGACATATTTCTTTTAATGTGCTCTTTTGAATGGTGAGAAAGAGAATAGTACTTTATGATAAAAAAGATTTTTTTCCTCATTCTCCTTTCCATCTCTGCTTCATTTTACACAGGAATCTTTTCTCTTTACAATTCAGTGCAACGTGTGTAAACATGGATTATACCACATCAGAAACCAAGTTAGCTATCTCAAGAGAATTTGTATCTCTGCTGTGTGTAAGTAAGCAGATTAATTCCTAGATCAGGCATTACCTAATGCATTTTCAATTCAATTTCTTCTTTTCTTTCTGCACACAAGATCAGGGAAGTGGGATTATTTTATTAATTTAACTAATATTTTGCATGTTTTCTCTGTTATCTTTCTTTCCTCCAAAAATTTTTGTTAGCTCCTAGTGAGTGATTTAGTATGAGCAAGGATGTGTAAAGACAAGAGACCTAAGCCCTCAACACCTTACAGAGAAATAAATGGCATAGGGAGTGACAAACTTTTCCTCCCACTACACTACTGGGAATAAGGGATTCTCACATATTTCAAACCCTGATCTACAGCGGCACATCCTGCCTGGGGTAAGCTCAGTTATTGTACAAAATTTAGGAGAAGATTATTCATTCATTAACATTTATGCTGCTTTTATGGAAAATCTCAGAAGTAAAGACTGAGCCAGTCCGGTTTTATTACATCAGTGCCTGCTAGCACTGTTTGAGGTAAGGGTCTGTCTACATATCACAAAAGCATGGGATTTACTGTGTAAGATCAGCCCACTGGCCCATCGAGCCTGCTAGCACCCAAGTCTGATGCTTAAGCACAAGATGGCACAGTAAACCCTTAATACATCTAACTAATTGTGTGTAATGTTAAACTTGGGCAGGGGCAGAGGCAAGACATTCCTTCTTGCTCTCTGCAGTGTTCATGTACCACCCGAAGACAGGAGCCGATTATGACCTTGTAACTAACAAAGTAACAGACAGTGATAAAAATTATGGATCCTTTGTAAGTCAGCCCTGCAACTAGCCACAGGAATGGGTGTGCTATAATGAACAGAGAAACTCATCATATGTTTCTATTTCACACAAAATGAATATTCAGTCTTTTTTTTTTTCTCCCTTGAAAATTGGCTCAAAATCATTCCCACCAATGTACTTTAAATTACCTGTTTAGGATGGAACTTCAAATTAGGAAGGGCAAGTACTTGAGCATTGAAACACGTGTCTTGAAGATCAGTAAGAAAAAGGACAGAGAAACTAGAGAAAGGAGAAGGAAACAGCTGAAACAGTGAACAAGGAGAGATTGGAAAGCGAGGAGAAATGCTAAGGGGTAAGTACCAGGAAAAGAAACAAGAGATAAATATTAGGATATGGGGGAAAATGAAGGGTTAAGGAAATCTATGTAGCTAAAAATGAAACTGCAAGGAGAGAGCTGTTGGGGTGCAGACATAATAGTAAGAGGAAGGCACTCAAAGCCACCAACAGAATTTCCTCTTTCCACAGTGCTCCAGATCCTCTACTGTTTAAGACCCTCAAGCTCCTCATTCCAGGTGATCTCACAGAAATATTCAGAAGTTTGGAATGTGAACAAGATGCCATGTAGGGGTGTATGTATGAACAAGGGAACAGCAGAAGACAGGGAACAGTAGAAACTGTCAAATACATTCCTAAACAATCAGCCAAACAGGCCAATAAGGAAAAGAAAAAAAAAAAAAAAGGGGAGTAATATCAATGGCTCAAGTTGATGCACATCTCAAGGCATTTTGAGAGATTTTGACCTGAGTTAAGGATAGTAACGATTTTTACACCTCTTGAGATATATGTTATAGTTGGTATTTCTCCTATACAATATTTTTCTTCATCCAAACCTGAAAGCATCCTTGTCAATATCCACACAAATGCAGCAATAATCTATAGTGCATACCTTACACAGATGTAAGGTGATCCTGTTTGTACTCTTAAACAACCCCACACAAAACCAACCAAACAATCAAAAAAAAGAAGCAGGGTTGTTTTGGTTTTTTTTCTAAAATGAGTAATTTTTTTTCTCCCCAGACATTTCTGAAATTAGTTATTTTAGTTGTCACCCCTTTTGGAGAATGATGTTCATATCTAAAGTTAAAATTAATACAAATGACTGAAGAGGCACAGCCTCATTACAAAGGATTTATACACAAACCCTCTTATCAATACCAACCTCCTAGTTCTTAGACTCCTAAAGACAGAAATATGGAGCTACAAATAACATTCATTTCCCAATTACTATGCCAACCAGCTCTTTTATTATAGACTGTATTTGCATTTGACTGACTGGCCTATTGGAAACATAGTGCTGCTACACCATCATCAAGCATTTTCTCTTTTTCAAAGACATAATCCAGACCAGTGCGCTATCTGTTGGTTTAATCACTCCTTTGCATGATAAGGGATCTTACTCTTTGCAAATCTGGACTTTTGTTAAATACCTTCATGTTCCAATTTTAACCTATCAGTCGTGAAATGACAGGAATTCGTTGCAGATCAGTTGTTTATTGGACTTATGCACAAGTCTACTTATTTTTTAATATTTTTATAGGTGGTGCATTTGAGAATGTGTTGAAAGGAGCATTGTTTTGTATTTACATTTTCTTTACAGCTAGGATCTGTATATAATATACATAAAAAGTTTAGTCTTTTATGTCATGAATTGTTGTGAACAGCCGGAATCCTACATGCCTACTTTTTACTTACAATTTTTACATAAAGAGTATAAAAATTAGTCCAATTCACAGGGTGCTAATGTACAATCCTTTGGGTGTCTGATCATCATTCCAGGGAATAATCTTGTAACACAGGTGTTTGTTTAACCTGTAGGAAACCTGAGACTCCAGAGTGCTGTCAAGCAGGTTCGTTAATTTCTTTGCACCTTATTTCCCATTAGAAAATATTTCCTGTTCTTTCCCTATAAATTCTCCCAGGAAGGGATTTCCTCCTTTTCCCACCTTGATTCAGACACCATAATAACAACAGCATGATTATGGGTTTTGTGACATTTAATAGTCTAGACTGTACACCAAGAACTTCTTGGGGCAGAAAGCACCAAAAAAAAAAAAAAATCACTAGAATTCAAATAAATAGTCACAAATACTGTTCTCCATTATTTATGCAGATATAATTGATTTTAATTTTCTCGTATTGTTTCTCAGTCTAATTGTTTCGGAGTCAGACTTAACGTGAAGCTCTCACTGCACTGGCACACAAGTTTAACAGAAGGTCGTACACAGGCTTTATGTGGCCAGTGCTGGGAACTAAGGAATCGAGTAAGAGGAATTTTTGCTATTATAAAAGTAAAATGATGGGTCTTTATAATTCTTTATATAGGGAGAAAGGAGGAATATCTATGGAAAAAATCCACCTTGCTCCCTCGGATATATCCAATTGTCTTTATGACATTCTTATTGTATATGTATCTGGGAGCAAGGCAGAAAATGGTAGTGCTCTGCTTTGCATTGTCTCTAAAATCAGAGTCAGCATGGTTTCAGAACAAGAAAGAAAAGTCACCTCTCCTGCCCCACTGAAACATTTGGGATTCTACACCTAGCACACTGTGGTCAGAAACATGGCACAAAGACTTCTGAAAGAAAACAGGGCAAGTGAAAACTGTGACGTTCTATGAATTTGAAAATATTTCAGAATTAAAACAGCAAAGAAAGAAATAATGAGAAAAATTACAGTTGTTCAAAATGTTAACATTTTAAAAAAATCAGTGTTTAAATATTAACATTTCAAAATTCTTCCAGTACATTGTTTTTCAGTGGCATTCATGATAAATTATGTGACTAGTCTATTGAATGCCATGTTGTGGAAATACAAGTGTGGGAAAACACCCATTACAAGAAACACTTTTGAGATTGACACAGATTAAAATAGAGTAAGAAAATTCTGTCTTGCATTGTGACAAAGATTTCTAAAATCTTGATGTATTTCAAATTTCTTTCAAAGGTACATTCTTCCCATTTCTTTCAGAGATGATTTCAAAATGGCTCCGCTCCTCTCTCTACTGCAACTAAAATTTAAAATAAAGCAAAATCTACATTTTCATTATTCATATTATATCCAAAAGTATGCACTATTCAATGAAAACATGAAACGCCTCACTTAATGGGCAGTTCAAATATCCCTATGCACACCTTATAGGGGAAATTTTACATTTATACAAATCCACCTTTATGATTTTTTTATTTCAATTGACAGTGCTTTCCTATATGATGTTAAAAGAGTAAGCAATGGTATTTAATTGAATCGAAAGGCAATATGATGATAGTGAGTTCAGTCATGCTTTTACTGTTAACACTAGTGCAATGATTTATTCATTTGCCATTCCACTTACTTTTGTGTTCGAACAACCATAAATTACAGTTACACCTCTACATAACTAGCAGTTGGCACATATGTGATACTGGTAATGACATATATATATATAACAAGAAGAGATCATGACAGTATATATGTTCTACTCCAAATCAAAAACTTTTTGACTTTGTCTAGTGAAAACTATCACTCCTGTCATGTGCATGTTCATCTCTTTCAGAAAACACCATCATAAATTTAGTGACTGGTGTGTCAAATGTGAGGAATTGTAATCAAGTTGGGAACTGTAAAGAACATTCAAGTCAAACAACAAGAAGTTAGAGGTTATGATCAAACACAGTCAGTGATGAGTGGCATTACTGAAATGGAAATGGTTGGTAAACACTGCCCAGGTCTTAGCACATCCCTGTATTAGCAGTTTATCTAAATATAGGGCTGGGTATTCAAATAGACTCCCATTTAATGAAAAAATATGTAAATTTCCAATTTTATTTTATTGGTTTTAATTCTACACTGGAATGATTTAAGATTTATTAATATATTACTCGGAGACTTTCTCTGTAGAGCAGTCTAGTGGTCATGGCATCTGCCTTGCACTTGAAGCATGAGCCTCTTTGATGCCAACTTCAAGCATAGAATTAGCGTCACTCACATTTTGCAGTCCTGTGATCAAAACAACAGGAGATTCACTACAAATTTTTTATTTTTAATTTTTCCTGATGGACTTTTTTATTTATCGGAGAGTAAAAATTAGTGTTCATAAGGAGAGAGGGGCACTGTAGCCCTCATATATCCCATGCAATACCCTCAGGACTTTGCTTTGGTTTCTTTGACTAAATCTTGAAAAGTCTTATAAAAAGAGTAACCATATTTTTCAGCAAAACAGCATTATGGTGCTTTGTGTTTCCTGACTGTTCATCTCCACCAGTAACCATAAACTGCTGGCACTAGTGCCAAGTTTGTTACAGAGAGATTAATGTTGGCAGCACAAGAGCTTCTGAGCTTTTTAAAATAAATTTGGCACTGAGCTCTAAAAGAGTTCATCATCACTGATCTAGATTACATCCTTCTTTATCAGGAAATAAGTTTCAAAATTCCTATCTAAATAAATACTCCTGATTTATTTGTATTTTGTTCCACTAGATTAATGCATATAGGAAGAATTCTCTGAAGTCATCTGCAAACTCACTGCATTTTTCATTCACTATCTCTAAAAAACTCACGTCTGCAGCTTTAGTGTGATGTAACTGTTATTATACTAATCTTAATTATCACCATTTTAGCTTTTGCCTCCCACAGTTGTTGCCATTGTACTCACGTCTGGTCTAAAACTAGGATTTAAGCTAGCTGAGGCCAGCAGCTGTCTTTTTAGTATCAGGTTCAGAGTCTAGCACAAAGGAGCACTAGTTCCCGACTAGAACCTCAACATGCTTCAGCACTACAGATGTTAAATGTCATAATAATGATTGTATCTTCCTTACACAGTGATTATGAACAAAGCTGTACATCTTTCAAAGAGTTCTTGTTTTTACTTTTCACCAGCAGCTGAAGCAAGGAACACATTTCCATTACAAGATGAAGCTGTACAATCTCATCCAACAAATGATCTCACTCTGACCCTCACACTAACTTTGCTATTAAGCAAAAACAGGCACATTTTCCAATATTGATTCCAACTAATGTCTGATCCTAACAGGCATGATCTTATCGGGGCCCCACTATAATAGAAGGAGTGTCAGAGTTAAACAGAATAGGTTTAGATAAGATCACAATCTTCCTCACCATGATGTGATGTTATCACTGAGTGAGTATAGTATTTGAAGTAATTATCATTAATAGATATTGGCAATAGGAAGAGTGGTCACTGCTAAGATCTAAACAAATTTGTGCATGATAAAATAAAACAAGTTTTATCGGAATAGTGGATATGGTATATGCCCTAAGAGACTTCATTGCCTTTACTTTTTTATTTGAAATTATAGATGTTTAATCAAGAGAGAAATATTGAGGAGCAACGTTGCTCCCACAGTTTGTTCTGTACCTTCTGTTTTGTGGCAGTCTGCCACTTTGGCCTTTCTGATGCTTTCTCGATGCCTACATTGACCAGAGCTCCATCTGCCCGGGGAGTGGCCCTGACCAGGAATCTACGTCCTGAGGACCTCACTGCCACTGTCCAAGCTTGCTTGGCCCCGGCAGATGAACCTTAGGATTAAAGGGTGGGCTCAGTTCCGCGCACACTGGAACTCACCTAAAAAATCCAATGTGCAGGCTGGAAGGTGTAAAGACCTTCCCCGGTTCTTCGTTCGCGAAGTCTGGCCATTATTACATTGACCAGATGTCCCGTGCGGTGTTGTGTGGACAGACCTTGGTCCCAGGGTTTGCCTGAAGAGCCTCGGCCAAAGCTGATTTCATCATGCTCTTCCTTGTTAGCACACAGTGGAGCAGCAATGAGCTGTCTGACAGCAGGTGTGGGAAGCAAGGGTCATCTTTCTAGACTTTGAGCCCCACAGCTGTTTCCTTACTTGAATTATTCTTTGCAGGAATATGGGCAGTGCCATGGTGGGCTAGCCTAGAGGACTGGTCTCTAAGGTAAGTGTGGGCTGCAGCAAAAGCCACAAGGTTGCCAGTCATCTGGCTTGCTTTGGTTTTTGCTTCAAAGTTTGTTCTGATTGTGACAGACTTTCTGCATTCTCTGAAAGAAGGTGGTAGAGTAAAAGGGAACATCTGCTTTGATGTGGCAAATTCTATGTGAAACTCTTAAGTCTTTCTCCCCTGAACCTGTTAGTATGTAAGATCAAAACAGCACAGAATGCAAATAATAATTTATAGTCCTGGAAAAAATGTTATCAACCTAGGAAAACTGAAAACACCACTTTTAAAAAAAAGTCAATTGATAGTTATGCATGTGCTTTTTTATAATGAAACAGTAGAAGCATTGCTAAACTTTCAATGCCATACAAAATACATAAGAAAAGGGTGTAAATCTAAAATCCCCTTAACTATTCACCATTATCAAAAATAAGCAAGTGTGCAAGATGTAGAACTAAAAGGGCACAATCAGTTTTCCATGAAGAAATGTTCTCTATGTTATTCTGATAACAATACTGAACTCTAATATACTATTTTTCACTCTTACAGACATTAGCTAATTAAGTAATTTAAAAAATATTTTTAAATTAATAGCTTACTTGCCAAGATTGCCCAAATATCGGTCTTATACAGAGAAACCTACAGGCAGCTTTTCTACTTATCTTCATGTATTTGTCTTCTCAAATGTGTGATTAACTCCAGAGCACTGAAATCTTTTTGATAATCACTGAAGATGAATGTATCAGGACAATCAGCAGCATATGGAACACAGAATGCTGCCAGATGTTAACACACTAAAATAAAGCAGAACCATCCGTGTACTCTGTATCTTGTCTAAAAATAATATACTCATTGACCTTAACCCTATCAAACCAGTCCCATCTTCAAGGTCAAATAAAATAACAAATATTTATCTTCTATGGAGAGGTTCATAGAGTGTACTTACAGTGTTCAGTGTCACAAAATGCTAGGCATACCTCAGCCCTACCACTTTAAATGAGAGCTTGGGGTGCTCAGCACCTCCCGGTGGTGCTCAGTGCTAGGCAAAATGAAGTCCTAAGTGCATTGTTAATCACTGTTGGAAATTTGCGGTCATGGTGCATTCCCTTTCATTGCTTTTTATTTTTTTTCAAAGACTACACATAGAAACAGAAAAACACCTAGTTAGAGTTAAAAATACAGGCATATAACTGTGCTCTCTAACGCATACTTCATTTGGAAGAGATTTGTGAATGCTCTATGTTGCCTTGAAAAAATAACTTCAGCCATCTTTGTTATCCCAATACAAGTGCAAATATCAAGGTAGCATATTGCTGCAGCTCTCATGAGGCTGAATCCCAGGCTACAGTAGGTCACAGCAGCAAATGGCACCCTATCAATGTCTTTACTTCCTCATGCCTTTCAACTATCCCAAAGGAGACACTACTGTCCAACCTTACACCCAGAGAAACACGGAAAACAATGAGAACATCACAGCTGTATTCTGAACTCTCAGAAGAGTTCAGGAGACCTTACAGCTATGGCTGCAATAGTGAACAAACAGACAGTTAAGCATCTTTGGTATGACTATCAATGAAATGATTATTTAAGGTCAAAAAGGCCATTTAGTCCCAAGTACACCACTAGCCAGAGCAAGCTAGTAGGTGCTACTGCAAAGTCATTTAAATCCTGCAACAAGTGCTAGCAATTGGCTTGGAAGAGGGAATGTGAGGAATGTTAAGGAGGCACAACCACACCAAGTGGTCTCACATTTGTGAGGTCAAGTTTGAAAACATGGATATTCTTCTTACTTTCCACTGCTGAATGTGGTGGTGGAGGGAGAAGTGGTTTCAAAAGTAATCAGTGCATGTGCAGTCATTTACTGCACACAGTAAATGCATTTGAGATTTACTAGCACAGAAGCACAAAATGAGCTCTGAGGATGCCAGTGATGCCAAGAGCCTCTCGCAAATATTTCCACATCCAACCTATGGTGTGTTCTCTGTTTTTCAGCCTGGCTAATCAGGGCTCTGGTACCTGATAGTGGATGACTGACTATAAAAATCAAGATTCAGCTTTCTCCCTGAGGCATGCCGTACTGCCAGATCAAAGTGCTCACACTTGGCATCCTGAAATGAAATACCATTGCTCTTACTCTGAAAATGTGTGACACAGAAACCTGGGACAATGATCCTTAGAAACCTGGGACAATGATCCTTATACGTTAGACAGTATTCCTTAAAAAAGAGGTACAGAAAACTTTGAAACAAAGTCCTGAGTAAAATCGAAAGTAATGTTTTGAAAACCACACTGATTTAATATTTGGCTATACACAGAATGTTAATTCTAACTTTAGTTAGCTAGAAACTGGATTGGGAGGGGATAATATTCAGAAGGAAAAAAACCTGCAAGCAGTTGGGAAGGGACATGCCAAAGAAATATAGCAGTTACTTCCTTATCTCTCAGCTAGCCCTTGTTATATTTCAATTAGATTTTGAAAACGGTACCCTATACAGTGTGACCAACTGTCTAGCTTCCTGTAACATCCCATCTGCCATCTTCTACAAAAAACAGTGTCTCATTCTGGCCTTTTAAAGCCAATCTTGAAAGATTTTAGCTACCTGCAGGCATTTCTGGACAGCTGAACAAGCGAAGTTGGCTGCAGACATTTCTCAGCATCAAGGTGCCAAAAGCCACAGGGTCATCTGGTCCTTTTCCTTCCCCCACACCACAGTTCAGCTGCGCCTACACCACTCCTGTCGTCTTGGTCCAGCCTGTTCTTAAACACACCAGGCACAGATTTCCTGCAACCTCCTGAATCACCTCCAGCTTTTCAGTCTCATTAACATTAGGAAGTTCTTTCTTGTATCTAACCTAATCTTCCCTGCTGATACCTTGCTGAGTCTGGAAGGTTCACTTAATGCAACCCATCATGTCCTTCCATGGCCCATGATCCATGTGGATCCAAGAAGCGAGGGAAACCCTCCACTGTGGATGCATACAGGATTAAGATAGTATTTTTTCTTGGAGGAGGGAATGTGGATTGACCAGAGTAAGAAGGGAAACAGGAATACAGTAAAATAGCAGATCCCAAAAGAGAAAAATACAATCTGGAATGTAACAAATATAAACAACAAGATCTAATATTTAATGTAGCAACTGCAACCACATCCAAGAGACAAAAACACCATAAAAGCAAATCAGTAAGACTAAAATACACTATGAGGTCTACTGCAGAATTAAAAATTAGCAATAGTAGAACCAGCCAGCTTCAACACAAGCAGAAAAGAAGGAATTAAGATATTTTGGATCTACTATTGTTTTCTGCTTTATTGCTCTCTTTCCTTTATGCTAATTTGCCCCAGTTTTCTTCCAAAAGTGAGGACAACAGCTTGCAGGAGGGGGAGAGAGGGAAGGATCCTTCCTCACCTCCCCAGCTTCAAGGCACACCTCCCTCAGCTCCCCTAAACTTGTCTTTAATGTCCTCACACATGGCAGGAGTTTCAGTTTAGTGTTTAAAAAAAGTGGTCACTCATCCCCCAGATCAGAGATTCATGTGGAAAAGAAAGCTTCAAAGAAGAAAAAATATTTTGGGAAATGTGAGATGATTATAAATAAATACATAAATAATAATTATTAACATACATGAAGCTTTTATTAAAAATAATATCTTCTGTGCATTTCAAATATCAAATCAAATGTCACAGACAAGATACAAAAACTAATCTGACAGGGAGAATTTTAAATTGTTAGACACAGTCTCAGAGTGAGAATCATCTACATAAACTATGATGATATCTCATATGTTATGTATTTTATTCTAAATGTATCAGTAGTGTTCAGAATGCTACCCTTCCCTTACAGTACAGAACAGGCAGCATTTTGTCTATGCAAAACTCAATTATTCCCTAAGTACGTTAAAAGAGCTCAAAAAATTATAACTATGTTTAATGATTCACAAGTTATGAGGCATTTCGTAAATACATTTAAACATTTCTCCTACTTCTAGTCCGTGGAATACATGATAAAATGCATTAGTGAAAAGAAACGAGATACAAGTTTTATTAATCAATATTCAGTTATTTAAGTTGGGATATGAATATCACAGAATCAGAGAATCATTCAGGTTGGAAAAAACCTGTGAGATCATTGAGTCCAATCTGTGACTAAATCACCACCTTGTCAACTAGGTACTAAGTGCCCTGTCCAGTCATTTCTTGAACACCTTCAGGGATGGTGACCCCACCAGCTCCCTTGGCAGTCTATTCCACTCTTTGACCTTCACCCTTTCTGTGAAGAAATTCCTCTTGATATCCAGCCTGAACCTCCCCTGGTGCAGCTTGAGGCTATGTCCTCTTGTCCTGTCACTAGTTGATGAGAGGAGACCCACTCATACCTTGCTACAACCAATGAAACAATATAAATATGAAACTATATAAAATCCGATGGGGCTATGCATATAATACATCATGTATGGAATATCAGGACACAGCAAAAACCTCTATAAATAAATAATATCATCAGGTAGAGTACTAGCTGTGCAGCCCTTCCTCTGCTGCACCTGGTCTGGGGCTGGTAGACAGGGTAAGGACAGCCAAGTGACAGTGCCTTCCCTGCTCCTTGTTCTGGAGCCCCAGTGACTGGAACTAATTGTCTTTTGAGCTTCTCTGGAGCCTGAGGAGCCACCACAGGACTAGACTGATGAACCTTTTCTCCCGGCTTGATAAATCAGGCTCAGGATATTTACAAACTTCACTCAGCACTGAATTTCTCAGGCCAAGCTCTGTATTGCCCATACCGTGGTGGTACAAAGTAGACCTGCTGAATCTGGAAAAGGACACATTTCGCTACTGGCTATGTGATACTACAACGTCATTAGAAGAGGAGTTAAAGCTGAACAATGATTTTTAGGACATAGTAACAATCAATACTTTCTTCTGACCAGAATATGCTATTTTTATATACTCACAATCACACTGTGTGTATATTTATGTATGAATATATACTCATATTTATTTTTACTTATTTATGTTTACATATGTATTTTTAATATATTTATGTATTCACACATATTTTGCTAATTATACTTACTAGAAATATTGAGAGGGGTTTTTTTCTATTCAAAACCATATTTTTACAAAACACAATTAATTTGGCTGGTAATAAACCAACCAGAAATACCCTTTATTTCCACCATTTTTGAGAATTTGCAGGCTACTTCTCTCAAACATATTCAGACAGAAAAGGAAATGACTCTTGGAATTTTGATCATTCCATCATGCTAAATGGAATGGCAAGGAGCTACTGTCTTAAGTGAAATCACTGGTCCATTCTTTTATTTGAAGTAATTTTTTTATTTAAATGAAGATAGACAATTATGTCAAATATTGTTATTGTTACTATGATATCGTATCTTGGTCTGCATTTTTACTAACACAAACAAATTCTGACACCACCAAAATGGGAATTTTCTTTCCACACCAAAATTTTCTCTACAACACACTTTTATTCCAAACAACTGCCCACTATTGCCTCCTTGAATCTTATGGAAAGCACCCCTGATGTTTTCATAATCCTATGCATTTGTATGTCCAGACAGCACATCTCGGTATCATACTGAGTGGAACACAAGTGCTACCACAGTTCCACAGGCAACAGCATCACAGTGCTTTTTTCCACTACCAATGCAGTCTGAGGCTAACTACCTTTGGGCAGGCATAGCTTTATATGTAATAGCCCCAAAAATACCCAGGAGTATCCAGGACATTTTATTTTCAAATGTTCAAAGAGAGAGCACAAGCCTTTGGTTCTCTCATTTCAGTGTCTATTGAACTACCAAAGTCTTGCCTTAACAATGCAAACATCTTCACAGACACAAGAACCTTCATAGCTTTATATTCCACTAAATTGATGAAATTTCCCATACTTGTTCTATGAATGTGAAACTGCTGAAAAAAAAATGTGCCAACATTTTAGAAATTGAATTTTATTTCAGATTAAAAAAATAGTGTTAACATTTAGTGAGAAGGAAGTTATTTCAAAAACTGCTGAATATTTAAATCTGACATTTTATATCTGCTTTGTCTATAATACTTATGTTTCATAAATAAGAAGAGGCATCATTATAAAAAGCACGAATCGAAAAAATTTCCTCAGAGGACAACATTAGTGATAAATTCCTCATCTTAAATATGGATATAGAACTAGTGCCTTTTAGGTATTGCAGTGCAATGAGGTACATGAATGACCTTAAATTGAGATAAATTATTTCTCTTGTATGAAGTTTTAAAATAAGACTACATTGCATTCTAAAATCTGTGTTATGATTTAGCAAAATCTACATTAGCAAAATAAGTATTTGAGTCTTAAAGCCTGTGGTACAGAGAAGATGAGACTAGCTAGAAAATTATTAAGATAAGACATAGTCTAGAAGCACAAGAATATGTTGCTACTGACGTTTATTGAAGTGATTCTCTGTAAACATGTGGGTCCTTTCCAATTCAGCATATTTTGTGATTCTGTGATCCTAAAATGCAAGAGCCTGGCACTTTCAGATAGCATCTCCCTCTACTGATGTCTGAGAGGCCCTGGACCAAATATTCCTGCCTTTTTTTCCTGTTCTAGGCTTCTGACTTTGCTTTATCTCTCCTGCCGGGCCATCCCCTTGCTCTGCTCTCAGCAGGCACCTGGCAATGTGCCCCAGGGTACATTCCCACTTTCAGAAGGATCCCCTACTGAAATGAAGCTTGCCAAAATAGGACAGAGGGCTTATTGAGTGTTCTCCCAGGGAACTAAGTCAGTTTAATGGGAATGATTGGCAATGTCTACTACTTAATTACAATAGTATTAGGATAAATTCTTCTCAATGGAGCTGCTTACAGCAAGCACCAAGTACCTGAATTATTTTTAAAAACCTTTCAAAGTGACCAGTTTTAAACAAATGTTAAGGTTCTGCTGTTTTGATAAACAGGTGTCAAAATGTACCATGGGTACATGGTCCCTTTAAAAAGAGTTATAGCCAAGGAAAAGAGATTAAAAAGCAAGAGCAATTTTATGTAAAAATCCTCTGTTGACATAATACTACATTCTGGAAATCACCCATTCAGAAATTAAGGGAAAAAAAGATGTAAATTCAATCCTGTCTTATTTGTATGTCCCTTAAATATTTAATAAACTAAAATTACAGCTGTGGTAATGGTGTGCAGTACTAATACCAGTGTACTATTAGCATTTAGACAAAGGTGTAGGATCTAGATGATCTTTCTTTTAATGTACCATGTTGCTCCATCACTTATTTGCGATCTGGAAACAAAATTTTCAAGCTGGGAAAAAGTGCTTTCAGCATTTTCTGAAAGAAGTGTTTATTTAGATACTTACCACATCTTGCTATCATATTAGTAACATGTTTAAATTAACTCTTTTGTGTAAATGTAAATAAAAGAGCAGAAATAACTGTAAAAAAAAAAGTGTATAAATTAAATTATGCACAAAAGTTAAAAAAAAAAAGTCTTTCTATTATTGTATTCACCTCAACTACCTGTTTATATAAATGGGAGAGCACTTGGTAAAAAGTGAGGCAATGTGAGGTGATGTGTTCTCAAAGACCATTGTCGATGGCTACGTGGATGTCCACATCATCTTGGCACATCTCAATTTTTTGAAATGTTTCAGTTTGTATGAAGTGGCCTCAAGTTGTGCCAGAGAAGGTTTACATTAGATATTAGGAAAACTTTCCTCGCTGAAAGGGTGGTCAGTCATTGGAACAGGCTACCTGGATAAGTGCTGGAATTACCATCTCTTCAGAGTTCAAAAGACATTTGGAGGACATGTCATGGTTGTGCTGGGTTAACAGTTGGACTCTCTGTTCTTAGAGGTCTTTTCCAACCTTGATGATTCTATGATTGTAAGTGGCAAACCCCAACACATGCACAGTGGACCAGCACCTACCTGGCTGTTGGTGTGACATCATGTGCTGTCCTGAAGTGCTACAACAACAACATCTGCTTGTGTTTGAGACAGAAGAAAGTGATCTGAAACTAGTTCTAGATATGAAAAACCTGACAGTAATAGTAGTAAAAATGAGAAAGAAATGCTTTTGTAGTCACTTGACATATTAAAGGTGTAAAATCAGTATAATAAATTTTAGAATCAAGGTTCATTACACAATACACTATTTTTGGTAATTAAATATAAAAATGGCTCTGTGATATTAAGAGTCATAATCTTCATTTACAGCTAAATATCAAAAGATAAAATCTACCATATCCCTTTCCATGTCTGAACAAGAGAAACAGAGGCTACAGACTGGCTACACCCTGACTGCGGACAGATTACTGGCTGTCTCCATGGCCATGCAGCACCTCCAGCCAAAGTTACCAAAAAACCCTTGCGCTGTAACTCTGAAGATTAAAGTCGCTGTCTAACCTACACAAGGTTTTTGACCCAAAGTGACCAGTCCCAGATGAGGTAGTGAGTAACTCTGCTGCATTCGGAACCTTGGATCCTCAGCCCCTCACACGCTACACGGTCAAACACGTCTGTGAGCATATCTTCCAGACAAAGTGTCTCTTCGGTGCCGAATCTCCCAGATCCCCTTAAAGGGTGCCTGCTGTTTCCCACTGCTTGTCGGGCCCAGCCCTCCACATTCTCCTCCTATGGATTTCCTTCACAGCCAAGTTGAATCCTCTTTTCCTTATCAGGCCGGTACAGGCCTGCCCTGCATGCTCCTCCCTGAGAAAAGGAGACGAGAATGGGGGGCTGCATTCAGCTGCTCACTGTTTTGCTTCACAAAACCATGCCATGGGCACAGATTAACACCAAAAACTAGATGGAAGCAGCCAAGGGAAAAGGCATCTCAGAATGCCTCCACACAGCTGCTGGAGCAATCACTGCTCGATGTCCATCGTGGGCTACGTGGTTCACCGCTGCTTTCATTTCCAAGGGCCTCATTCCCACCAAACTGTCCCCTCAAACAGGGAAAATATTTACAGCTGAAAAAGGCAAGTGAATGTCTTTTTCTTAACTAGGCTGCTAGTGCCTTGAATTTAGATATGTTTACACACAGCAGCTCCTCTTTCAGCAGTCTGTATGACCAGCCTAGAGAGGTCTTCTGCTCTTCTCACCTGCATGGTCATATTAGACATGGCATTTGTGCAAAACCACCTTCCTGATAAAGACAGGAATCACAAGCTAGGAATCTCATGCTTCAAAACATATTCCTGTATACTTGTAGGTACTCATGAACTACTGAATCTTCTGTGATGCAGCAACGCACAAAGTTGGAGCCTTCCTGGTGAAACTAGAGATAAAATTGTGTCGTCTTCCGTTCTCACCAGCTGTAGACAGACAGCAGTATTCTACAAACTCTTCATGGGTCTGTTTGTCAAAACAGCAAGATTATATTAAATCTCAAACAGAACCTGGAAACATGTAGACATGTACACTTTCTAGGCTTGAAAGGATATTCCTGTGCATTTCATTTTCTTGGGACTATTATGGAACAGTAAATGGAAAGTGAAAGTAGTGGAGGGAAATAGAAGGCAGTAACCTCTATGCCCAATTGTGCAGACAGATACAAACTACGTATGCAGCTGAGAGCAGAGGAATCTTGCCAGTTTGGCAAAATTACAGGAACAGATCATTAAATGAGATCTATTACCCTAAATTTAAGAAAAGTATCTAAATAGATATCTATAAATATTTAATAATGATAAAAGAAGTTCTTAAGGTCAGATTGAAATAAAATAAAATAAAAATTAAATGCCTAGGCAAGTTTCAAGATCTGAGACTCATTTGTTAAAACCAACATTCGTAAGATTTCTGGTGACCGCATGCAAATTGTTTCATCAACAGTAATGCATGGCATACACTATTACATAATGTAATTATGTGTAATTCATGAGTATTGACTAAACTCCTAGATGAGAAAAATTAAGAACTTTAATAGCCATTGAGCTATTTCAAGTCTACTATTAGAATCTGAGTATTCTTCGGTCCTGATATGAGCCTTGCACTACCAAATCTCCCGACAGTGCTCGAACTGAAGTCAAATACTGCTATTCCTTTTACCACTGCGAACAGCATTTAAATAATTTTTGTTCAAGGTACCCAACCTTCCAGTGTTCCAAGATGTATACTGCTAATGTACTTCAAGACAGAAACTTGAAAGATCTAAAAATAATTGACATCTGGCACAGTGACTCAATTAAATACCATGCTGAATTAATTAACTTGCTCTGTCTCCTGAGCCAACAGCAGTGAGACTGCATTCAGCAACACAGCACTGCTCGAAACAAGAAGCACTTCAACAGGATATTGCATGTACAGGCTGTATTCAGTGCAGAGTGCAAGGGTAGTAAGTAAGCTGTAACTGTCAGAGTTAGGCAATGAATCCTGTGGAGCATCCCATTGCTAACACCAAACAGTAAAGTCAGGTAAGGTACTTGTAGTCAGCCACAAACATATTTCCCAATAAAGGCCGCAGATGAAAAATTATGGTATTTACTCGCCTGAGAGTTCCTGAATTTTTCTTTTCTTTTCTCTCTATACCAAAAATCCACATTAGAGCTCTTTTCCAAAAATTATCTGATGTTTATAGCAGTGCAATATTTGAAGTTCTCATTCAGAAAAGAACTAAACCTGCTGTCAGCTGCTCATGAAAGCTTGATTGAATTCTAGGGACGAGAGGGTTTACCCAAATGAGCTTTTCAAAACATATATAAATAACCTATGTAAAGAATTGCAACTCCCCTTAAGAACAACAGAGAACATGTACAATAGTGAGACAAGTAATCAAATATAAAAAACTCATAAATAAACCTTAATCATTTCAAGAAAAAAAAGATGTAACAAAAATATGTAGAAGCTGGTGCTGAGATTTTGTTGCTTTAACAGTAAATTAAAGTTGCATCAAAAGGTTTACATTTCTTCACACAGCATTCTAAAGTAACAAATGTAGGATTACAGGAAACATCTGATATTTGAGAAAAAGAAACAATACTTAGAATCACAGAATAATTCAGGTTGGAAGGGACCTCTGGAGGTCATCCAGTCCAAACTCCCGCTCAAAGCAGGGCAAACTTCAAAGTCAGATCCAACTTCGAAGTTAAATCAGATTGCTCACAATGATATCCTGTTCAGTTTTGACTTTTTCAAAGGATGGATTGGCTCAGAGGACAAAACAATATTTCTGAGGATGAAACTTCTGTTTAAAGGAACCTTTTCAGATTTCCAAATGTATTTATGTTTGTAGGCAAAAGTAAAATCTTTCAAGTGTTAGCAAAAATAGAGTTTATGGGTTTTAATTTGATAAGAAACAAATTATCTTTCTAGTTTAGAGAAAGTTTAGAGGAAAAAAGTCCTTAAGATTTTCATCCCACATCTCTCTGAAGTACTTTGAGAAAGCTGTTCCATCACATTACAATCACCAAATTAAGTCAGTTCTGTTCACTGATTAATTACCAGTTCGTTAAAACCCAAATATCTTAGTGAAATGTTTTTGGTACAGCAAAAGTGACAAATTTACAAAGTAATAAGAGACCTTAATATATGCCTGTGCTACCAAAGGGGAAGTAAGCTCCTCCTAGAGGTGTTGTACTTGCTTCATGTCTCCATCAACAGCAAAAGTGAAACAACGTTTGACAGCTGACATGTTGCAAATTAATCTTATCTGATAATGACTAATTTCATAGTAAAGGGTCAATCAACATCATCTCATATACTTAAACATTATCTTCATATCGTGTACACCTGAGGAAGTGGTACAAGCAGACAGGGCAGACCACACCAAACTAGCAATTCTCCTAAGGTATGGATTGTGACTTTAAACTACAGCAGGACTAAGGTTTCAGTTACATGAAAGTTGATGAAAGTAGTAATAGTGGAATTTAGAAAATTATTTGAATTACAGGTGTTTATCAGAAATAAAAATTAAATGGATGGAGAAAATGGAGACAAGTATTCAAATCTTCCAGTTTCTCCTTTCTAACAATAAGGCATTTTGACTGTGCAGTACTTTTGAAAATCTATTCTTTATTCAGGTGCCTGAATGGGAAATCTGATCTGGCTTGGGAATACTGAACTCGGAAACTTAGACAAAGTTTCCATGCCACTTTCTATAACATTTCTTAGCACCTTTTGATCAAGAAATTACGTTAAAGAGTGCAAAATATCAAGATTTTAAATTGCTACTATGTACTTATAACAGAATAATGTTTCACTCAAATTTTAATATCCATATTTACAGAAAGTAGCATGCATCCTATTCAGCAAGTCCTTAGAAAGAGAACTCTAATATTCAGGCATGGATTCTACGGAGAGGAGCTAAAGACTATCAGTTTCCCCACTTTTCTCCCATGTCCATATAACCTCTCTCTTACACTGTCCCAGACAATTCATGAGCAACTCAGTGCCCCTCACTCTCTTCAGGTCCTCCAAGGGCAGGACAATACCTAGTGTTGGTGAACACTGGGAAGCTCAGCTTCTCCATTTACAGCACCGATTTATGTACCCCAAATATATGTAATCCCCTTCTGTGAAAACAGTTCCACAGGTCATTATGCTAAATACATTCAATGCAAAGTCTGTAATAGCAAACAGTGATCAAGCTGTAGATAATGGTTCTTCAGAAGTATCCCACAGGGCAATGCAATGCATGTTCCAAGATTGTTTAAACCCTTCTCCTAGAGATATTAGTTGCTTCCTTCCTGATATTCTCAGAAAATTAATCTGAACTATACACAAATAATTTTGAAGCTCAGACTTAAAACAAATACAAACAAAGAAGAAATGAAGACCTAGAAATTATATGATTTTCAGTGCACTGAACTGAGGCCAGCAAAGCATTACTTTTAAGAAATATGGTTCACATACTTTCTGCAATCAGAAGAAAAGAGAAGACAAATATAGAATATGACAGGTGTCTTTTGATGCCTTTCAAAAAATGTTAATTTGATGGAAGATTTTTCTATATTTAGTTACATTAACAGTATGGCAAATTTAATTAGTTTTATCCTAAAATAATGTAGTTTTTTATTTTTATAAAATTTGTTAAAATAAACTAGGTATTCAACAATTAATGCTACAAAAAAATTAAAAATACACCAAAAAAATCAGATATTACTACTGAAACACAACAGCTTGGTTCAGCAAACAAGGAAGTGACATTTCCCTCCTGTAAAATAACAAGTTAAGTACTATTAACCTGTGCTCCAAATAACTTCACATGGATGGTTGCCATAGATGAACTAATTGGAAAAGAGCCAAATACCACTGTCCATTAAAGCTAACAATGCCTGTTTTCAAATGCTCCGCCTGAGTGGCAATTCAGGCTATTCCCCAAAGAACAACACACAGTATAACAAAGCGAAGTGTCTCAGAGCATCTACATACCAAGGTGTTATTATTCAGATCCATCTTCCCAGCAAAAGGCCCCCACGTTGTTCCAACCGGAAGCTGCTGCCGGCTCTGAATCTTTCGCTCCCCGTCTTTCTGGACCACCTCCAACTCTCCTGCAAACAAAGAAAACAAGCAGTGTTGAGAGTACTTTCACTCATGCCTTGACAACAACCACCTCTGCCTTTGTGTTGGTTTTAGACGCACAATGTTCTGAGGACCAATATAATGAGAATTAATTATGCTTGTCTGAAAAACAACTAATCTTGTCATCCTGCAAGAGAAAAACAAACCTTTTTCCCTTATAATTATATTCAAATTTGGTTTAGAAAATCACGCTCCTTTCTTGCATCTTTTCACACGCATTAGAGTTTGAAAGCAATTTTATTCAGAATAGCTGTTTCATAAAAGTTCTTAAGAAGTGCTGAGGAAGGGGGAGATGACAGCTGAAAGGAGAGAGTGCAGTAGCAGCCACACCTGGTGTATTAACCTTGCTGATGCATTTTGCTGCACGAGATCACATTTTGAAGCATGCAGCTACTAAAAATTCGAGAGACACACCACATAGCGATATAAATCCACAATATCTCCGTGATATTATTAAAAACATTTACCACAATTACAAACAGGAATTTCAACTGAGTGAGGTTTGACAGGAGGTAACATATCAGAATTAGATCAAAAATACTTTTAATTATTAGCTTAAAGTTATAACACAAAATATGTAAAAGCAATGGAGAGGTTGTATAATGATTTTTAGTGTGTACTACCTTGTTTCTTTCTTTAAAAACAAATTTTATTTCTGAAAATAAGGACTTAAAAATTAACACTTAAAAGTGAATTTGTTTCTTTAGCTCACCTTAACTATTCTGTATTTTCCAGTAAAAAGAAAGAATAATACACAACTGATCATTCTTATGGAGGGAAAAATAAAATTCAGTCACCACCTTTCTCCTTCATATTTTTTTCATTTCATTTTAAGATTCTAAAAATAGTCTGGATAACCCTTCTTTGAAAGCAGTCTCTTCACTAAGCCTATTTTTCTATGAACAAGTGTTTCAATAAAAAATACAGCAACAGTTATATTTATATACACCATTTCTAATTATTTTCGAAAACAGTTATAATAAATTCTGGTTTCAGACTTTCAGAGGGATAGAATGGAACAAGGAGAGTCTTATCTGTGCTTTTCTTGTTAGATGTTTAACTGCATTTTTCCATGCTCTTGCACTTCCAAGCTTTGCCCTTCCTGAAGGGAGGCAAAAAATCTGTTGTTCTCATGAACAGCAGAGCTCACCGTGACTCTGCTGTAGCCATGATTTCTCAGGACATATTTTCCATGACTGCTAAAGCCCCTTCCTCTCTTTCCATTCCAAAGAGCACAGCACGTCTCAAAAACTCTACCCCAAATCAGGATGGTGCTTTTCCACAAACAGAGCAGAGTCCAACTGTGCAAGGAGTCAACTCGTCACAGATCTAAAACTGGTGGTTGTTGTGAAATGAACCTTGGGCTGCAGGAAGTGAGTAACTCCTGGCTCACAGGCAGCCTCCACAGACTTCCCCAAGCTAACCATTCCCATAGATGCCTGGATTTACATACAGTCAGACTGCAAGGCTCTTCCCTGTCCACAGGGGTTAATCTTGACCGTTTTCAAAAGAGATGACTTGGCTTCAGCTTCCACTTTCAAGCACAGAAATCTGAATTTCACCTCTGAGTGTTGCAGATTACAAAACTACTCGACGTAAAATTGTGCATCAGATCCTTCCTGCAAACTGGAACAAATCTAGGAAATAGAGCTGTATTGGTTTACAAAAGCTTCTATGTATGTGGGTGACTCCACATCATGACAGTGCTATGACATTTTAAAAGGTAGTATGTGAGCAGGAAAGCTTATGGATTAATTATATCTAATTTACACATATATGCAGCCAAACAGAAAAAAAAAATGCCTTTTTTCCTTCTCACAGTCACATTGTTAAAACTTGTATTAACTTAAAAAAAAATCTCTTTATATGTTAATTATGGAAGAGAGAAATTGCAAGGTAACATGTTTATCACTTAGCCATACTGCAGCATTTTCTCTCTTCATAGAGATGAAAACTGCAGCATTTGCTTGCTTTCACACACTAAAAAACAGCCATGTCTATGGACATGTCACATTTAACTGATACCAGAGGAATCATGAGAATCTTTGAAAACCCTTTTAAAAAATAATTCAGCCTCCCTTTCTGCCACTGACATTTTTCATTTGAAAAGGGTTCAGACACAGTCAAACAGTGACTCCTTATCTGTACCTGTGGATTTACAAGCAGGCCTGTCTTTTAATGGATTAAGAACGACAAACTTAGGGCAGATCATACAGTGATATCCAAAAACCTACCGAAGTTTTAAGGTACACATCATTACACATTATATTTTTAAATAAGATTAATAATATGAATCTTATACCTAATAAATAGTTCAGGTTTGAGGCAAAAACAAGATCAAGCTCTTTTTTCCCGAACATGTAATACTTCCCTTCAGTTGATAATTAAGTAAGTTAATACGGATTCTTTCTCTCTTTCATTCTCTTTTTTTACAGTCCCAAGCAGCAGTTTGGGCAATACATTTCAATATATACGAATACTTTGAATGTACTACAGATGGGATAACATCAAGCTGAATTGTACTGAAACTTGTGTTTTCCCATCCACTTAAAACACTATGACAGAGCAGTAGATTACAGACATGGTAACAAAATATTTTGCTGCATAACCTTTCTGCTTCCCTTCATCACAGTTCCCCCAAAAGACATTTCTCTCTTGTCACCATGACCAGCAGCCATTTTAATGCTATGGATGAATGTCAGAATTTGGAAGAATAATCTGCTCTCATGTTTTGGCAAAATCAGACAATTTGGCTATGTTTGTACACGGTTCAGCAATCACATTTGATCCTTGGCAAAGATTTCCCCCCCGCCACTGAAAATCTTTTTTTTTTAGAGGTAAAAAAAAGCACTGCCTGCAACTTTTCTGCATTCATTTACAACATCTTCCTCCTCTGAAATTTCCTACTTGGTGAATGGTATCAAAACTGTGGCACAGAGGGGGGCAGTCTCCCACTGATGTAATTGGGGCTGTCCCCTACTCACCATTGACTTCCCACAAGGATTAAGTGGTTTAAGTGCCATACCCGTGGTATCAAGCAATGTGTGACTTCAAGGGTGTTTGCTGGAAGAAAAGAGAATCTCACCCTGTGACTGTTAATTGAAAGGGTTTGAAAAGTGTGTTAGCAAAACAAGATTTTTCCCTTCAGCCTCAGAAGTTCAGATGCAAGTCTGAAGTGCTCTCTGCAGCTGCCATTCCTGCACAACTGCTCAGGATCTTAACAGATTACATCAGGAGAAGGAGGAGGATCTAAGGCTTCATTGCTGTATCACCACTTGCAGTAAGAAGTGTAAAGACTCGGCTGGTACTGACTCTTTACATATGCTTGTCCATGGAGATTCTAACTTGTGGGTAGAAAAAGGAAAGAAAGGATGAAAAACTGCTGCAGCTTCCTTAAATTCACGCTCCAGCCCAAAGGAAGCAGAAGATTCTGTGCCAAACACTGTTAGGTGTTTCTAGTAATCAGCAATTGCAACATACCACCTCAGTACAGAACATAATGTTCCTTCACAAACAGCAAATTATAATAGATTTCATTCACACCCCTGGGAAAAAAAAAAAAGTGATATACTCATCATTCCCATGGCAAAGTAGAGAAGTTTTATTTTATTGTTTTCATCCTAGACTTGTCAGCTCTCCGATTGAAAAGGACAGCAAGAAGTGTAACAGAAGCAGCACTAAGAAATATTAGTAGAGAGGAAGTGATGCTCTGCTTTTAGTTTTTGCAAGTTAGGTAAAAAAAATACTTAAAAAGACATTCCATTTAGTGATATTTACTTGTCCTTTCCTGGCTAGAGACAAAGTATTTTTTTTCAGCTTGTTCTTCAGGAACACACTTATTTCCAGCTTGCTGAGTAAGTTTATACAAAATATTTGAGACACATAGTATGGGCTAATCAATTTTGGTAAAAGATAATGCTGTTAGTGCTGTGGGCTGTTTCTCTTATCTTGTTGATGTAGCATACTTTTAAAGTCTGTGATTACTCAAAGACTTATGATAGCTGCACTGTAAAAGAAGCCTCAAGTCATGACTCACTAGTACAGCTACAAAACATCCCATGGCTTTTAAGATATTAGGCCACCTTGGTGGATGGAAAACCAGAATGAAAGGACTCAATTTACGATTCTTTTCATACATATACATATTGTTTCAGGGATGCCACATAGGGCTTTCATAAAACAGAAGGTAGAGAGGTCAGTTTAGTTTTGTATTGTTTTACATAATAATCAGGATAATTTTTTAAAAACCCTTCACAAAACATATAGCACACACAGGAACCCAAAACCAGCTTTTGGACCTTAACATGATTTGACAGTAGTTTGAATACCAGAAGAATTCAACTATACATAATATTTCTGGAACAAAATAACACTGGCTTTCACCCATGTACCCACATTCTGGAGTAAGAAACAAAGGAGTGTATATCTGAAGGTGAATGATGAATACTGTTTTGTGGGAGAAAAATAGAACAACTTCATTCAGAAATAACTGTATCCAGATTTATACACATCTAACATTTCTAAGCAAGTTGCTGATAGCTTTGGCAGTAGGGTTTGTTTTGTTGTTGTTGTTTTGGTTTGGTTTTTTTAAATCAGGAACAGCTTTCTAAGCGGAGTCAGTTAAAAACAATGAGTAAGCTCTTCCTCTGTTATAATTAGAGACTGGTTATTTGACATCATGGGTCTCTACCAATTTCCACTAGCAAATGGCTCCTTCTTTGCATATTTCCAGTCCACAGCCACCTGGTTCTCTAATGAGTATTTTTGCATGGCACAGAAATCGTATATGTTGTGGTTTCAAACAAGGACTGCTCTGAAGCCAGAGTGAGCAAGTTAAAATAACTCTTAGAAGTTCTTATGCACTGTCCAACCCAAGATCTGCCTGCCATCCTGTAAGCACAGGAAGAATCTGCAATTAATATTTGGCAAGTGATTGCCTCCATTATAACAAACTAATACATACACGTTTGCACACAGCAGTTCACTGATTGCAGAGAACTATCCCATTTCCACTCCTGTGATTCTTAACAAGGTGGTTCCAATATTCAGTGCTCATACACTTGCTTTGCAGACATAAACTGCATTATTGAGATATTTTCTCTAAATTCTCCTCCCTCAATTTTCAAGTCTCTGAGACATAACACATACTAAACTACAGTTTTGAACATAAACTTGAAATACGACATTCTTTATTCAAGTACTCCAGTCAAACCCTGATAAATCAGGCTGGCCATGCAGTGATCTTATCCCTTCTGACTCTTTAATAAATCGAACCTTGTAAGTTCACGCTGTTGGAAGTTGTCACTAAATGAAATTGTGACCTTATCCGATGTGTGAACTTATCCTGCTGACAACTACATTTATTGTACGGATAAGCATAGGGGGAAAAAAGAGGCTTTTGATAATTGTGATCTTACCCATATGCAACTCTAACAGATGGGATCTTTTTGATGTTCCATTAATGATTTGTCTATGATGAGCCTCTACTCAGAAAAAAAATAAACGTTCTTCATAGGTAAGTGGTCTGGCGACTGGTAAGCATATGAAAAGTGCACAAAGAGGAGTGGCTGACATCAGTGAATGAGAAGCTATTAGCTTAACACAAAGAGTTTTGAATTAGCTGGTAATTGCACTGGAAAAGATAACATAATGGAAGTGGCAAAACAGTAACATTCCCTTTCCACAGGACTCATTCAATAGTCCAAAACCCTGAAACAAGTAACTGTGAGTCTGAGGCAGTAACCCAAAATATGCTATGCTATGGCATTTCATGATGAATGAATGAATGAATACTGCATCCTCTTCCAGCACTGACTGGATGCTTGCTACTGCTATTGTGGATAGAATAGTTTGGGTTGTAAAGGACCTTTAAAGGTCATCTAGTCCAACCTCCCTACACTGAGCAGGGACATCTTCAACAGGTTCAGGACTGAAAGCAGAGAAAACAGCTCTGGAGTGGAGTCACCCTGGAGGGAGGGTCTGCTGCCACAGGTAGTGGACGGCTTCTGAATGCCGCAGCTTTTGCCATCCACTAAAAACTCCTTCCCCTAACCCTGATGCTTCCTGTATTCCTCCCACTTAAGGAGTAGGGTTAAATAAACCTCTTAGCCATGACAGAAGTAGACACAAGGATAGCCCACAGGTACTTATGGCTCTAACCCACCTTTGCCTATGCTTAGAAGCAGGTCTAGATAGCAAACACCATGCTGCAGAAGCTGCCACATGCTGATTCATTCCTAACCATGCTTGATGTTGCCCCATCTTGACCATGCTCCCACAGGGCAGCTATGCAGTCTAGGTAAGGATGACAAATGAAAAGGCTTCTCCGTTTTCTGTAACAAAAAATCTTGGTGCTCCCCACCTTTCTTTAGAGCTGCGAAAGTAAGAAGCAGAGTTTCTTTATCTCTCCTACCTGCTGCTAGTACTGCAAATGGCAGAGTGAAGGTGCTATCCTTATCTGCAACAGCGCTGTCCTGCATCGGGCAATAAAGGGAAGGAAAAAGTATTGTCAAAGTGAGAATAGGGAGAGGTTAGGCAAAGATCTTCAGAGAGAAAAAGACCACAAAAGCATGAGTGGGGGAAATAAATTTAGAAAACAAGACAAGAGAGGGGGAGCCTAGGGAAAGAACCATTTGAAGACCTAAGTTGGGTCTGATCAGGGCACAAAGATAGAGCCCATAAAAATAGGATCAGAAGATATTCAAGAAAAAGGGGATGCAGAAAACTTGCCAGAATGAGAGAAATGATACACATATCCAAGTCTTAAACATGAGAGAAGTGCATGAATTCACATTTAGAAACAGAATGCAAACACTATTATCCCTTTTTAGCCTAGGCCTTCGTGGTTACAGTACTTAATTCATAAGCTAAACCACTAAAATAAAACATACTTATTCTAATACATCTTTGCACAGCTGCATCCTGGCTTAAACTCTACAATTAAAGAGAGTCTACACTGCACCCAGTGATGTGATTTCACCTGACATTTGGTCAAACCCATTCTCTAATCATCTCAGATCACCATGTATGACACAAACTTTTTTGAGAGTGTCATTACTTGTTATTCAGTTTACACCAGGCTCCTGCCATGACTGTCACACTGACACGGCACTCCAGCCTGGTTGATGTGACCTAGGGTGTATGTACTTAAGCAGCTCCAGATTTCCAACTGAACTGCAGAGCTAACTCCAGTGACGTGAAGGTGCACTGTGTCTTGCAACACAAGCATGGTTTTCAAAAGACCATAGTTTCAAAAGAAGTGTATGCACTGGAATTTCAAATTCAAAAATTCAAATATGTCCTCTATTTGTACTAAGTTGCTTACATAAAATGAATAAATAGGAAAAAAATGTTACATTCCTATAGTACCTCACACTCCTGTAATCTACAGAATTTAGTAGGAACGCAGAATCACATCCAAGACTAGAAAATCATAGACCTATGGCGGTGAACACAATCTGCATCAATTTGAAATGACAATCCAACTTCTACATCTAGGGACGGCTGGGAGGGAGGCCAATTAACTGAATAAATGATAAAAGCACATAAACTGAGTAGCTACAAAAGAAATGGAAATGGCAAATTAAATAATAATTTTTCATTAAGTATGCCATCAAAATTATTTATAAGGCTTAAGCTGAACTATTACAAAAAGTACTGTTTTTTCTTGAAAGTCAGAAAGGAAGGAGTACCTAATGAACACTGCTGCTAGAGTTTGATTAGCTTGTTAATAGAACAGATTCTTACACAGCTCTGTAGATTGTCCATTATTTGGACTGCTGCGTTGAACTTACAAAAACATGCTCAAATAAAAAACCTAAAGAGACAGAAGTAGAACATATTTACTCAAGATACCTTAAGCAATGCCAAAGGTTTGTTCACTTGCTTCGTAGTCAAGTTACATATAATACGAAAAATACTGTATTTATATCACCATCTAGTCTGCAGACAGAGGCAAAATTAACCCAGTCATCACGGCAAAATCTTGATCCTGCAGTGAAATAAAGGAAATATTTTCAGGTCTACTCACCACAAGAACAACTTACACCTCTGTTTTCAAAGTCTTATTCTCATACAAGGAGGTAAAAAAAAATTATTTCTTTTTCTCAATAATTTTCCATCTCCACCTTGGGACACACAGCTCAAGAGGGTTTTTTACTCCCTGTATGTGTTGAGATAAACTTGGAGTGGAAATATTTGCAAAAATACAGAAAAAAAATCCCCGAAGTCGCCCAGTGTAGCTGAAAAGGCCTCCCTGCAGCTCTCAGTGAGAAAAATACAGTAAAACTCCATTTAAACTCACATGGACACTCCATACTGGCAAAAATGATTCCCAATTATATTATAACACAGCACAGGCCCAGCAGGTTGAGCAGGTTCTTTATCCCAGCTACATGTAGCTTGTACAGCTTTGCTCCCTCTCTCTCCTTCACAAACACACAGGATACAGAAATGCCAGACTTGGCAAGAGCAGGCTGATGATATTACTGAAGAGGGTTTATTTGATAAGATCATCATCTGGTTTTGGACTCTTGGGTATGCTCCCTTCCTCAGCAGAGGAACAGTAGCCCCTGATAAATGTCCCTTTGTGTTCAGATTCTGCCCCCGATATATGCAAAGACATTTCAGTCCTGAGTCTGTCTGTTTTTTTGTTGCTTCATATAGCTCATATACAGTTAGAGGTATATGGATCATTGTATATAATGCAATAGAAAGTGGGTCTAATTGAAAATACAGCTTATGCAACTCAGATTTCTGAGAGAGATGTTATTGTGCAGGGAAGAAAAAGAAACATTTCACTATCACCTACACCAGTCTTTCCCTAAGACTTTTTGGAATCCTTTTAGCTGAAAGATGTTAACATTTTATTTTTTACAATATTGTTTGCATAACTGTGATATTTAAAGAAAATATTTAATAGATATTTGCATGTTTATCCAATATTGTAGGATTTCTTTTTTACTTGGAAAAAGTGAAAAATAGCAATGCAGCCTGTGATGTTATTGAATGCAAAAAGCTCCTAAAGTTAACTTAATATGAAGACTGCTGTATTAATATTGACATAACCAAATATATTACATGAAAAAAATGTTTTGAAAATTATTCTTTTTAACTCTAAAAGCAAGAGCAGTGAGATCATCTGTGACTCTATCTGTGGTGTCTTCTCAGTTTACAGTACTTATGCTTAGAGATAGAAGGATCTATTTTCATCTCTCATTTGTGTAACAGCAGATAAGTTATTTGCTTTCTATTAGATATGCATGCTCAGAGCTATGAAACCACTGCTTAGATGCTGATTTCTAGCTAAGAGTGTGTGAGCCAAACTGTCCAAATGTCTTGCAAAAGAAGCAGATGCGTTAACATGATTTTCCTATTTCCTTTCAATGTTTGCAATTGAAAGAAGGAGACTACCAAGAAAAAATCTCAATAAAGACTCAAATTTATCAGTATTTAGTGTGACAATCCAAAAGATCTAGTTACTGTTGAGGTTAGGTAGGTGAGAAGGAGACTGAGACAAAGAGAGATTGAATGCCATGCTCCACTGCATGCATGCAATATATAGTCACATCCATTACAAATACAATTTATATGAAAAGTAACATTATAAATAGAGACAAATATAGTATAACTATAATGTACAATATCAAGATTCAAATTAACAATTTCTATATACTTGCTGGGGATGGCCACGCATAACAGACACATGGCTCTGCACTGCTCTGGCACTCTTGAGTTATGTGCTTATCTACATCTTCTATGATCAGGTACCAGCAGTGATCAACACAGCTTTTTAACACTGGGCCAGACAGGAATTGACTGCTGGTTTTGGACACAGACCAGAGTACCTTCACTCTCTTCTTCAGTGCCTCAGGCTGGACTATCACACTGCTTTCACCAGCAGCTACATCTTAGCATAGCCAAGACTTTGAAGCCGATATAAAGAGTGATAGCCACTTATACGGCAGACTTGTAACTTTGAATGAAATAAACCCTTGAACAGAGATTGAGCACAAGTCCTGTGCACTACCTAAATCCTACTCTGAGGCTTACATAAGACTTAAGTAGAATACTGGCCTTGTGGCAGGCTTCTGCACAGGAATGATCATGACCTTCTCATGAGTAAATCACAGGGGCATCATGTGTGTAAAGCATATCCCAGACTGTTTTGCCTTACTACCATCCCTTTTCCAAGCACATGCTTTGAATACACCATTGCTGCTCGGACAGATGCAGTGACTGGGGAGCCTGAGAGCCTCAGCTGGTACACGTTCTGAAGCAGTAGCATGTAGACTGTCGAATGACCTCTTGAGACTGACTCTTCACAGCTTAGACCTTACCCCGGTATGCAATGACTGAGAACAAGTCCACATCCTCTGTGGCCTTACTGGAAATTTCAGCCTAAATAAGAAACTCAGGTTCTCAGAGTAAGTCAGTGCTAGTACCAGGAGCCCCAACTTTCTCTGACAGTTGCAATCATTGCTTCTGAAAGCAGAAGTAGGAAAGTATTTCTGGCAATGCAGTCATTAAACGGGCAGCATCAACAGTGATCAAAATAATTATAATTTAAAATATATCTGGGCTACAGAATTATTTTCTCTTTGAAACATGAAAACTGCCCCTATACTGTGATGTTTTAAAAATACTAATGCCATTTTAGAACACCTTCTTATTATCCCTTATTATCCTGCAATGGTGACTTAGTATAAGAATATAAGAAGCATAGCCTATTATTAAGTATCTAGAATTAAAATGGTTAAGCACATAGGAAATTACCATATCGAAAAAATTGCAGGTTGAAATCTTTACTCCCCTGCTAATAAAATCAGCAGTTTACAAAATTAAATATAATAACATAAAAACTCCCCTAAAAAATCTGTTTCTCTCTTCCTCCCTATTAAAAAAAAAATCACATGCATCAATGCAAAGAGAAAATTTCTATTTTAGCTACGACTATTACTTTTATGTACATAGATACTTTTCAACTTATCAATTCCTCTCTGATAGGCACATGCAATTTGCTGTACAAGGAGTCTTGGAGAAGGACAGTTTGATTCTACTGGTGTTATTCCCCATATGTTTTCATCTGACATTAACAAGATACATAATACATTACCTTAAAAGGAATAGAATATTTAGACAAAAAAATCCTACTTTTACATAATGAATGTTGCAGTTAGTGGTTTCAAAAATCAAGCCTTCCAACATTACAAGGAGCTTGAACTTCCATGCAGCCCCCTCAAGCCTCAGACCACTCTTGCAGATTTGAGTATTTCTGCATAAAAGCCAGTTTTTTACACTGTCTCCTGTCCCCTGGGCAATGCTTCCTTGTGCAGCTCATCTGCCACTTTTCTCCCCCTCTTGCCTTCTATGGCCTCAGTGTTCCTCCTCAGTGGCAAGTCCCGTGCCATATCCAAGCTCCAGTGACTGCCTTCCACAATGTCCAGAGGCAAATGTCAGAAAAACATGAGCAGAAAGGCACATATGCTTTCCTACCCACATCTGGTTTCTAGCTTTGTGTCTTCCCCTTACTGATCACAGATTGTCTGCCAGTCAAGCCTAAGATGAAACTAGAGAATTTCAAGTTACAGCAGAAGCAAAAAGGCCATAATGAAATAAAAGGAAACTCCACGTTTATTAACATCATACTGACTTAAAGTTATTAAATGTGAAAGTATTAATAATACTTGGAGAAGAATATTTATATTCATATTATTATTTATATTTATATTATACCGCACACACATTTTATATTTTTTCATGTTTTGTAAGCAGTTACAAATATGTTAGAACTTTAAATCAGTAAGATAATTTTATGTAAAAAAGAAGGCTCACTTATGTCTGGATTGTAACATTAGCATCTTAACTTACACATATCTGAGAATATATTTATAAATATGCATACACAGCTTACAAAGTCTTCCACTGTGGCAAACATAGCCATAATATGTTCAGGTACTTTCTGTATGCTTGTGCTGTCTTCTTCTTTTGGCAACGAATAAAAAATACTGGAAATTACTGTCTTAAATGAGAGACAGATATTCAAAAGTTAGTACCAAAGAAACTCCTATAAACAAGTACCTCCAACCTTTGCAAGCTCCCATGTAGTTGTTTCTCATGCATATCATAATAACAGTTCCAAGAAACTCTCAAATAAAGACGTATAGGTATTTAGAGATGGCCAGTCTTGCAGCAAACATTTTAGTTACGATCTTTGAAAGTCCTGGGCTTGGCAAATTAGATCTAAGCCTACCTCCCAAGGGACCTTCAGTATCATATATAATCTCTCTGTAACTCTGGAAGTAATACCACTTCCTTTCTCTCACCTTTTATTGACCCATCTTTTTAGATAGCAAGCAATCCAGAGAGGGGATTGTAACTGTGTTTGCATGTATAGACATACACGTAAAAAATATAAACCAGTTAAACAGATATAGATGATAGATAGATAGATAGATAGATAGATAGATAGATAGATAGATAGATAGATAGATAGATAGATAGATAGAT
>JAYRBT010000082.1:133247421-133309081 GCA_036023395.1 Myiotriccus ornatus | reverse complement strand
AAGGTGAATATAGTAAGCTATTATGTATAAATATTTTTGTTACCCACGGCACACAAAAAATTAAAAGGCAATGTTAAATGTAAGACATTTGAAATGTTTTGTTGAATTATACAATATTTCTCCTCATGTTGTAGAACAGTGCCAGACTATTCAGCTGGATAGATGTTTGCAGCAAGAAAGAATATTTAGAACTTAAGCCATTCAGGATTTTGAATGGAGCTGCTTTCAAAGTTTTACTGTAAGACCTATGATTTAATTGCCACACTCCAAAGCTGGTGGGTAGGTCACTCTATTACCCAGTTCCTATATTTAACTTTGGAGGAGAGGGTTTGGTCTAAGACCAACAGAGTCTCTCAAAACAGGATGATAAGTTAATTTCACAGTTATCACGAAAAAACATATGATATTAGGTGGTAGCGACATGATAACTCCACTGGAAACAATGGTAATTACATAGTAAATCGTGTCAATGATACTGCATTATCTCCTAACTGTTCAATTAACTCGTGTCACCACTGCATACTATATTTAGAAAGTTGCTGATGCAATATTTCCGTATCATAATTGCAAAGATAGTTAAAGAAGATAGCACCCTATAATTTTAGAAAGTTTCTAATATTACTTGGTGAAACTATTTCTATTATGAAAAACAAACAAACACTGAGGTGAAGAATGAGACCTGAAAATCTGGAAGATACCACCCAAAATAGAAACAGGTTGGCAAGACTGTCATCAAAAGAAAGTATTTTTTTTTTTCTTTTCTGCAAGGAAGGAGATATTATTTCATAAATTTAATTCCAATAGGTTTTTACTCACCTAAACAAATGGCAAGAGCCCTCAGCCATCATTGAAACAATTACGAATTTAATACCTGAAAAAATGCAACTTGTCCTATGCTGTGCAGATAGTCCGATAAATGCGGATTACTTTATATTATGAGAAAATGCTTAAATTATAAAATAGTACAAAGTATAAGCACAAAACTGGACCTTTTCTCTAACTCAGTCAAAATGTTGCAGTTTCACCAGGAACACAACTAACCTTCTCATTTTCACTCATACAAATCAAAAGTCCAGGAAGGTGAAAGGAATTACTCAGATATAAAATGGAATAAAATCCTGCCAGGAAACATACATGGCTATTTGTCTTGTTATTGAATATTTAATATTCAAGACTGCAGGATACGATTGTTCTTTTTGAAAGGTGTCATGTTCTGTTCATCCTTACGCCATTACTTCAACAAGTTTATTCTTAAGCACTATTTCTGTGAGTACAGAATTAAATCATCAGCTGGTAAGAATCAGAGTTATAGCTGGTTCAAAGCTAAGGCAGACGGAAGGTGTTATGCTGATTTACACCATCTTAAAATCTTGCTCTGCAACAGTCCTTTCTGTGAAAGAAAGGGCCGATACCTGTGAGTCAATCCTCAAATATTAACCATCAGAAAGTTTTAAAAGTCTCTCCGGGATAAGGATGCTTTGGGACACAGGCACCTAAGAGAAAAGATTTTTTGAAATGTGCCAGAGTATCTTCCTGAGGAGACCTGTAGTACTTAAAGCTTTAGACTGCACAGCAACATTTACCTGCAAAAGAGACAGTTCTGAAGCATGAAGTTGCTTTTGCCGTATTTTTCAATTTTCCTTTCTGACAATGCCATTTCATACAGCTTGTTTGGATTTAGAGCACCTCTTTCAAGGCGAGCTCCACCTACTTTTTCATCTCTGCTCATACCAGTTCTGTCGTTATAAAAGCACAAAGGAATCCTCATGATTTTATCGCATGACTCATTTCCAGCAAACCAACACACATAGTTTCAATTTGTTATGCATGAGAGATGTGTAAAACTATAGAGATTTGTGACTCTGGAGGACAAAATAAGCAAAATATGTAACCATTGTATCTGAATCACAATGGAAATAAAACTCTAATTTTAACACAAAGAGTGTAGAATGAATTCACAAACACCAGGAAGACTAAAACTATCAGACCACATCCTAGACTTGTCCTTGGCTGTCCTAAGAATTTACCACATAACTGTCATCTATAGTGATCAACCTGTGCTACAGAGGCACAACACGCAATTCAAGCAATGCTTCCACTCCCCCTTCCCAGCAGCCTTCCTTCTCCCAGTCCCCTGGCATTGTGACTCTGCTCATCTCCTGTGTGTGGCCCTGCCCAACTGCTTCTTTGGAAGTTATGGTTGTCACACTGGAAGCTAAATTACTGGCAAATAAGGAAATCCACAAAGTTCAAACTTAGCCCAAACCTATTCCAAAACAGTGATATGAATAAAGTATGGTAAAAATTCCTTAAAACTCAGTGTCTCTTGTGCTAATTAAGCATTTGAATTTATGTCGTCTCCTGTTGTACATCCATCAAGTCACATAATAAACTTACAAGTACAAAAACAAAAGAAGAGACATCAGCAAGAGTAAACATATCACAGAAAAACAAAACTAAAATACTCCCCACAAATTGTAAATAATTTAGTAGGTTACACTAAAAAAAAAATCTGAAGGAAAAAAAAAAAAGGAAGGAAAAGAGAACCAGCTGCATTTTCAATTTCTTTCAATTTCTAGCAGAAAAACAGTATGGTGGAAGGAATCCATACTGCTCCAAACTGTGTGACTTCTGGAAGGGTTTTCTTTTGCTATTTATAGTATATTTATATTTTTTGATTTGGCAAAGATCTGCTGATTTTTGAGGCACATGAGACATGAGTTCAACTTTCTGAAAGTGGTCTGAATTATAAAACCACAAATCAAACAATTCTGATGTAGTATACTCTGTTGCCAACTACTGCCAACTAATGTTGCAGATAATAGTGATGCTGAAATTAAAAAAAGGGGTTGGTTTGGTTGTCTGGGATTTTTTTGGTTTGGTGTTTTGTTTTCCTTTTTTTTTTTTTTTTTTTTTTAGTTTTTGCTTTACCATCTTCCATAGAATTTTTGAGAAACAAGACATTTCTTTTGAATCAGATATCCATTATCAATTTGGACAGAGAGCGTCTGAACCACTATTATCTGCAAATGATTTATGAGGGCAGGTATTTCTCTACCTGAATGTTTTAGTGAAACCATAAATATAAGCAGAGGCAGAGATTCAAACAAAAAGCCTTGAAAAATATTTTATATGGGAAGCTACTTCCATCTGATGAAAATTTTAATTCACCATTTATGTGTTTTTAAAGTATTTTCATGTTAGCCAGATCTATCCTCCTTTCTTACTGATATTTTCAACATATTTACTAAAAATACTTATGTATTAATAAAATATACTGAACTAAGCCAACTGATCAGATGTCTTCCCATTGAAATTAACTAAGAATGCATGAGTCTGAACCATTATTCACAAAAACAAAAATTTCTAGCTTTCTAAAACTTTCTAAAATGGTGTCAGTAATTCCTTCTCCTAAATGGAGAAGGATGGTGTTATACAACAGCTGTATATCGAGTACCTACCTTAAGGTGGAGTAGGTATACTCAGCTCCTTTGGCCTTCTCTTCCAGACTCAGTTTGCTGAGACCTTGAGATTATATTGGAAGCACCATAGAGTAGTATTGATACAAAATTTGAAAACCAATTTAATGACCATTTTGATTTATGTTATTATCAATTTCCAACATAGCCTATTTTATGGACAAGATAAAAGGAAAAAGCAGGAAAAAAGCCTGTTCTCCATGGAATTGATTTTTTTAATTGTTAATTTCATCCTCTAGATGAAATTCATGTTTTTCTGAGCTTCCTTTTTGCCCTTTTCTTAGTTCTGTTTATTATTTCTATTAATGTATTTCTCAGTTGTTATTATTAGGTAGATCAAAAATATGTTTCTATAAATTGAAATGGAAAGAATCTTTTATAATACTGTAAATACGTTCAGACAAAGTAAATGTTAGGGGGAAAAGCAAGTACCTGCAAACATTCAATTGCTAAAATAGAAATTTACATGCATGTGTTTCAATATACCGCCTTCATTAGGACATTTAGACACTTATCTAATAGTCAACTAAAATGCACACATGCTGGATTATGTCCTAATAATAGCTAACCTAATAATGTATGTATTAACAATGTTTTCTATGAGAATACTTCAAAATGTTGGAGACATAAAAGGGAATCAAGCTTCACATCTTCCTAATATATCAAGGCAATACTAGCCTTTTTTCCACAGTTAATATAAACAATTTATCAAACCTAACTGAAAGTCTTTCAGCTTGGGTTGGGCTTGACTTTAGAACTTGACTTCCCACATGTTTCTAATTATCAGTGATGCCCTTTACCTGCAAAAACCAGGTCCTAGATACCTAGAATAGGGGAATGGAAAATCAGGATCAAATTTTAGGCATCAGGAAGCTGCTCAGTGTCACAGAGGAAGTAACTCCATTTTTTTTTTTTTTTAATATTATGCTTTTAAGTCTCAAAAACCATCTGGTTTTCATACCATCCATTTTGAAAACTGAAGAGAATAGAGAGTTTTGTTTGGTTTGTATGACACAAAATGTATAGCAGTAACACATTTATGATTTCTTTGCTTCTATAATAAGTATTATTCTTAGCTGTGAAAACACAATAAATACAATATTGCCCAAGTAATCCGAGGAAACAACTTTCACCATGCTGAAGACCCCATCAGGAAGACATGCAAGATCTTACTCAGATTTCCTTTCTCATATTTATTGCGTAAGGGATCATACATGGAATCCACTCTACTGGCTGTAGAAGAGCTCATGAAAGGCAAAAGAGGAGCCCACAGGCCTTTCACACCCTTTTTCAGCTCATTGCCAAATGGTGTGTTCATCTTAGAGACTAAATCCTTCCTGTCAAAATATGAAGAGTTCAGTCAGGGCTGGTAATCCAGCACAAGAAGGAGGAGTGAGAAATTAAATGGCGAAGAACTGCTGCAATAAGGGTCTAAAAAAAAAAGGAGGCTGCCACTGCACAGAAATACTTGGAACATCCTGCAAATAGCAATGTTCAAATAAAACACTGTGATGAAAAAATGCTACATTTTATTAATGTATGGTTATGCAGTAACATAAATACATAAAATACATGAATTGCCAGAAAAAATACATTCTCTGTGTATGGCTGCAAATAACCATATTTACAATTGATGGGTTTTGCATGACCCTACAAAACGGATATTATGATACACAGGATTTTAGCAATATAGTCACTAGAGTGAACAAGAAAACCATTTTCCATCAAATTAGTGCCTCCTTCTCCCTAAAAAGTATCTGACTAAAGCAGAGATAATGTAAAGTTCAGCTATCAAAAATGGCTTCATTAAGAACTTTAATGAAGCACATGGGAGCCATTTATTGACTCCTCAACTATTAAGACATAGCATTATTACTGCTTTAATAGTATTTCCATTTTCATTTAGGAAATAACTAATCAAGGGATCAATGTACCAAAGACTTTATTTTCTCTCCCATGGGTCACTGAAAGTACAGTTTTTAAAATGCAAAAAACGTAAAGGCAATTCCCCCCAGTGCCATATCACATAAGCAATTTAAAGAAATAACAAGGAATGCTAAAGGTCAATGGCTCCTGATCTAAGCCATGTTATAAAACAAATGAAAATTGTTCGTGGTAATTCTACCTTTCTGGTGGAAGTAAGAGATCGCTTTCACATCAAAGAGGCTTACCTCCAAAGTATGCAAAGCACCTCCACCCTGACCTGCTGTCAACCTGTGAGACATTTCTATTTCTCAGCCTCACTTAGAATGCAAACTACTGTTTTCCTGGTAGTTCTCACAGCTCCACTTCCTTTGAGGTACAGATGTGTAGCCAAAGAACCCAATCAGATAACACCCATTTACATATTTATAAAGTCTCCTGTAAAATCTCGTATCAATTGTTGCCACTATATATAGCCCTTTCAAAGTATCTTGTGGGCACAAGCGCTCCACTGCACTGCTCCCTTCAGGAGTCCAGATATATCGTATAATGTGATTTCAATGTAAATGTGGCCCATCACACAATCATACCACTTCACAAACTCTTTTCTGCTGGGGTAGCTTAAATCTAAACACACTCAAGCAGCTTGCTGCACTGGAGCAAGATTTCCTCCACATAAAAAAAGTCAAAACCCCCAACACAACAATGCCAAGGAAAAAAAATCTGAACATTTTCTGCAGAAAGATGGGCCGTCTCCAAATCCTTGTGCCCTATCAGACAAATTAAAGTAAATCAAGCATGAAATGAAGCAGAAGAGCCCCGAGATAAGGCTCCTTTAAGTCGTTTACAGATTAGGATAGAGAGAGGTGCATCTGGTCTCTGGCAGTGAAGGAGGCCAGTTTCTCATCTCACAATAGCAGCCTGTGTATAGGATTACCTTACCTTGTCACTGACAAGGGAAAAAGCGCCTGCAAAATGTCTCTAACTAACTTCCTAATGTTCCCAGCTAAGTTCTCTTATTAAAGTATTAACTGTTACAATGATAGAAATAAATTTTGATAAAACAAAATAAAAACAGACACTAGTCTGATTTATGAGCTGGTCAGACACTGATAAACTGGAGGCTCTGCTACCAGCAGATGAGCCTCTTCGCTTATCAGTCAGGATTTCACTGCTAGAGACAGCAGATAACTTCCCAACTGGAATTAGTGATTCAGTGAACTGTATGTTACTGGTCAGACTGGTGCTCTAACAGCACCTAAAAAGGCTTCTTGTGTTATCCGATGGGATTTTGTGCAGCATGCAGTGAGACATTTCCCTGCTGGAAGTGATGGCTGAGCTCAGAGGTCTGCACAGCTCATGGGAAAACTGGTGCTCCTGTGGTGGCAAACCAGCCTCACTCCTCTTATCAGCTTCTACAAATTGCAGCCCTGCCTTCCTGCCTGCCTTCCTTCCTTAGAAAGATGTGTCTCTCCTGCAGCGCCATCATCTGCTTCTGCCTCTGCCCTGCGGCCCCTGTAACCCAGAGGCCATACCAGTGTTCCCACGAGTGACTGGCTCCCACTATTCCTGTGCCACCCCACGGGGGAGAGTTGCCCAGCAGTGCCCAGAACAGCATCCTGGCCAGCCCAGCAGGGTCTCAGCTGGTGGCACTGTCCCCTCAGAGCACACCAGCCCATGGGAGCGCTCCAGCACGGCGCTGAGGACAGCTGCCCCAGGCTTGCAGAGGTGAGGCAGTCCTGGCAGTCTCCCCCTTTCCATACACTTCAACTCTACCACACTCAGCACCTTGTAACTGGGACAAGAACACCCTGCTAAATGACACTGCTACCCTACAAATGCAATACATGCTGTGGTGCAAAGACACATCTTAGCACTTTAACAAACCAAGGTAAGCGTTCTCTAGGAAATCCAGCAGTAATCAAGCAGTGTTATTTATTAAGAAGAAAGCCGGTAGATGCAAGCTATCACATACTCATAGCTGGATGTGTGCAAATCCTTCTTCAAAAGAAGTGAAGTAACAGATCAACTTAAAATTAGTGCCTGCCTTATAATTTCTACCTTTTAGTTCTCTTTGTGAATACTAGAAAAACAGAACGTATTTCTGTGGACAAAAATAATGGAGTTTGAATACCAAAACAGCACTATTAAATAGAAAATATTTTTCACTCCTTAAAGACATTTTACATCACCTGTCCTTGCACAAGGAATAAAGACCTAGAGGATCTCTAATTCCAGTGCCAATATATGTATTGGGTGTTGTGAGGGTGAAACCACATACTATGCTTTCAAATTTGCTGCAGCTCTAGAGTAAAGAAAAACTCCTACCATTATCATAAGCTAGTACTAGATTGAGATAGCAGCAATTTAACCTCAAAGCTCTACAGAAAAGGTGCATGTGCACCCTTATGTGCCAAATGAGAGTATTTTAAATTAGTACTGAGTATTTGTTACTTATATGCAAAGACAGGAATGACACAGAAATCAGAGTATAATTTTACTGAACTAATCCAGAAAGAATGTAGGAAAGGATAGCAGCAAGTATGAAATCGTCCTTCAGGCTTTAGCTGCCAGACCCTAAATTGAAGGTGCTTTAGGAAATCTTTCTAAATTGAAAAAACGAAGGCAGAATGCGCTGCACCTCAACCCAATACACTTTCTCCAACCAGCCCTCCACACCACACTGGATCTTTTACATTCTTCCTGCAGGTTTGGGATATTTGTAAGAGTGTGGCCAGCTCCACACAATGTTCAATCCAACTGAACCAAGGTGACTCCTGCTCCTCCGAAGCTGCCTATGCTCAGACTCCTCTGAAGCAGTGATATCCCCGTACTGGCCTTGTATACTGCACACTCTATAAGGTTTTGAGGATCAGGGGTTTATTTTCTTTCTGAAGACTATTTCACCGCCTTTTCATTTGCCAGACATCACTCACTGCTATGAAAATGAAAAATGTGCCATATTATCACCCAAAGATCTCACGAGCTAACTGTGTTACAAACAGGACAGGTGGATGAAATTATGCATGGAAACACTCCCACAGGAGGCACCTTTCATCCTTCGGAAAGACTGTCTGGGCAAGGGAATGGCAAATGAAATTTCTTTCCTCACTAACTGTCAAGACTAATTTCATCTGTCCCCAGTACTTTCAAGCACAACGCCTCCTTCCCAATGAGAAAGATGAAATTCTGTTTATATGTGAAAAATGACAGCTCTTATTTCACTCCTTCTTACTCTACCTTTTAAACATATACTGCAAAACCGCACCAGAGAAGTATCTTATTGTGACACATATGATGAAAACATGATGAAAAACTATAAGTGAGTGTCTTATTCTGTCTGCATTTTGTATGAATGACTAATCCAAAAGGTAGAAGTGCAGAAGCTCTCTCTGCAAGATGAACACATGTTATTTGCAGTTGATGCTCTTTTTGGAGGTATATGGCAGTGACATGTAAAGGCACTGTAAAACACAAATGTGATCTACCTCTGTTTTGCACTCATTTATTTATGTTAATTTTGATGTTTACACAAATAAATAGAGGATTTCTGGCAAAGGAATAACAAAGCATTTATATTTGTACCCCAAAATTATTCTCAGCAAAATGAGGTAATAATTTCTCTTCTATGCGGAGAACTGATAGATTTACACATCTGTGACCAGTTGATGATATCTAACAAGCACTTACTGCTTGCTGCTTTCAAGTAATAAACTAATTTAAATTATGCCAAAAATGGGTATGCCTTATTTTCCAATTTATTAATACTATGAGAAGGTGACATGCTTACATGACATTTTTAGTGCACCTATTTTCGTAACACACTTATAAAATTCTTAGGACAAATTTTTGTTACCTCATTTATCAGAAAGATTCAAAACTATTTCACACTACGTATATTTCTAAGTTATGTAACACAATTTCACACAAGTTCCTCTAAAAGCTGTAACTGCTGGCATTTCCAAAAGCATTTCCAAACTTGATTGTCCTTCTGAACTATACATGCAAACCAGATTCTTATTGCTATGTATGACCTAGAACAGGATACGGTTATAATAAATGATAGGGATATTAATTACTTTAAGTGCTAATAAGTGACAATTGCACAGAATCACTTCTTTAGTATTTATTACAGTCCTGATTAACTACTTGCAGATTCTTGTTAAAAAAACAAAGGAACTGCAGCAGTTCTAGATTCATCAGTAGTTTTGGTGCTCTTTACTGGTCAGTGTTAAGAGTGTAGTATATAATAAAATATAGTATGACCCTGCTAAGGAATAAGTGTAAGACAGCATTTTAGTCCAGTGGCCTCTATCAAAAAACCAATAAGAGCATTATACAGTTATCCCACTTTTACCACGAATTAGACCTTTGACCACCACCATAATTTTCAGTTATTTTTATGTTCCATTCTCAAAACACTCAAAAGCAACAAGGAAGGTTTCAGAATGCTTATGGATCTGATATGTGAAAATGAACTCCACAGATGAATGGATTCTGAAAATACAAAATGCCACTCTACTTTCTGTTTTGTACGTGTATTACCTAGTGCAAAGCCTCTGAGGAGAGATCCTCAAAGCCATGGGCATCTGCAATATAAACATAAACTTTCTCTGATAATTAAGTATACTAAATACAGATCAAGATATATGTTGGTTACCTTAGACTTCAAGACGACACCAAAATTGAATTTTTTTTGTAATCAGTACAATGCAAGTGAGTGCCATGATGCAGGTCATTATTGTATCCAGCCATGGAGACTCCCTGTTTCAACAGGTACATAGTCAAGACCAGTGAACACCAAGACTTGGGTTCACACTCCAAGGTCCATGAGATGCCATATGCACTTATACCCCATTAAAGTACTTCAAACAGATTTAATTTTCAATTGCTTACCTCTAACTATCTATGAAACAACTTAGTGATTTAGCCAGTCTAACCAGAATCAATTTTAGCTGTATGAAACTTTTGTTATTCCTTAAAAATCTCCCATTAGAGCTACAGACAATATTCTGACACTTTATAAATGAAAATTGAACTATTGTAAGTCATGAGCTTAATTTCATTGATTTATACCATAAAGCAGATTTAAACTGACTCATGCACTTCCAAACAAAAACAATACAGTGGAAGACAACTGAATGCATCATACATTGAATAACTTTACAATACCTTACAAAATACTCATCTGACTTAAGGTGTTATATTTTTAACAGACTTAAGTTATGAATTAAAACAGGATTTGATATATTTAAAGAAGAACTGTAAAAGAGTCATGGTGTATTGAACTCTGTTCCTGTACTGCAGATCTGATTTCACTGAAGCAAAGCTGGTCAAAATAAGAGATCTTTGAAGATCACAAACTGTTACCAGCAGTTTTAACAAACTAAGTGTGTGCAGGATGATCAAGTTTGATAGACTATGTAAAATCAAATCTTAAAATCAAATCAGCAACACATGCAGCAACTTCCCAAATCAATTTCTCCATATTTCTTAGGAAGTACATGTATTCTTATTACATTGCAAGTATAGACATTTAATGTAAAGTAGCTGAGAGAACTGATTAAAAGAAAGACATAGGAAGATAGAGGTAGGTAAAATGACAGATTACTCTTAGCATCCAGGAAGGCACAATTTTAACTGCTATTGTCCAAGACTCTTAAGCTGACTTAAGACATGACCATATATCCCAACAGTGCTTCCATACATTTTTCCAGGCATACTAAAATTTTTTTTTGTTAAAATAAAACTCATTTGACACCTTTGTAAACCTATGTTGAAAAGAATCCAGACTTAAGGACTTATGATAAATAGTGCTGAAGACAGCCCATCAGCCTAGAGCTCAAGACAGAAACAAGCCCCTCTGTGCCAACATCAGTGGTCTTTGTTGGATGAAGCATGTACTTTGCACAGTAGAAGCACTAAACTTCATTTCTGTTCAAATAAAACAACATACAAAGTAAATAAAATGAAGAATGAAACCTTCAGCTGCTCTCTCAACAGTCCCTATAATAACTCTTAAAAAGCACAATAACCAGTATTATTATGCTAAGCAGCACCTACGCATATAGTAGCATCCAGTGCTTCCCTCCATAAGCTCATGGTCTTACAAACACTTGAAAAATCCACAAATACTTGCTTTAAGACTTATAAATACATTCAAGTGTTCTTGACTGTACAAACTTGCAGCACCGAAGCCATTTTTAAGGGGGGTGTCTGAAAAAATTATGCAACTGCTCTTCATCAAAATAATTTTTTTTTCCTTGCTCTCAGGACTCTGACACTTGAAGTAGGGTAAGAAGTGGAGCAGTGGAAGAGGGAAGAAATTTTCAAAAATGGTTTAGTTTGAAATACTCTAATTCCCATTAGAAGCATGCAACTACTTTATCTTTCTTCTTTTGCCATTAATTACAAATAAATTCATCTTTCTCTTGTGAAGCCTGAAGTTTGTTGTTGTTAGATGAGTTACATTCAAACTCCAACAAAAAAAGATGAAGCCAACATTGAAATTCATCTCACAGTCCAGAATTTACTTAACGGCCAGCCTGTGCGCTGTGATAAACGGAATGATGATCCGGCAACATGTCTTTATCCATGGTTTGCTTTAATTAACGCCGGCTTGTTTGTTGAAAAGATGATTAATATGCCAATGAAAATTGCATAATTGAATACCACAACACTGGCACAATCAGAAAGACACATGCAGTTTTTTGATTAACATTTATTATTATTATTATTATTGTGTGTTTTAATGTACTCTTCTCACTATGAAATGATGCAGTTTTTGACCAAGAGGTGAGGAAATACCAGGTTAAGTACAAGATCTTCTGTGGGCAACAAAAAAGATACGATGCAATTTAAGCATGCAGAAATAGTTAGTTGGTCAAGTAGCCATTTTTCCAAACTCAAAATAGAAGCAAAGCCACCTCAGAAAAAAGAAACAGAGGAAAAATAACAAACGATAACAAAAAGCATAAACACAAACATCAAAACCACAAATGGCAAAGACTATTTAATAAAATGTATGAAAAATACAAATAAGTATGATAAGAATGAGTATGTGAAAAGAAGAGGAAACAATTTTTAAGAAACAGAAATTATAAGAAACTTTTTCTGTAAAAGTACCACATTAATAAAGCACTAAAGTACTATCCTTTCACAGAACTTCACCTGAACAACTGTCCTGACTGCAATTTGTTAACATACTCATCTAATTCATGTTATGACTGGCACAACAGTGCCAATAAGATATAGATCAGGTTTTATTTTATCTATACTTGGTTGGTTTTCCTCTATTTACTTATTCTTACCATCCAAATTAAGGGAGATATTAATATTATTTAACACTGATTCTCTTGCAAAAACTAATTTTAAAGGCCAGGAAGATCCCTTTTCTGAATATAAAACTGAATTCAGACTTGCATACCAATTCAATAGGATATATAATAATTCTAGAGACACTTCCTATTCTGGAAATAAGTCAATAGTAAAACTGACAATTTTTGAGCTAAGGTAAGGCAGAAATCTTCACAGAGTTCTCCTCCAAAATTAGCATCTACTGACTTCATACTTTCTTCAGTGCTTTAAACAGGCACAAGAATTTTCTGATAACTGAAGTTCCATTATTTAGATTAATAAACACTTGCACAGGATAACACAAAGCAAACACTGCTGCACCTTTACTATAAACAAATAAAACACCAAGGAAAGATTCCCACTTATTTCTTTCTACAAAAAGCAACACAGGTAGTAAGATTTCTGCAAGAATTTCTTTCCAAGGATCCTCACATTGTCCTTAGATGGATGAGGGGACAACAGAAAGAGAAAACTCCCACAGGAAAGGACTACATGCTCTAGCTGCAACCTTTAATGATTTTTGTGGTTGAAAAGGGACTACAGGAGGTACTGCGTGCCTCTCATCACTCCCCAGATAACACCTGATCCTCAGGACAAGTAGTGAGAGCTCAGCTGAGTAAGTAACACAGCCTGGAAAAGCAACACTTTGCAGTGAAAGAAGGAACCCATCCTTCCTGCTTCATCATCAAATGCCACCTGTTCTGCCCTACGCTCCAAGCACAGATTCCTCAATACTTTGCTTTGAAATGAGTATATTTTTGTAGAAAAATCCTATGTAAGGTAAGCACATTGGAGACACATGAAACTTACATAATTTCTAAGCAATAGGATCAGCAAGGTCTCTCCCAGCTTGCCTGTGTCTTTGGGAGACACTGATTTTCAAGTCTGCAGTTTAGCCTGGGGGATGTTTAAGCTCCTGTAGACCTGCATTTTCAACTCTGGAAAGCACTGCAAGGGTAAACAAGATGAAGGTTTTGCTTTTGAAGAGTCACAAAGCAGCCACAGGAGCCACAACTGCAATTCTTCACACAGCCATTCTTAGGAAAACTAGAAAAGGTCCTTTACCTTATGAAGGGAACAGTTTTTCTCAGTTCTTAGAACTAAGAAAAAATACAAGCTATCATATTAATTTGGGGCAAAGAACCATATCTACTGAAGAACTGTCTGAATGAAAAAAAAATCATTTTGGAAATATTTGATTGCTGAAAAGACACAAACATCTTAAATGAAACCATATAAAAATACTTGATCAAAATCAAAACAAGTTAGAAAGCAGATCTGCACTGAAGAAAAGTTCATTCTTAGGCATAAGTCCCTGACAACAGAAACCATCGAGGAACTCCTTCAGCTTTCAAGGAATGTAAAACTTCTCAGGGGCATGATCTGGGGAAGAAGGAACTGGATGGAAGTGCTGAGGCCCCCCACCATACACAGCACCTATACCAGGAGAGACTCAGCCCTACACGAAAAGCTGTCAGGAGACATACTACCTTGTCCACTATGGGGTCCCATAACCAGATCAATCTTTCCAGTTTCTCTGATAATGTAATCTTGCAACCTGTTTTCCAAATATCTTCAAGTTGTGGTATCAGCAGGTTCAAACTTTAAGTTACAATAGATACCACTCTTCATATCACTGTGTAGATTGCAGAGGCACATACTGCAATTTGCTTAACTGCAGACCATGCCTGCTGTCCTGGACCTTTCTAGATATGAATTTCATAGGTCTTTTTCCTAAAATTTTATATGAAAAATTTATATAAAAAAAAAAACCAAACAATGTTCAGCTCTACAGCTACAAAGTTTGTTTCATTTTTTTGCTTTTTAATGTACCTTACTTTTGAAGTAAATAAAATATTTTGATTTTTTAGTTCTCAGAGTTTTTCCTAAGTACTGTAAGCCTTCTATAGGGTTTCAAAAGTAATAGAGGTGATAAGGTAGAGGTGTGCAAAAGCATGATCAAGCAAATGTTCTAATAAACAATCCTCCACTTAAGGAACCAGAGATCACCAAATGAAATATTCAAACAGCAGATTTAAAATTCACCAAAATAAATTTATTTTTCTACCCAGTAGCAGGGCAAGAGCATGAAGGACAAAGCTATAGCAATAACAGAAATTCATACAAGCAAAGTTCATCAAGATTATCAAACGTAAATGTAATGATGCAACTTTTGATCAGGAAAGCTGTAGACTGCAGAAACCAGGTAGGTATAACAGGGGAAACATCGCTGTCTGTCTGCCATGTGCTTATCATCTATCCCAGTTCATTCATTACTGGCCGCTGCCACAGACAGATAGGATTCTAATTAGTTCACAGCTGCCCAGCAGACCCTTAAGACATTTCTTCTGCAAATTCAATGTATGAAACTTTTAAACATTTTCTACAAATTTGTCTTCTACAGTCTGCAATCACTATAATTATTTTTCCTGGTTTTTTTTTCTTTTTTTTCCAAATAGTTTTCAGTGTTTTTCTGCTAGAGACATATGAAACCTAGCATGCAACTGGTTTAGTCTCACTGCAATGTCAGACGAAGATTTTAATTCCTGAGTAGGTTTATTATTTTAATTACCTTAATCAAATAATTAAGTTATTGAGTAAAGACAAATGAATAAATCCTTACCAAGAACAGGTCTCTTTACATCACTGCCAGACGGTGCCCTAATAATTCAGTACCCTATTATTTTAGGAAAACCTTTTGTTAATGATTCTTAAGCCAGATTCACTCAAGGTGATTATGTTCACATATAAGGCAGTTCGAATCAATCAGTTTGGGAGTACGGTTTCCTGAGGATCAGATGGTTTATTAAATACAGGTATCAGATTTCTTCTTTACTAATATGCAATTCAGTATTTAAACATCCAATATATATTGCATTAGGTCTCTTTATTAGAGATGGGTGTTTATCATTTATGATACTTCCTTCATCTAGAGATTAGATGGAACCATTGTGGACATGTGAGTTTCACTGACTTGGGAAGGGCTACTTTCTGAATAACTGTTCTCTAAATCAGTGAGGCACTCCCTATGTGGCCTTACCAGTTTCTGGACTTTTCATTCCATATACTTTATTCACCCTCTTTCCTTGAATACAAGCTGAATTGTAGGTTAGGTTAATAAAATTAATTGCTTTATTCATCTGTTCAACTATTTTCTTAACGATTCTGATCCATATTACCATGTTTGTGAATGCTACTGATTTATAATATTTCTTTGCATGTTCTTTTTTACTGTAAAATGTTTTCTTCTATTAATTCCATATGCTGTTTTTCAAAGATTTACTTTAAAAGAAATTATTTCCTTGTCATGATAGGACTCATTCTTACAACTGTTCCAAAGAAGGATAATGTTGTACTAATACTTTAAAATCAGGAAGAGATTGGCCTGGATAACAGACCTATCAGTGTGATATTGATAAATGACAAAGCAGTTTGAACAAATGATATACAGCTTAATTAATAAGAAATTAAATAAAAGTAATAAAATTACTGCCAATCAACATGTGTTTGGGGAAAACATATTAAAATACTAAGTTTGTGTTTTCTATTAAGCAAGTCATGCTTAACTGATAAAATCATATGCCACCACTTGTTACATTTACTTTTCTGTAATGTTGACTTAATACAGTGTTCCATTTTAATTAGGGCTAAGACACCACTAGTCAAAAAATAAAGCTTAGTAGAAACTGGAAAAATGACAAATATATCCACTCAGCTGGTCACTGAGTGGATGTATTTATAGTGAAGCCTGGAAAGCACTGGTTCTTGATTGTAGTACTTAACATACTTATGAATGAATTAGAAAAAAGAATCAAATCATTTAATGATAAAAGCTGAGGAAAAGAAAACAATTGAAGAGGACTAAATAATGAAGAAGGCTGGTACAGGACAGCATAATTAGCTGGCAAATCTGGACTCACTGCATGTGTGTGGTAATAGAGAAAAACAAAGTGCCCACGGGACCAAACAATGCAGGACATACCCACAGGGCAGGGGACTCACTTCTGAGAAGCACTGGCTACAAAAAAATGTTTGGGAATTCGGGCCTCTTATCAGCTGAGCAGGATTTCCCAACTGAACACTGTAGCCGAAAGTGGAAACGCACAGTAGTGAGTGCTCCTGATCAGTAGCAATGGAAATACATTGTGCTGCAGTGGAAAGGTTATATTAAAGGGGTAAGATGCCTGGCACTGCTTCACCATAATTGTGTGGCCAGTTCTCTTTTTCTAGTTCCCAGGAAAAAAAATAGCTGAAAACTTTGAGGAGGTTTATTGGAAATATAATAAGTTAATTAAAAGGCTGGAAAAGATGTCTTATAGTAAAAGAGACAATAAATTAAATCTCCTCCGATTATCAAAAAGAGTGCTGTGGTTTGACTTGGACGTGCACATATATAAAAGACAAAAATAAATATATGATAGTGTTCTTGATCAAGCAACAAAAGATACAGCCAAGATGTTATTACATATTACAATGGCTGAAAACTGCAAGTAGGCAAATTTAGAAGACAGGGAACTAGACTTGTTCAGTCTAAATAAGAGAAGACTTCAAGGGGAAATTAACAGCAGCCTTGCTGTTAGGAGGAGGTAATCAAAAAGGTGGAAGTAGGCTTTTAACAGCGATCCATGCCAGGAGGACAAGAAACACTAGACACGAATTTGGACTAGAAAGATTCAGAATGGATGTGGGGAGACACTTTATCATCAGGACAGTAAAGCATTGGAACAGGTTGTCCCAAAAGCACATCCATTCTCCATCCTTGGAGATTTTCAAGATCCAATAGGATAAAGGCCCAGTCCTCCTGGTGTGATCTCAGAGCCAACCATGCTTTAAGCAGGAGGTTAGACCAGAGTTACCCTGAGGTTCCTTTCAATCTGAAGTACTATAGGGTAAAATATTGTTTTAAGCATATGCTGTGCTTCAAACTGTAACTAAATTTTGCCCTAAAATATACCTTTTGCTTTATGGCTTGTCAAACCAGATGTTTTCTCCTGGTCTTTTAATTTATACACTTTATGAATTTCTCATTTGCCTACATGTTTTACTTAGTAGACTTAGTTTCAAATAGTCTACATGTGGTGAATGAGTGGTTTGGCCACTTAAAAATGTACAAACTGTTGCACATGTAGCAGTTATTAAAGCAGAATTTACATTTATCAATGCACTGATGTCAAGTTGAAAAAAACACCCTAAGAGAAGGGAGATGACAGGAAAAACATCAAACACTAACACAACACTTTTAAGTTTTCCTTCTTTTTCTCTGCAAAAGCATCAGAGAGATTGAAGAACAGACTAACCTCATTTAAGACTCCCTCAAATTCAAGTTTTTAACAGATCATGAATCATTAGCTTGCTATTCACATCAGCCTAATGAAGTGCCTTTACATTTAATGTAAACCACAGACACAGCAAAAAATCCTCTGCTACATCTTTCCAGGATAACCCCTACAGTATGTGATCATAAAGCTTGTGGTTACCTATAACAAATTTTGTGAACAAGCAGAATTGTAAGTGACTCATGCTTACTGCGCTCTCATGATTTATACAACTTAATAAAAGAAGCTCCGGGAGAAAATGAGACTAACATAATCATAGCTTTGAGCATATAGAAAAGTGGACTGTATTGTACATTAAATTAATGTCATAATGGAAAGAACTCACTGGGTGTCATTCCCAAGACCCCCTGACTTGGCCACTTGTCATGGATTTTTGAAATATGTTCTACTTCACACACCAAACCAATTCATTGTTTACATATCAGGATCTTTACATGGTTGTTTTAACTGAATGGGGATCCCAAGATATAAAAGCTGTGGAAACAGTCATGTCCTGTGCTCCTAATGACTTGGTACTTCTACCGAGGCTTAAGGTGCATGACTGTTTTTGTAATAAACAAAATATCATTACAAACATTAACTACATACCCTCAAAAGCCCTAGTGAGTGGTGTATTCACACACAGAGTGGGATGTAAATCTTTGAAAAATGTATCTACTGTTTTATTTTCCTTTAGATATACTATGGATGTGAACATGATTTCCAGAGTTTTGATAACCTACCATCCTCAAACACTGTAACTGTAATTGCATTGCTCAGTGTCTGCAGAGAGAAAAAAAAAAAGAAATCAAGCTGTAGATATTTTAAGCTAGGTAGAAAGAACTTTGCTATTCAAATTTAGAGAAGTTGTTCCCTCTGTGTGACTTAGTTGGTCACGAAGGAGTTCTGTGCAGAAGAAGAAAATAAGATTTAAGACACCTTAACCCTAGAGATATTTGTAACTTTTTTTTTTTCTACACTGAAAGAAGCCTTATGACTTTTCATTTTCTTTCTGCTTTGTAAATTCTCTAAAAATAACCTCCCTAAAATCTGTTCAAAAGCATGTAGGCAGTGTTTATCTGCACTCTCAGAACAAGGATGGCTTTGTTGAAAGTGTTTCCTGATACTGGAGTTGGCCATTCAGTGTGCTTTCAAATACATTTTATACAAAACAAAAATGTTAAACATACATTCAAATACATTAGTCAATTTTGAAGTCTGAGGAGCAGAATTTGGCCCCAATTATCTTTTTCTTGTATTTAACTAATCTTATTTCAAGATCCTGTAAATTAAACAGAAATAACAGTGTAACTATTATCAAGAAATATCAAACAGGAAACTTTACAGTTATTACCCTGACATAACTGAGGAAGCAAGTTAATTCAGGAGAGAATTTGAGTATGTATTTTATTTGAATTACGAGCAAAATTTAAAATTCAGCTATTTAAACTGCAGTTAACTGTTCAAAACTGACTTCAGCTGCCTAAAAACTTGATGTCACGTATAAGAGATACATCCAGATTCTGTCTACAGTAAACTGAGACAGACATGTTCCAAGAGGTAAAATTATCCCCCTTGTAGATAACTATCTTAAAAGGGAAAGAGTAAAGGTGCTTATCTCGCTTCATTGACTAAAGACTACCTTAAACTAACCTAGAGATTACTATATTTAGATAAGACAAAATTAAAAGGACTATCTATACATTTCTTGTAATGCTGTTCTTACCAACGGGGAAATATTTGAAGGGCAGCAAAATATACTTTACCAGAAACACAGGCAGCAAAATTAGAATGAAAAATTCCCACAAAACATGGTCTTGGTACCCAGTGGGACAGAGATGATAGTGACTCTTCACCCACGTTTTAATCTATCCATAAATTCATATTTCACCAATAAGCTTATAAGAATACACTGTGGAAAGCCTGGGTCCAGCAATACCCAGTGGTGATAGTGGATAGATGTTAGTGACATCAAAAAGGCTGAGGTCCTAACTGCCTGCTTTGGTTCGGTTTTTGATTCTAAGGTGTTCCATCAGGCTTCCCAGGTTCCTGAGCTTAGCAGTAGTAGTCTGCAGCACTATCCACAGGATTGGAAGATTAACTAAGGGAGCACTTGAGCAAACTGGACATACACATGTCCACGGGACCAGATGGGCTGCATCCAAGGACAATGAGGGAGCTGACCAATGTCCATTCCTCATTAGCTTTGAAATGCTATAACATCTATGAGGAGAGAAGCTCCCGGATGACTAGAAACAGGCAAACATTATGCCAGTCATCAAGAAGGACAAGGAGGAGGTTCCAGGGGGTTTTAACACAAACTACATCTGTGGGAATGGTATGAAACAAATTCTCCTCAATGTCATGACCAGGTATATACACGATAGGAAGGTGGTCTGGAGCACCTGGCATGGATTTACTGAAGACAAATCACACCTGACCAACCTCACTAACTCCTAGGATGAGATGACTTGTTTTACAGGTGAGAGGGGACAACAGTGGGTATTGCTGGACCTTAAAAACGCTTTCCACAGTGTATTCTCATAAACATATTGGTGAAATACGAGTTTATGGATAGATTAAAAAGTGAGTGAAAAACCAGCAAAACCAGTGAATCAAAGTAGTGTGTACAGCAGTATGAAGCCCAGTTAGTAGTGTCCTCTCTCAAGGGGCAATTCTAGGACCAGTGATATTTAACATTATTATTAGTGGTCTGGATATTAGGAAAAAATGCCCTTGAGGTTTGCAAATAATACGAAATTGATGGGAGCAGCTGAGAACCACCGGAGAGCACAGCTATTGCTCGGAGACCATAACAACTTGGAGAAACGGGCTGATAGAAACCAAATGAAGTTCAGCCGAGGCAAATGCTGAGTCCTGTTGCTGGGACAGGTTGGCTCCAGGCAACATTACAGGCTGGGCACTGCCCAACTGGAAAGTAGCTTTGCTAAAAAGAATCTGGGAGTAGACAATTTGGCCTTTTATCCTTAGCGTGCTCTTGCAACAATGAAGGCTTGCTGCATCCTGGGCTCTGAGTGAGTCTGTCGAGCAGGATCTACACACACATACCGGGTGAGTCTGGTGGAGGACCACAAGACTTCCAGGGAACTGCAGCAAGGGGCAGCTGAAAGAGCTGGGAAGGTTGCTATTAGGACAGGAAGGCTATGGGGCTTTATCTACTGTATGCAAACGTGATAGAAGGGCTTAAAAAACAACACAAAGCCACTCTCCTATTGCTCAGGGAGAAGACAAGAAGAAAAAAACACAAGTAAAAACAAGGAAAAATTTTAACAATTTCCACAACATAAGGTAGGCAAACATTAGAACAGCTAAGCAAGGAAATCACTGCTGAGAAAGTCTGTGGATTCTCCATTCTTGGTGATCCTTAAACCTTGACCAGGTAAGGCTCTGAGAAACCTGACTTAAAGTGAGCCCAGCTTTGAGCTGGAGTTAGACTAGATCACCTCTGGAGGTATCTTCTAATTAAAATGATTGTATGATTCTAAATGGTAGTAGTATTCATAATTACTAATTAATACCTATAAATTAATAATTGATACATTAATACTTAATGTCCTCCTGAATTGAGGCTCTCCTGGATGAAAAACTCTGATTACATTTAAAAAACATTACCAGTTAAAGGAAAATATTTTGCATAGTAATCTAAATAAAAAGCCCAGTTTTGCTCTTATTCATAATTCTTGTCAGTTATTATGCTTTTTTTTTCCAATATGTAAAACATATTTTAAATACAAATCAGAACTAAAGACAGGGTCAAGACTTAATAATTTAGTTCTTAATTGAAGTTCAGTGGAATATAGGTAACAACACTGAAGAAAAGGATGTAGAAAATCTCACTTCAGCAGCTGCTTATCATTACATATATCTAGAAGTCTCTTTATTCTGATTCCACAGATGTCTAAACTCAAATACAGTTGCATTCTGGGCTGGTAGGTTAATATCCCTCAAAATCTATAGAGATGAAGAGACAAAGAAAGAGGTTCTCCACCCTCAGAGCAATTCAAACATACCTGAACAGTGAAGAGTACAGCATAGAGCACAGGTGGCACATTTGCTTTCACAAGATAACTTGTGATAGTGACCACAATTTCATAAAAACTCTGATCTAGGAACCAGGACAGGTGATTCCCATTTTGTTTCACCCTCAGAAAACTCCAACCCATTTCTTTTGTCTCCAAAAAGATTTTTTAGCCAAAAACTCAGGATGTAGATGACACCTTAGGTCATCATCTAAGGACACAAAGATGCAGATTTCTGTGCACTCCCCCAGAATTCAGTATATTTTTGGATGGAGAATCAGTTAATTCAAAATAAAATTAATTCTGGAAATACAGACATGAATGCAGCTCCTTCCCTTCCTAACTAGGTGCCCTAACCTCAGGACTACAAAACCCAACACTAAAAAAATGGAAGATGGGAGAAAAGGGTGTTTAAAAAAATAGAAAAAATAATTTTCTTGAGCTATGAGCCAAGAGTCATTTTGTACTGTGAGGGTGGTGAGGCACTCGAGCAGGTTGCCCAGAGAAGCCATGCATGCCCTATCCTTAGAAATACTCAAAGCCAGGCTGGATGGGTTTTTGAGCAACCTTGGCTAGTGGAAGGTGTCCTTGCCTATGGCAAGAAGGTTGGAACTAGATGATCTTTAAGGTCCCTTTAAGGTCCCATTGTATGATTCTATCCAATATAAAATTGTCTCAACTTGTTCTGTTCTTTTTACTTCCTACATATTTTTTCCCAGCATGTGATGAGTTTTCTTATTAAGTTTCCAATAAAATATCAAATGATTAACCAATATCAAATGATAAAGAAATGTATCAAACCCAAAGTAACATATTTGTGGATGAATAAGTTTCTCAGTTTTGGTAGCTTCCTAATGCCTGGAAATCATAGCAGGGATTTTCAGGAAGAAAATCAAAAAGAAAAGCAGGACATGTTGGTTTGGGACTCCAGTGATGCTGGAACTAAGACTCTGTCCTCCCCTCTTCACAGGCTGCTATCGCCTCAGTGAAAGTAATCCATAACACTGAAATGGAAACCATGCATTGCTGTGCTGTAACTACATTAGACCACTCTAAGAGAAAAGATACCCTCAGTATAGCTCGAATAGCCTGTCTTCTGCAGGGCTGTAAACAAGTCTTTAAATCAATAGCTATGCCAGTGCAACATTACTGACACCACATGCTTACTGTTTTTCCAGTCCAAGTAGAACATGTCATAAGTTTCATGCTGTATTTTCTGACAAGTTACAGTTTTGTGTTAAACTTAGACTTCAAGTGACCTGACATCAACAATGTTTATCTACCACTTAGGCAGCTAGATACTAAGACATGTTTCCCTCGTTTCTAGATCAGCCATGCCAGCCTCAATCCCCATTCTGTCGCTCTGACTGGGAGCCACCACAAGCAGCAGCATAAAGATTTTTACAGGAGGTTAGGGGGCTCAGAGCTTGTCTCCTGGTGATAAAATTAGAGAGGAGAATTAAAGTGATTACGCTCTAAAAATGACTTACTAGAAGTGACAGGTTTTTTTAACCTAAATATTTTTTAAGTACCAAATTTGTCACTCCTGTAAGTTATATGCTACTAACTGTAAAATTATTTTATTGCAGCACTAAAAGAAATGAAGTACTTTTAGTGAATGCTTTTAGATAAATCAGGAAGCTTGTATTCAATTCACATTTTATTTGCTTATATAAGGATTCTTTTATTTTTTACTGAGTTGCTGCAGACCTCTGAATCACGAAAAGTGTGTCCCCACAGCACTGTCAGTTCCAGGTTGATCTCTCCTGAGCCAAAGCAAGCCACAGAGCAAGGTAAAATGAAAAACTAGGTAGTTACAACTGCTGAGGTGGTCTAGTAATGATTTATAAGATGCATCCAAAGTAGAAACACAAAGTATTACGTCATCCAGACTGCACAATAATTATTTCACACAAGTCTGAATACTGTGTGTGCCAGTAGGGTCAAATCCTTCCTGTTATACCTCAAGACCCCCCACTCAATTTAGACTCTTTGCCCTCTGTAAACCCCACTCCACCACATTCTGGTCTGCAGCTTCTTTTGCAAGATGCAGCAGTAACAAAGTAAATTTGAAAGAACAAGAAAGGCCAAGACACATCTGCCATAAAGAGCCTTCCGGTTCACCAGCTTCAGCAGATCACAAAGTTGTTTCAGTTTTCCCTTAGATCTTGTTCTGGGACCTAGTAGCATTTCCTGTTTTACATAGCACCCCAGTCTCCAAATCTGCTTTTCAGTGCTTGGAAGATGCTATTTCTAGTGGCAATAATAGGATGATGCCTTCTTCTTGAAGAACCTACACCACAACTCTTTTCCCCATTAATCTTCCTCTTTCAAGAGGACTACAGTGAAGAGTCTGTTGGGAGAAAAGGAGCACCTATAGGATTTGTCTGAACTACCACCTTTAGTTATCTATGTCCAAGTCATCACAGCTTTAGAAGTACATATTATTTAACTGCAACTGAAATCCTAAATCAGGACCTAAATTTCCTCTTGAGCGAATGGCACCATGACTCTCCTTTGCAGGTGGTAGTGAGATATCCTGTTGATTTGTGTATGGTCATAAATGAACACCCATAAATTCTTCCCTAGCTTGGTGTCTGGACTAGTATTTGAGGACTAGTTATTTGACTGAAGATACCTTGCAGCCATTCTGCAGGGCAAGCCATACTATTATCTGAGTTAGACAAGTTCTATTATAATCTAAAATTTCAGAAGACCATCTACCTTGACTTAAAAGCCTCATTAAATTCAAGATGACTGGGGTGGGAAGGGGGGTGTGGCTCACATGGGTGTGAGACTTCACTGAAGAGATACAGTTAGGCATAACTTGGCAATTAAATTCATAATTATAAGAAATAAAGAATACCCATTCTCTACACTATGCTTTTAAAGCATGGGAATTCGGTACAGAAAAAAAAAAAAAAACAAAAACTTGATGATTTGCTTCTGTATTAAAACTGAGTTTATATACATTGATTATGAATAAAGTACACCATTATGAAGATGAAATTAACTATATCTGTGCTAAGTACAGTAGGATTTCATGGTTGTCAGTAAACCACACTGTAGCCTCTGAAAAACTACATATTGGGCCTGAGGACTAAGTCTTCAGATGTGCCTTTGTTTGTTTGTTCTTGGCTGAGCATCTGTCCTAGTTCACTTACTAAAAATTCATAAAGGTAACAGGTGACCTAAAAAGAACGTTTTAAATGATATGATAGAAAGATCGAGTGGTTGGTTGTGAATATATTTGATGATATATACACAAGATAGATATTTAGAGTGTTTGTAGTACATGTTACTACAAACAGGCATAAAAACATAACGTGAGGTTATGTCTTTTAATTTTCTCCCTTCTGGTACATATGGAAAACATTAAAAATGGATGCATTCTCTGTTCCTTCAATGTGCAAACATCCAGATATGCACGTGACAGGTTTTAACACCTGAGCATTTGAAATCATTATAATTAGCACTTAGTAAACTATTCAGGGGAATCTGTGAAAATAAATTCTGGTATTTGTTCTCAGAAAGGTTTAGATTGGTGCCTGTCTCAGATATGTAAAAAATATTAGTTTTAAAAAAAAAAAAGTCTTCAAAGGAGGGGCGATCATTGAAACTTCGTCTTCAAATAATAGCTTTAAATCATGTTTTTGAGATTGGGATTTTGATTTGATTATAATTTATAATATAACAGGAAATCTTTAAATCTGAATGAGAGATTTGCTAGTTTATAGTCGCATACAAAGTACCAAATACTGTAGGACACTGCATAATGTAAGAGATTCAAATAAAGATTTCAGAAGTTATATAGTATCAATTTAAAAGGAAACTAATTCTTCATAAAACAGATTTCTTCTTAGAAAAATTTCAGAAACAATCTAAAACATCCAGAAAGCTGGAATTTATAAGCAACTGCTTTCCTTTCTGCTTTTTTTAATGTGTGTGATAAACTTTGCACCTCAAATGTACCAAATGCAAAAAGTATTACTGTCTCTGAGTTCAATGGATGAGACACACCAGCCATAACTATCTCCAATACACTTATTTAGCCAAGGCCTAAAACCTTTGTTTCCTCTCCATAGCATGTCTTAATAAAAGACGAATAAAGAGAAAAAAATGACAAAAGGGATATCAATGCCAACAGCTTCTTTTCCAGAGTCTTTACACTGTATTCATAACCTGAAGTACAAACTTGGCTGGAGGGAGAGAACATTAAGGAGGGGGAAGCTTGCCCTCTTCATCATATGTATTTTAACTTACATCTAGAACCATTCATATTGTATGCACAATCTAAACAAAACTGTTATGTTGAAAAGGAGAACAAATTCTGTTTAAAATAGTAATATCAATTAGAAATAACTAGGAAATTTTTAAGTCTGGTAACATAAAATGCCAGATCTTCGAGTCATTCACATACGGCTGATGTAACTCTGAGCTGTACCGTACTATTACAAGCACTAAGCACAACACAGAGCATGTGACAAATTTACATGGACTCTGGAGATAAAAATCAACCAGTGAGTCTCAGTTATCTGATTTCACATTTACTGTCAAAGAGCAATAATCTGTCATTTCAGAACACAAAGGGGAAGAATGATGTTCCTTATTGCACAAAGACATCTCCTTACTTTAGATTATTTCCAAATGCAGCTACTGCTTAAAGGTTTGGAGTCTGATCCTTTTTTCCATAGCACAATGACAAAAAAAAAAAAAGCTCAGAAGCCAAGGACAGGGAAAGAGCTGATTTAGCATTTTCCCATTCTAAAATCCCCTGTGAAGGGTTTTAAAGTGTGAAGAAGAAGTGAGAATAGGTAGGTAACACGCACTAGAGCTAGTTCCATTATTAACTCTTCCTCCGCAATTTCAGGAAGGGTTAGAAAGCAACAGGGAAGGCTGATGGGGGGAGAGGAAAGGAAAATTTTTTTTAGTTCTTTGATATTTATTTATTATTTAATCTGATACAAGAAAATAAGAATCACACAGAATGACTATGAAAAGAAACATGCTGGAATAACTTGAGACTTCTTGTTGATTCACATTTTTATTATTCATATTTGATAGCACAGGCAAAATCTAGACAGTGGGGATAGGGGAACAAAAGAAATTTAAAAAAAAGGATTCTTCACATTCTCTAAAGAGAAACTACGTAACTCTTCCTCAAGTTAAGAAACACTCCCAATGGCTTCCTTTATCTCCCCCTCCTGCCTTCAACTATTGTCCTGAAAAGCACTGTTTCAGAAGCTCTTCCTTCTCCCTCTTCCTACTAGCACTCCACATAATCAGTCTCAAAATTAAACCACACTACATACACAGTCTGAATTCATTTTTCTGTCAATTCACAAAACTTGTTATGTTCAGTCTCTAAAAGTAACTATTCTTTCCAATTTCTGGTATAAAAAACTCGTGCTGACAGTTCAACTGTTATTAGCACAGGCTGGCGTGGTGATTTCTTCTCCAAAGCATTTATCACACCAGCTTTCACTATACCCAAAATTATACCATTAAAATAGCATATCTACGTGTCCCAACAGCATTAACTCTTTCCTTCAAATTGTCTCTTTATAAAACAGAATTCCCTGAGATCCCTGGCCAAGACTTCAAGACTCCATTATTCCAAGTAAGCTCACATTTAACACTACTGCCTTTAAAACCCTGGTTTAATTGATGCTAGGTAGTTTTGAACTAGCATACCACCTCCTTAAAGCTCACTTAATGGCATTATCTGTTTCTATCCAGCAGTGTAACTACTAGTCTGATTAAGTATTGCATCCTGCTCCCACAGACATGTTTAACTTTACAAACCACTATATATCAGAGTTAGATACCTAAACAACTTTGCAGATCTTAGACAATATCTCTCAATAATTACTACAAAATCATTTCTATCTCATCTTAGATCACACCTTCAACAGGAAAGCTCAGATTAGCCACAATATTTTCTACACAATTAAACCCCACATGATGAGACAATGCTCCAGAGGATCATCAGAGGACAGTGTTCCATGTTTTCCATAGGACTCGGCCAGGACAATAGACACAGAACCTGTACCTCTAATTTGGACTATCTATGAATATTTCAAGATGCTTGCAAAGACTGTCACACTTGAAAAGAAAACAGCCATAAAATTCCATGGGGATGGTGCCATTAAAAAGTCTTAATCCCTGACCTGAGGTACACAGATTTATTCAAGGCTCCCTCAACATAAAGGACTACTCAGAATTTTAACAAGTAAAAAGCAGCTTATCTAAGTTAACAGGTTAACAGAAGTCTATAGAGAGGTCACATACAACTGCTCATAAACCAAAACTAAAGCTATCTTTGAGGTTTAAGAGTAATAGTATTTGATACAAGATTTTACTATAACATTTGGAAATTATTACTACAGCTTGTTACACAGGGATTTGAGAACAGGTCTGAGGTTTTGACATGCATCATTATCCTCTGAGATACAGAACAGTTCATTAATATACTCTCTGATCAGCATTTAGTAGACTGGGAGTACTCAGGGAACAAAGCACTCGTATTTGTTCAAATATACAGCCTTACACATGTATTCTCAGAACTAGGCATGTCCAGGAACCTAAAATTTTTCAGACGTTTGTCTTAAAAAAACATCATTTAACCTTTCTAAAGATGCAAGTCTAAGATCACTTGCAGGCCGCTCATTGGCAAAATCCATGTCATGGCAAAGTCTTCCTATCGTACAGATGATGATGCCTTATTGAAGCTCCTCTTTCCCTGTGTGGCTATGCCAGAGAGATGTCAAGGAGCTGTTTACACTTTACACTTCAGTGATGATTGTTTTCACTCAGCTCCAGTCCCATCACAGAACCAGGGAGCAAATCAAATCATTCCTTCAGACAGACCTACTTGTGGATGCCCCATCCATGGAAGTGTTCAAGGTCAGGTTGGATGTAGCTTTGAGCAACCTGACCTAGTGGAACAAGAGGAGGAGGATTGGAACTAGATGATCTTTAAAGTCCCTTCCAACTCAAGCCATTCTATGATTCTATAGTTTAGTCCCAGTCCATAAGGTGTCATTTCCCCCCTTGTTTTTAACCACTCAGTTATTGTACCCTTTAGCTTTCCACTCTGAACTGAACAAGCTGGACACACTGGAAATACACCTCAGGATCATTAAAGTTATACAATTTCTTTTGCAACAAACTAGATGTGATGCACTTTACAGACACCTGCATAAAAGGAAAAGCTTTGGCTATGCCACGTTACCACGCCACCAAACCGTAAGTATTTAACTTTGACTTCTCTTTTTTCTATTAATAGAGGCATAAGCATAATCCTCCAGGCACGAATGCCAGGAAGGCAAGGCAATGAGAATAAATGTTTAATGCTACTGAATGGGCATAGCAACTGTACTCCCTGCCTGCAGCTAAAGATTGCTACTACAAAGGCGTTCTTCCAGTTATCACTACTAATAGTTGTTGCTGGGCAGGTATGTAAATAGGAACCATAGTCTAAAAGGGGAGAGGTGTTGCGGGGAGATAAAAAAAAAAGTTTAATAATTTTTTGTTACAGACCAGAATTCTGCTAAAGAAATTTAATCCTTTTTCCAATATGGAAAGAAGCCAACTGTGTACAAGTTTACTGCAAATTCAGTAAGTGTGTGAACTCCAGTAACATTGAGGAGGAACTCCCTTCCTCCTCCCTTAAAAAAACCCAAACCCCCCACCTAAAGAGGCTACTCAAACTGATAAATCCTTCCCTCTATTTTTCCCTCCCCCACAAGTTCTACCTTCAATACAGCCAGAACTTCCCCAGATCAGAGGACACTGTCAGTGCAGGCTGACCAATCTCAGAGGGTTTTTTTCCTTTTTTTTTTTTTCTTCAAGATACTCCGTGTTAACAGCTTGAGGGGGTTCAATCAGCACTGCTTTGATCTCGGCTGGAACTATAATTATTTAACATTGTTACAAGGATTTCTATAATCCATCCTACCATTAAATCCCTTTTACACCCTCATCTTCTGAAGGCTAATCTGCATCCGTACACTCAGTTTGTCTCTTCAGCTGGTTTCATCAGGCTCTGGCATTCTCCAACATCCAGAGTGATGGTTCTTTTTTTTCTAATGAAATCATTTTCTTTCAAATTGAAAAGCGCAAAAGGTCTTGTGCATTTGCTACCTTTTGATGAGATAGCTATATAACACCAATATAATCCACTGTTTGCTGCAAACTTCCTCCCAATTTCATAAAATTCATTTTCTCTGTGGCGTTTTCATTGAATTGATGATACCCATGCATGCGTTATATACATAGCTGAGGAAAAAAATAATCAAATGAACACCAGCAGTTAAGAGAAGTAATAGTGTGCTCCTTTCTCTCTATACTCTCCTTGACAAATGACGTAGGAAACACTGTATCCAAACTTAGAAAGCCAGGTAAATAAATTTGGAGTCCTTGAAGAGAAAACAGAAATATTTTATAATTATAATGCATGAAAGACACACACCACACAGAAAAAGGACTTTAAGAGAATCAAAGGAAATAAATGACAGAAAGAGAATGAATAGAGAGTAGAGTGAAAATGAAGAGTATGAACAAAATCAGACCAAGAATATAAAAGGAGATGAGCAGAAATTATGAACGATCAAAAGGGAAAAGAAACAACAGAATGCTTTCTTACTTATTAAGGAAAAAAAATGACAAGGAAAAATTACATTTCTTCAGCATGTGTACGAGTACATTGGGGAAACTGCCTTTTTGCTGCACACGATTTTTGTGAATCGTTTTTAAGCAACCAAAATGTAAAGACTTTTTCTCCACTAAGCACTGCTGGACTGTCACCTCAACAGCTACTGTGCTGTGACCGTCTGTGCGGATGAAGGAAGGGGAACACAAGTGCAGGCAGGGAGGTGGAGATGAGAGATACAATGGGGAACTACCACTAGGCCACTAAAACAAGAGGGAAGCACACATAAGCTTAGGTACTACAGTGTTCATATGAAGCAAATTTATTCAGATAAATAATCTCATGGTCTCTTTGTCACAATGCACGTTTATAAGGTAAATAAAAACCAGTACATATGGACTGGTTTCATTACTACAGATATTGCATAAGGAAGGCAAAAGGTGAAGAGTAGGAAGTGTCTGTATAAAAGAAAATTTGAAGAAAAAAGTCGATGAAAAATACAAATAGGATGTGCCACAATTAAGTAACTCATATTGAGAAAATAAGAGCTTTAAAAATATATATTTTCTTTTACTCCCATTAACTGCCAAGATATGATTTAGTTTATCAGCTGATGCTGGAGAAAATCATCGAGCAACAGTCATAATTCTAAAATACTTCTTGGAATTAGCTAATAATTAAACAAATGGGCATTAGATTCAACTGATTTTCAGAAGGAGAAACTTAGAGCCACTGATGCTTCACAAAGAGTATTTTAGGATAGTTCTTTAGTCAAATTTATGCTACTTTTTATTAAAAGAAAAACAACCTGTAAAAAACAAAGAAAATATTAACTAGTTCCCTTAAGAAAATATTTGTCCTTAGGAACATTTTGGACATTATGTATCACGATCCTTTTCTATCCCTGAGCAACATTTATGCATCTTCTTCTCTCAATTATTTATAGGGGTATATTACTATATACAATTATAGTAAATCATACCACTGGAAAATAAAACAAGATCAAGATTCTTGTGCATTATTCCACCACAAGACTGCATCCACAGATGTAATCAAAGCCATAAAATATGATGGGTTTTGTAAAATTAAAAAAAAAAAAAAAAAAAGATTGCAGAATCCAAGTGAGTTATCAGTTAGAAAAATTAACATGTTAAGTTATATCCCATCACTGACAATGAAGTGGCTGTGAAATGAACAGCAGCCTCAAGATTTAGCTCATATTTCTCAAAAGAAAAAAAAAATCATTTTAAGAAGCATCTACGAGTCAAAACATCCTACATTATGATAAGTATTTTAATAAAAAATGTTTCAAAATAGGAAGTTAGAAAATCAAGCAAATCCATGAAACAGTGTTTGTAATTAACAAAACTGAAGAAGCTACAATTTGAAGCCCTTATTAATTGTATTCAGAATTCTGGGTCTTGCTGAAGTAATTTAGTCCACCTTTAAGGCCCTTTTACATTTCCAGAGGAGTGAAAAGGAGCCTTTAGCATTGCTTTGATTTGCATCCCTTTTAATTTATGCAAGCTAGCAGTTTGCTGAGTACATAGAAAGTACTCAGTGATAAAGGCAGCTCCTTTTTGGAAGAGCTTCTGACCTAAGGCCACAGTCCTACAAATACATATGTGCTTAACTCAATGCATGCAGGTAGTTCTTTGTTTAGCGGCATGCTCACACGCGTTAAATTAAAAGTTTGTAAATACTTTGCAAGATGGTAGCCTAGAGGACCAAAGAATTCTTCTAAAAGTCGATTATTGTTTTTTTCCTTACTATCTGGAGAGAAAAAAAAAAAAAAAAAAAAAAAAAAAAAAAGACTTACTGGTTCTATCTTCAGTTGCCAGGTCTGGACAGATTTATGCATGGATTACTTGCACTGTTCTATGAAGGTATTTTCTTGGAGACCTAAGATATTTTCAAATACTTAAAAGTGTGCTTGTTCTTATCTCCCATTAATAACAAAGTGCAGGCAGATGAACACTCTCCTGGTGACTGCGGCTAACAGTCTTTCTCCTAAAAAGTAAGTGCATTTGTGAGTATTGTGTAAATTATATATGTATTCATACATTAACTAGCCATTAACAGACAAGGTATTAACTCCATTGGCATCAGTGTGTACTTTTCTATTTACTTCAACAGGACAAGAAATTTTAATGATTTTGAGATCCTTAAATTTAAAGACCAATTTTGACTAGCTTGACATAAAATAATAAATTTCTGCTCGCTGTTAAAATTTTTAAAAGCATAAATAATTGCTGAATTTGGATACATAGCTGTCTAAGAGTATCCACAACACTTATTACCACATTTCTGGAGAGAAGACTATGTTAAACTTAATGACATTTGACAGCAAGTTACTCTAGAAATAGTCCCCTGACATCCATAGGGCATCAGAGAGTGATGAGTACAACTGAAGATGGCCATGTTAGGTTACAGCAGTCAGCTTCAGTATTTGGTATTCTTTATTTATGCATACAGACTGCTTAATACAGATAAAGCAAAGCTCTTACTGCTGGTGAGCAAAATAAAGTCATATTTCACAGTTATGATGTCATCAAAGGACTGTATTTCATGGCTATAACATCTTCGCAAATATATACATAAAGTGGTATCCCCAAGGATCACTACTTGCTAAGTCTGCCTGAGGTCCAGCAAGGTGGACCTCCTTAAATTCCATTTAATGTACATTAAGATTTGAATATCAAGGTAGTCTAAATAGCCTGAGAGTAGAAAAGGCATTCTCAGTAGCATACTTGCCATATTACACAAATTTTCTATATATTATGTGCTGTGTTATCTTCAATTCACTCTTTAAATTTCAGCACACTATTTTCCTTTTATGGTTTTATCTGTGCATATACACTTCATATATTATATGTAATTACAAAATTACAACTCAAGTGAATCTCATATAATATATAAACTATCTATGACACAGTCTCAGAATTTCAGATCTTGAAAATAGAACTTGATTACTTTATTCACTCTAACCCAGTATCACTGTAATATCACCCTTAAGCAATACGGGCTGCTAAAATCATTTGGTTCCATTTTTCCAAAAAGGAAAACTGATAGGATTATTTTCGTGATAAATTAATTTTACCATGTAATTGCAATTATGACTTCTAATTAATGAATGGTTTCAGCCTCACTAACTAGGTCAGCATTTTTCTTTTAAAAATATATCATTTTTCTCTTTAGATAAGCATCATGATATGTCCAAGCTTTGGGAAACACACACAGCATTTTTACAGGGCAATGATCCCAGAAGCTGAGAAATGGTGAAACTAATATGATGTGCCTTCTAACAAATTCAAGCCATTTTTTGTCTCTTTTTTGAGGAAAAAAAAAAAAGCAAGGAGATGGCAAGAGGCCCTTTAGCAGGGAAGATCACAGCTCCTTAGTATTATTAGAGTATTTCATTTCTTGACTGAGCTTCCCAGTATGTAGAACACCAAACAATGTGAGACAAATGAATCAGTTGAGCAACTAATCTATTACATCATGCTTGTCAACATGCATATGACATTGCAGAATATATTGACAAGAGGCAGAATTCAAGGAGACTGACATTCCTGTAATGAGGCATTCCTACAGAAAAGTATAAAAGAAACCTGAAGCTTACTTCATGCATCATGTAGAATAGACTCCAGAACTCCTGGTTGCCCACTGCTTTGCAGCACATATTTAAAGGTACCATAGCAATATTGAAGGACACTTCTTCAGTGTCCCCTGAAGATGTTCTCTGGCGCACAGTTTAAGTCCTACATCCCTGTCAACTACCTTATCACACCATTCTTTGATTCCAGATGATTCACGTATTGTGGTGGGACTATACAGAGAAAAGAAAATTGAATAAGTTGTAACTATCAAAATAGATAGATGAGAGAAAATAATTTCCTTGGAAGATGCTGCAAATTTGACGGCTAAAGTGTTACGGATATAGTAATTAAACTAAATGATAGCTCTTATCAGAATGCAACACACCAAAATATCCGTTGTTTTGTTGTAGGTTTTTTTCCTCTTTGGCTGCTAGAAATAGTCACATATTTAGAGAGCACCTCCTACAAAAAATTTCCATGAAAAGTTGATGTCCAATACATAACTTAGAAAAACAAGTCAATATCAAATGCTGAGCAGTTCTGTAATTGGGGAAAAAACTGTTTGTTTTTTTTCTCTGAAGAAGTCAATAAAAATGGTAAAGTAGAAATCAAAATATTAAAAGTATTAGGTAAATAAAATTTTACATACTTTATCAGACAGTAACAAACAATACAAAGCATTTACAATGTTGCATTACACAAACCTTGAAAACTGGACTATAGTCACCTTAAGAAAAATCTCAGTGGATGCTTATCATGAATGATGTCCAGATAGCAGAATTTGTTTTATGATAACCAGTATTTATATATATCTCGAAGTCAAAGATTTATGAACTGATTAGTAGTTCTGGCACTACATTGTACATATCAAACTTCAGATAATTTAATGAAGGGCTTTTTTCATGCAATGATGTAATTTGAAATTCAGTCTCCTTTAAGAACCACCCAGCCCAAATGAAGACACACAACACTCTGGAACAGTATGTCCCTAGTATATGCACTGTATTATCTTTCTAAATTATCCACAATAATCCATCGTTGTGGTTTTATGCTGTTAAAGCATTTTGAAAATCAATGCAACTATATTGCCATGAAATCAGACCAGCACACTCCTGAACAAGACCACCTTAAGTATTTTCTCCAAGTAAAATTTTTACAGCTTTATCCCCAATCTTTGAAATATATCAGATAATATTGTTTTATAACAAGCAATAAGCCCCTGTGTAATTCTGCAATACTCACTTAAGACAAAATTATGTTAAGTCCTGTAAAGTTTTTTTTATCTTTAAACCACAAAAATATTGTGAAGTCAAATATGGCTTGTCAAGGTTTCCAGCTTGAATATGTTGCTTAACAGTCCTGACAAAGGGGAGCAAAGAGAAAGAATAAGGTATGATGGGACAATTTGATTCATTTTTTCTGTAATGTATCATAAAAGATGCAACATATACACTGGACTGGCTGCTCACACTGGCAAAACAGGCATATGCAAGCATCTTCCCCATGAATATGATTTAATATGCTATAGGTTAAAAATAGTTCTTGGAATCAAACCTGACTATTAAAGTGTACATTTGGAAAGCTCTGAAATCTTTATTGCGGGAAGAGGAGGTGGGAACCAAATGTCCTCTACACAGTTATTTTAGAAGGTGGTCTAAGGTAATAACTGACTGCAGGAAAAACTGAGAAGAGTGGTCATTGTACAGTTACAGCTTTCCAAACATAGGCTTTAATTATTGTTACTTCTGCCTACCCAAATATGTTACTAGTTTTAACCCTGGCCCATAATTCTGAATATTTCATTTTGGGGTTTCTCACAGACTCCCGTTAGAACATGTTTAAAGAACTACACATTTTGTAATGAGGTAAAAATGAGTTCTGACACTATTAAGAGAACCATGCTTACTTTTGCCATGCTGGTGAACACGTGCTGAGTGACTGCATGAAAGAGTTTATTGTAGCATTTCTGTACGATGACCATTATTGCACTTTACAAAGATCATTTACACATGCCCTTGTCTGAAGCCTAAATCAAGGAGAGAAAATAAGAACTCTATTCTATCCATATCCTACTTTCAAGCATGCAATGGCAAAGCACCCTGAAAAATGAAATGTGGTCATTAAACCTAAACCCAAATGTGTGCTAAGCTGGTCTCACTGAGCTAAACACAGACACTGAGAAAGTCAAGGTCAGAAGTGAGAGAGGACTTTTGCCCTTAGGACTCTATTGCAACTCCACAACCACAATGTCCCATTTCTTTTTCTGACTCTGAACCCTTCTGAATTATGTAAATACTAGTATCATGTGTCACATTAATTTTACTCTTAGCAAAAGCTAGTTATTTTGAAAGGAGATACAATGTTTCTCAGTGACAATTTTTTTGTTGTTTTATTTATATTATTCCAATTTTTATGTTATGATGTTTTAAGAGAGAGTAAATAAAACATTTTTGAAGGGTTAGGACGAAAATATACGTTTAAAATCAAAATATTTTCTTTAATGATATGCTGAACACGGGATTCATCACTGAAACCAACTGAAACGTGTCAATTTAAGAAATAAAGTCACTGGTATCTCTCAGTAGGTGTTTGTATCCAACTACTGGACTACAGCTTTGCACATTAAATAACACTAAGTTGTGCATATAGTCCAATATATTAACATATCCATCTTTCAATTGTTCAAGCTGGTGTTGCTATGCAGTATTCCGCATGCAATAATCTTAGCTGAATTTATGGGAAAAACACAACAAAGAAAAAAATAGTTGTGGACCAATTACATGTCCCTTTTGATTCTCACCCCACCTCCTTCCAAAACAAGACATTATTTCCCAGTCCTTTGCAATTACCAGGGTGTTATATTGCCTTTATGACCAAACTACAGTGGAGACAGCTGAAAAGTGCAAAGCTTTCTGCCAGCCTCTGCGGGTCCCTCGGTGCATGAAACTACAAGAAACAATGTATTGTAATGCAGATGTTCATTGATTCCCTGCAGAATTTCACAGACTAGGAGTCCTTCACTGTGACCTACGGGGATTTGTACTTTACATAATATCCACTATATAGAGTATCATGTCCAAAGCAAAGTACCTAGTGAATCTGATCATTCTTCCCTTGCACATGCCTTTCCCAGCTATTAACTTTTTTCAGTGAACAAGAAATCTTTTGTGCTTGAAACATAAATGCCAATCAGAATAGAATACATTTCTAATGTCTATCACCTTTCACTCGGAGGTCAATGCCTTTTACAAGTCGGGCCAATGTTCTTGCTTCATGCTGGACATACACAAGTAACAAAAGAATTTAGGAACACACCGGATCAATTTCAAGTCTACCTCGTTGTCCTGGTTGTGGCCAAGAGAAGGTTTAAGTTTTTGCATTATCTGTGAGGGGACAGAGCCTGGAGCCATATAGAAATGTCTAGGTTGTTATTCTACACCAGCCATATCATCACTGGGGAGTGGAAGGAAGGGATTTTCACTTCAGAGAAGGAGGGACCTGGCTTGTGGGGCAGGAAGAAAAGGTGACGCATGGAGGGTCCACTGGCCGTTCTGTTCTTTGTCTCAGGGTCTCACTGCATCTGTGAGCATTTTGCTTGTAAAACATCCTCTCTTTTTTACACTGCTGTTATTAGGATGGCTGCTGTGACTGTTCATTTTCTTCTCTCATTGCTGTTTCCAGTACATTGGTTTTATCTTGACCCGTAATCTCTGTCTTTTGTATCACCCATCAGAGGGGAAAGGGGAGTGAGTGTGGGGAAAGAGGTCACTCAGTTAGGGAGTACTGCTCCTAAACCACAACACTAGTCTAGAAACTTGACCACTTGCAGATCAAGATGGTTTCCAAAGAACAATTTACATCTAACACACTGAAAATTAAAAGCCTTACTATGTCATATAAACATTTGATCAGTAAATAAAGGACCAGAAATAGTAAATGAATACCATCAAATGAAAAGCTAATAGACTTGAAGGTTCTAGATAGTTTCACTTTTTTGAAACATTTTGACTTGGATAAATATGGTTTGCATTTAAAAATATTCTAAAAGGCTAATTGTTTAAATAAAATAAAGTTCTCCACATGTGAAATGTATATACGAGAAAATGTTACTTCTAAAGTAGGCTCATTTCTATAGCAACTGATTTTGAAATTAAATTTAAATTCACATGTATATGTTAACTGTGGGATACAATGATAAGGAAATGGCATCCCAACTGACAAAACAGTTGGAATGCTTGACAAGGGCTCCAGTATTCAGTGATGAACTCACTCCTTTTTGATATTTTAAGCTGCAAGTCAAATGAGGCAAAAATATCTCCAGGTTTACAGAATCCTACCATATTTGCACCTCGAATCATGAAAGGGATGCTATGGAAGTCACCATAACAAGTGCCATCGTAACAGGATGTATCTCTTAGTTTTCAAAATGTATTACTTACCTGTTCACATGATTTTAGAGGAGCCGTTTTACAGCTCAGTTTTCTCTTAAAGCTTTCATAACCACTATCTCTGGCTAACGGGAATAATTTCATTTTGTCCCAGGTAACTGTAAGAGAAAATTCTCCCCATCTATTCCACATGCTCAGTAGGTCACACAACAACCTCTTTCCCATGAAAGTCAAAACTTGTCATGGGAAAGATGATAGCAAAGGTTTGGTTGCTACTTCCATGAGAATTCATCCAGTCGGTCTCACATTCTCACCCTTCAGTCTCATACAGGGCCAAACCATGAAGACAGTGGTCCACTAGCATTTATAAACCTCCCTTAATAGAATTCAAGTGTCAAAGTAAGACCTAGACTGCCAGGGTTAATTTAATGACTCTTTTGTCATCAGTGTCATGACTCTTGGTTTTTCTGTGTCCACATGGCCTCCTCCTAGTTCCAAACTGGTGATGGACAGATCAAGACCCATAGAAATCCTCCCCTGCTTCTAAAAGGTTCCCTTCCAACCCCTGGAGCCTGGAAGCCCAGCTCTCTTCTTTTAATTCAATACCCACTTCACTACAGAAGATTTATTTAGACTGCCTCTTGTTTCATTAAGGGCTCCAAAAGTCTGTAGTGATTTTTGACACTTTGTTATAATGTTTCTATGACCCCCCCACCCCCTCCTCACATACCACACCACCCAGCCTCATTTTCGTATGGATACAAAGCATCGGGATAAAATGATGGTTCATTATAGTGGTACAGAGCTCTTATCTTCATCCGGCAAGAGTCATTTCCTTCCAAAGATTGAAATGCAAATGTGAAAATTAATGATAACTGCATTATCTGATAGCAGAGATAATACCGATTCACTGTCAGAGTAACACACAGTCGTTCTATGATTTCCTCTGCTTCTTCACAATATTCTTCTTACTGTCAGACTATATCTATGGTTAACTATGTTTCATGGATTTTTGTTAATTTACATCAAATAGCATTTCCAAGATCTTATATCTACCACATTTCCCCAATCAAAAAAGAAACAAAATCAGGACAGTAATCTCCAAGTCCTTCTTAGGACTGGTTTAAAAAAAAAAAAAAAAAAACAACCAAAAGGGAAAAAAAAAAAGAAAGAAAGAAAAAAAAAAGAAAGAAAAAGGGAAAAAAAAGACTATCATTAATGTCTGTTTCCATCTTGCAGTGGTCTACCAACCATTTCATTCTATACCATATAGTTTTGCTTCGTAACCCAAACTATTTATTGTATTACTAACAATGCAGAGTAAACTCAAAAATCAATACATATTTGCAGTGATTCTCATGAATGGTTACAGGGAAACTATGTAGAAAAGCTTTTCAAACTACCTTTTATAGGAGGTAAAAATGTGAACCTGGCATGTCCAATATGTACTAGAACCTTTCTGATCTACATCTCCCTAAAGTAATACACCAGAATTCACATGAAACCTTGTTTCTACATTTTATTAAACATTAATAGTAGCATAGCTCAATGTATCATTATTTTAAAGTGCTCTTTAGTTTCCAGTTTAATCTTTTCCTTAAATTTCTGATAAATTTTTAAGAAAAACACCAACCTGTAATAGTAATTTAAAGAAACTATACTGTGCTATATTTAAATACTAACCCTTGTTACTTCTTTCAACAGTTCTCTGATACATGTATATAAGTTATGATGTGTCTTCTGAGATGGAACATGAATTGCAACTTCATACTGCTTTACTAGAACTAATAGCAGAAGTTCTATTGATTTACTGGAGGAAGAATTTTACAAACAGGAAACTTTCCCTTTATGTAGAGATGAATATAAACAATACATTAAAATTACCATGAACTGACAAACAGTTTTACGTCCTATTTTCCACTGCATGGGGATTTTTTTTTGGTTTTTGGGGGTTGTTTTTTTCCCATTTTTGGACATGTGGACAAATTACATCTTCTCACTTTCCAAGAGGAATTCAGATACAATTCAAAACAAAATTCTGAGACTGACTTTCAAGCTATCCAACTCCCAAAATCAGCACAATTCTCTAAGAAAGTTGTGCTCCTTTATGACTAGAAAAGTAAGAACTCACACAGGGAATAAAAACAATCTAGTATAGTACATGTGAATTAAGAAGAGAGAGATCCAGTTCTTCCTTGGGACCAAGACTTTTCTGAGTGGCACTAATTTCACCTTTGTAAATGTCCTATACTCAGTTCCTCACCTGTTAACAGAGACAATATTTCTCTGTCGTAAAAGCCAGATACAGCTTCAGTAATGGCTGAAACACCCTCTGGTTACTGGAACTGTGGGAAGAAAGTCAAAAGAATTGAGCACACAGAATGGTGGAGTGGATCTGGAAAAGCTTTTTGGCTTAGTCAGAACTAGAAAATTGTGTCCCATGTGTCTACAGAGAAAGAACTTTCCCTTATATATTACAGAATAGGTATGTCTTCTACTGTACTGTTTTATTTCATCACTACAGTATAATGGCACAGAACTGAGAAGAGCACAGAGAAGTTATCATTCTTAATATAGCTTTAATATACAGTTAATGGAGAAATAAAAATTGGGAGTTGGTTATGAGGAGGACTGTTAATAATTATTCATTATAACTGCACCCAAATGGTACAATATTTATAAAAGTAATATGTATAGTATATTCATTTATTAATTTCATTTGACTTAAAAGAAATTATCGTGGTCAGCCAGTCTAACCTCTGCCCCAGTGGAATCTATCTCAGTTTAAAAGTCCAGTGTTTGCCACAGAACTGGATCATGTTCTCTAGGAAAGTATCTCATCCTGAATGTAAATAATGACAGATAAATGACCTATTATAAAATGCTCCAATAATGACTTTTTAAGCACTAAAATCCATTCTTTGTGTATCAAATTGTGGCATCTCAACATCCATTTAACCTTCTGATACTTTGCGAGAAAGAGGTGTCCATTGTTATCAGATTTCCACTCTGAATTTAAAGGAGTTAATAATCAGGTTGTCCTTTAATATAATGTTAATATATCTTTGATAAAATAAACAGGAAAAGGATGTAGACTTTTTTATAATACCAGTCCTTTCAACAGTCTAGTGGCTCTTCTCTAAAGCTGTTCCAAATTTTAACATAATTCTTAATGTGCGACTGTAGGAGATAGAACACTGTTTCAGCATCAAACAAGACTGCTGACAAGGCAAGCAAGGTAATTCGAGAACCCAAACATACCCGTTAGCCACAACTCTACCTTTGGTCTCAACCCTGGTTCACTTAAGGATTCTATGAAAACATTTATTAATAGGAAGGACATGACTTTATATTTAATTATACAGGAACTTAAATTTTGCTGCAGTTAACATGTCAAGGTATTCACATTTTTCAATAGCAATACCTATCTATTATTCTGCATTTTCTTTGGATTTTAAACATACTGAAAACAACCAAATATACTTTAGCTGACATTATTATTATGTTGGGTTTACAAGATACTTTTTTTTCCCACTAACTTATACAGGTTGGCATTCTTACTAGTTGTCTCTTAATAAAAGGGTCTTACATCTCTTATCCTCTTCTTTCCAATGAGAACACTGTCATGTGGTCTGTCATTATCCAGACCAACTTTTACTGATTTTGAACTTATTTGAGAATATAAAAACTTTTTTAAAACTGTAGTTGATCACTAGGGCAATGGGTCATCTAGCTCCTAAAAAAGTTAAATTCAAACTATCAGATTGCTTAAATCAGGTAGTAAAGAAGTACACTCATCACCTACAGTCAAATAAGGTTTTCAGTACAAATACGTTTTAAACAGACTAGGAATATTAAAATTACTTTATAACTATTAAGAGTCTGGACTTGTATTAGATCAATACCAATCTTCTACAACTTTTGAATTATTTTTTGTACATTTTAAAATGTCATCTTACTGTTATTAATGAAGCTAATGATGGATTTTTAGTTTGGTTTTTTTTTTTGGTTTTTTGGGTTTTTTTTTTAGCTTGGTAGTACAGTTCTAGCATCTGGTTACATCTACTGTTCTCCCATTTTGGATATTTCTGGGGGGTTTTTTGTTTGTTTGTTTGGGGTTTTTTGTTGTTTTGGTTTGGTTTTTTTTAAAATTTCTTCTAGGTAAAGTCAACATTCACTTTTATTATGGCTTTTGAAAAGCCTAAAGAATTTTTCTTAAACACTTCCAAGTTATAATTCATAATCTTAATTCAAACCTTTTCTCCTTTTGTTACAGTTCACATTTGCTGTCTTTCAATATGACAACTATAAAGGACTCTATCCATCAATACAGGCATGACTACTGGATGATAAACATGCATTCCTTTCTAAATCTCAAAACAATTCTTCTTTTTCTGTCAAGATGGCATATAACACATAATTTCCTTATATTGCCTTCAACAATATTTTTGTTGAGGTGCCTAGTATTTATAATTATCAGAAATTTTAAGAATGTTCTGATATGAAAGCATGGAACATACATACAGTGAAAACCAAAGTGATGCTATTCTCTAACGTGATGGATGATCTGTATAGAAGACATATAGGAGGTCCACTTTCTGTTCGTTTTGTGTTAAAGCATTGATCACCAGCCTCACTCGCACTGATATCTCAGCAATAACACAAAGGCTATAGAACAATATATCTCCATGTACCAAGGCAAACAGCATACACGAGGCTGTAAAATTACCTCTGCTTCAATGTTTAAAAACAGTCTTTTCCCATAAAACGTATTTAAGTCCAGTCTTACTTCGCTCTAACTGTTCCTTAGACTTCTGCTGTTGGCTGTTTTGGAAAAAGGATCAGGTCCTTCACTCTGTGTTAGTATACAGCCTGTTGATCTCAGTTTCCATTATTTCAGAGTAGTCTTTTCAATGAAAAGACTTTTTAAAAATTGAGGACAAGAGCAATGAAAACTGAGGATAGTTGAGAAACATTCAGGTAACACTCAAAGTGACTACACAGAGTAGACATTATCTCTGCAATTCCTCAATGGTCAGTGAAGGTCGTAAGACTGTGATCTGAAAGATTGTTTCAGTAGAAACTCTTTGAAGCCACAGCACATTTAACTTTAGATTTTTCTTCATAAAAATATTCTAATTACAAAAGCTTGGGAATGCATGTGAACCACTTAACAATGCAAATTTTGAAACAAAATAAAACTCTAATTAATGCCAGAAGCTTAACTTTGACTCATCCGCATGTAAGTTATTGCTAATGAATAACTCACAGAACTTCAGTTCCTGGCAAGCAGTGGCTCTGAAAATCACAATATGTTCCCTTAGTGCTAAAAAAAGACATAAAATATTAAAATAACAAAACAGCTCTACTATTTATATAAGTTCTTGAGTTGTCACGGTTCACATTATCAGTTGACAGCAACTTGTATCATGCAGAACACAGTCAGTGGAGATGGTAAGGAGAACAGAGATAGCTCAGATAACAAAGAACGTATCATCATCTGCTCTTTGAGGTAAAGCCTCTACTGCCAGTTGGTAAATTTGCTGAAGCAAAATTTTCAATGGTTTTTTTTGTGCCATACTAAAAGATGTTCCTAAGTCAGCAAAATATTTCATGTTCGCTTTTTTTCTTTTCAAAGAACTGAAAGACATTATCTTTGTACTGCATGGTTGAAAATGATCTTCTGTTGATCACTTCTTTGTCCGTGTCAATAAATAACCAACTAAATTTCATTCATAATGGAGAGTGTGGGATGTGATATGTATCCATTCCTTTCCTCACATGTTTAAATACCCTTGTAAAGAACCACTGGTTTTGGTCACCATTTTTCAGAAGTCAAAAGGAAGTTTTCCACTTTCAGCTTTGATTTCCGTCTTATCACATGTCAAAGCTATCAATAAATATTACAAGATGTACACACATCCTACTGTTTAACTGATTTTTTTCCCAACAAAATGAAAATATCTCGTTTTACTCCATAGTGTCATAAAAGACCTCAGAAACTTCTGCATAAGGTAGCTCACATAAAAAGCAGTTACAGCCAACAAAAAGAATATTCAACTATGTTTAAATATACTAAAACCAAAATTGCAACAAAAAAAATACATATTTCAGATAGAGTTTATTTATAATGAAATTAAAAACAAGTCATATGGAGAATACTGATAGCCTTTGAATCTACTATGAAGCTGGAAAAGGCCATTCTGCTGATTCCAAATACATATTTTGCATTACTTTAAATGTACAGTAGTGTATTATAATAGTAAATCTTGTTTTCATATAACACCATAGTGCTTTATATAGAATATCAACTTCTTCGTGTATTATTATTAAAAACATTTAATTAGATATACTATGTCTTCTTCTTTGTTTGCATTGTATTTTCCAGCTACTGGTTTCAGAAAATTACCATTAGTTTTGTTCTTCTCTTCATGAAGAGCATACATTAATTTGCAAAATCAAGCAAGGATGAAAATGTGATGGAAATATAGGTATTTTTCTAATGAAATATTATTATTGCATTATAAATTATTGATGGAACACTTCTGGAACTATTTTCTGATGTGCTCATCATCTTTAGGGAAAATATCCATAAGACATATTGCTAGAGCATGTTTGGCTTCAGATGAACATTTTCTCACAGTAATATTAGATTATGGTCAATATAATGGATTTTTAAGGCCTATTTCCAAGTCCATACCCATGAAAACATTGCATTGAATTCAACTGCAGAATTGCCTAATTGAGAAATACAATTTTACCCCTTTGCCTTAGGTACTTATATGGTAGAGCAGAGGTTTTACATATTTATATTGAACAGATACTTGAAAGTATTGCCATGTTACTCTTACATCTTGTATCTTAGCAATGTTATGCTTGCACCACCTTCACTTAATATAGTAGAAAATGTTACCTTGAATTACTGTTTTAATGTGAAGTTCTAACGCTTAATTGAAACTGCAATCTGAGTTTCTCTTTCCGTGAAATCAATGACCAGGTATGCTAAATGATTTTTATCAAGCTGAAACAGGTAAAAAAAAGTCCTTGACAATGTCAGTAGATACCATACCTATTTGGTAAGCTCAGTACACTGCTAAATTTTGGCACAAAGCTTGAGAAGAGACCCAGGTGTTCGCTTGTCTTCTCACACCAGAAAAGAGAGCAGAAAAGCTTCTCCCTTAATTCAACAGTGGAAGTAAGATAAATTTGGATTCTAAAATTCTAAGCAGCGAGAACATATTTCTTTACATCAAGTAGGTACATAAGGCATTTTACGTCAAATAATTTACAAAATGGTGCAACCCAAACCAATTTTTTTACTCAAGAAATTCATCTTAGTACTTACCTGTCAATATCCTGAGTCCAAGGCACCATAAAAGAAATAGTTCATTAAAAATCAATGCAAAGCATAACTATCTACTAAAATAATAAAAATAGAAAATATTGGAATCTAGTTTAAGAAATTTCTCTTGGCTTTCAGTTGTTTCTCCCTACCTGGCCCATCCCAATCTTCAGTCTCCACAGCAAGCTGCCCTGGTTTCTCTGACCTTGCATCGCCATCAGATTCTGCTGCCTCCTGGATGCCTTCTTCATTGCCTGAAAAAGACATCAAAGAAATACAGTATTGACATATTTCAACAGTAACTTTTAAGCCAAGCTCCTACAATATCCAAACAACTGCTTACATGCCCAAGTGAAAACATATGGATGTCTATAAACGGAGAGGAATAAAAATACTAGGCACATAAACATCTGTCAGTTCTCAGGGACTCAAGCCCTGAATATTCAGTCCTTCCAGTTCCACAGAGAGACAAATCTTGGAAAACAATGTTTATTCCATTTGCTTAAAAACAGAATCACAACTTGCACCTAATTCTATAAACCAAAGCACAATAAGTCATTAAGTTTGTACGCACAAATGAGAAAAAGAAATCATCTTGTTAGCTCTCAGGAACTTTATGCTTTCAGTTATGGGTTTTCTTGAATTGACACCTAAATGTTTCTTAGGCATTGCAGACTAATAACACTCAGAACAAAATATGGTTCACTAAACATTCTGGTTTTTCACACTAGTGGAAAGCTAATCTGTGGTATTTCAGCATTTAAGGAATTTGTCCTTAATGTCATAATGTAGCAGCAAATCCCTACAATAGTTTTCTCCCTATCGAGCTTTATTTAAAGAAATCCAACATTTTTGATGATTTTTAGAATTTTCATCATCCAAAAATACCTGAAAGTGTCTGTCTGACTTCAATTACTATCCAGTTCAAGGTCATATACAGGACACAGAGAAAATTATGATAAGGTTAAATTTTTAGAGATGACAATTTTAAGGCTCCTTATTAAAAATGCAGTTCTTTTGGGTAAACAAATATTCTAGGCAAGGTCTGTGTAAAAATACTTTGAAATAACCACCATGAAAAATTACATTGAAGATGAGGTGTTTACTTATTAACAGAAAATAGTCTGGCTATAATAATGGCTTAAGTGACATCTCTAGGGGCTTATCCAGGTCAGTATTTTATTGCATTTGTATTGGTGTTTTTTTTTTTAAACCAATCTATAGAAGAAACTATTGCATAGGAATACACTAAGAAGAATGTAAAAAAAATCAAATCTACATAGTCAAATAGGACTGAATTACGGTTTGAAGCAAACCTTTTATAAAATGCTGTCCCACAGAAAAGTGACAGCACTAAAAAACAAATGCAGTGTAATTCAGAATCTGAAAAGTCAGACTGTTTGTTGATTTAACAACTGGAGACCAAGAAGGAGCAAAAAGCAGAGCAATTAAGCAGTAACTTGTAATTTTTTCCCCCACTCATGATAACAAAAGCTTTAATTAGCAACATAGGTAAAGAAATGTGATTAAAATAAACCATGCCAGATTCCCATACGTTATCACTGGAACTATATTTATACCAGATAAGATTGTGACCCAGAGTTTTCAAGTACATGATTATATACAAACACTATAAAGTATTAACTTCATATGCACATGTAATGCCTTGTAATAATACATTCTTCCTTGCATTCATAAAACAGTTTTTCAAATATCACGTATATGAGCCTGATAAACTACTTCTCACACAAACACAATACTATATTCACTCCAGACTTTGATTACAAAAATATAGTTCAGTGCATTTGTAGCGCTAAAAGTACAGTCCATTATATTCATAGGCACTTTTAGTGTCTAAAATAAAACTTGAAAAAATACATTTACCTAGTATAGGGGTTTTTTTTGTTAAATACACTGTATAATTCTACCCAGGCATTTGAAGTTCACATGCTTCAGTTCAATCTGAAGTTACCTTTCAGAAGACAATCCTAAGTACTCATGGGCTGAAAATAGCTATCAAGTTCTTGCTAAGCAGTTTTAGCAGTTATTTGTTTTTAACCAACTAGCCTATTTTGAATTAGCATTTGTACAGTTACTTTGTAGTGATCAAACAGAGCTCTGCTTTCTTTGGGTGGACTGAAGAACCTATCGGATATTTTTACCCTCCTATTTCTACCTTCATAGCTACTTAAAGCTACAACAAATTTATTGAGAGAGACACAGGAAAGTTTTTCAAAGTTCAATCCTGGCAAGATCAACTCCAGTTTCCTTGAAAGTGTTGCTCGTTGCTCATTCACAAGCAAGGGCAATTCTTGTTTTCTAACTCAAGCTGTATAACCGTCACAGAAAGGTCTTCAAATGTTCTTTGCAAAGAATTTTTATACTAAAGGAAATGTTTTTCTTCTACTGTAAATAATAGATTCATATGGACTAAACCAGACCAACAACAAAATTTAGAAAAAATTCTTTTAGATAGATTCCAATCATGGAAAATTTTAGCTCCAATATATTAAAAGTTTTTTTCAGGTTATCATATATGCCAACCTGGTGTTAACCTGCAAATGTGAGCATTCTTCCAATCAATGTAACCAACCAGAATATCAAACAAATTAAACTACTAGAAATAAAAGAGGAGAAATTTAAGTAAAAGATTGGGCTGAAGAGCAAAAGGAAAAAAGAACCACAGCTAAGGTACACAAACTATAGCAAACTAATTAAATATTTGGGAGATGAGGAAAGATCTCAAAATCCATGTTAGCAGATGACTTAACTTTTCATTAACTTGCTTCTTCGGTGTTTCATGAAGTATGGTGTTATGTGTTTTTCATAATCAAGTTTTCATGAATTAATGCATGTCTTGTGCAAACAGAGTAGATAAAATGTGTAGAATTTACATTAAGGAAAACTTTGCTTTGCATTTAGAAGTATTCTTAATCATTTTCATTGATATTTTCTATTATTTACCAACTGGAAAGTGCATGCATTACACACCTGAAATACCACCACACTTATTTCTCCTGTTCCCTCCTACTACTCCAATCTGCTTGTGAAACCAACAAATGGCACATTACTGTGCATTTCAGAATCCTCGTGAGGGGAAGAGGAGGGGCAGGCACTGATCTGTACTCTATGGTGACCAGTGACAGGACCTGAGGGAATGACCTAAAGTTATGTCATGGGAGGTTTAGGTTGGATATTAGAAAAAGGTTCTTCACCCAGAGGGTGGTTGGGCACTGGAACAGGCTCCCCAGGGAAGTTGTCATAGCACGAAGCTTGCCACAGTTCAAGAAGAATTTGGATGATACTCTCAGTCACACTGTGTGACTCTTGGTCCTGTGCCCAGCCAGGAGTCAGAGTTGATGATCCTAGTGGGTCTCTTTCAACTCAGTATATTCTGAGATTCTGTGAAGTCTAACCCAGGCTCAGCTGAGCAACAAGGTCAGATTGAAATGGGCAACCAAGACAATCCATTTGGTGTTGGAGACACTGCAACTTTAAACAGTCAAAAGGAGGCTTAGAAGAAAAGTTGATAACAAAACACATCTGTCAAGATTTTTTTTCTTCTCTTTCCCCTTACTTAATGCTATTTTAGCAGCTAACATTTGTTTTGCACAAAGGAGTTTATTTCCTTACAGATTTATTTTCTTTCCATTGTCTACTCTTTTTGTTCAGTTGCTGACTACTCTTCAGTCTCAATAAGACTAATTTTTTTAATATTTATTTTAGAACTGATTATATTTTTCTTCAGTTACAGGTGTAGAATTTAACTGGACCCAGAAAATGAATTATTTCTTTCTTCCATGTCCAATCAAGTGTTTTTTGCCTTATATATACTACCAATTTTGCTACTAACCTGTTGACTCCTTTTTAATCTCATTGTTTTGCTTTTCCCATGCTTTTTTCTTTACTTTTCTGCTCAGTTACATTTTAAGTTAAAGGAGAAATAACTTTTTACCATCAACACCAAAGAGTGGTATAAAAGTATCAGCAATGATAAGTACTCTAAAATGAAGCAAAACCTGGTTCTGTTTGTTTTTTCTTGTAGCAATGAAGATTGGTAAGTGAATTCTGTTATTTAAAAGAACATCACTGCATGAAAAAAAGACTCTTTTGAGCAAGGTTATATAATACCATAGGGTATGTTTAGTCATGAGTCAAGTAAGTCTACTGAATTTCAGCTACTTCTCTATACTTGGTATTAAAGTTAAACTTAGGACAGAACTCATCACCTCTAACCTTAGATGCCTGAAAGTTAAGCTAGTCCAGACTACTTACGTAGATGCTCCTATAGACAGGGAAGAAAGAAACCTCCTGAGTGACTCATCCTATTCTAGGATGTCTGAGATATGAGACCCTTCTTGGTGATTGAGAGAGCTGAAATGAATCATCCTCTTAAACACACAGCTTAGACTAGGAAACTATCTTTAGTCAGCTAAAGTTGTGTGAAACAAATCTGACTTATGCTGAAGTGCTGAATACACAAAATACTGCTTAACTAAGAGGAAAAAAAACCTTATTCAAACAAGTTCAATACTGTAATGTGGCTAGAATTTTCATCTTGGCTTTACTATCTCTTAGCACCATTGACTGTTTTGTTGCTCTTCAAAAACAGTTCAAATTTTTTTAATGTGGTTTTTAATACCTTGGTGTTTATCCAAAAGACAATTCACTGTAATTTAAGGTGGTAAAGTTGATCAAGAAATCTGAAGACCGTAAAAGAGACATATTACCAGAAACATGAGAGGGAGAACTTCAACATCTCTGACAACACTGACAAGTAGGAAAAGAGAGACTTGAATATTAACAAGTAATTTCACTTTAATCTTTTTAACAAATTAAAGACTTCCCAATTTGTACTTAATCAGCTTGTGCCACAAGTAGTTGCAGTATTTTAAAGAAGCACATGGGTTAGCGGTTCCTCTCAACCCTGCTGTTTTAATCCATGTTGTTCCTATCAGTATTAGGCTCTTACAGAAAGTCTCGTACAATGTAACTATTGAACTTTCTTGACTACGAATGTTATAGCAGCTGTTAGGCACTCTATAATGCATTTCGCAATCAGCTAAATCAACAAAGTATTTTTAACAATGAACAGTTCAGAACTGACAGATCTACTTTCTTGTTCATAACTGCTTATCACAGCATAGATATCATATATGTTTGCCAGGTGCTTCCTATAGTTAGGATACCTTCAGAGAAGCCGCTCACAAAAGATAAGGTCAAAAAAGAGATGAAAAATGTGCAAGCTTCATACACTCATGGTTTTACCATAAGACAAAACACCTTTGGGTGAAGGACTGTACCAGTCACAAACAGCACACAGCAGCTTCTACTAGAGTGAGAGAACATTAAAACTTTGAAATTCCGTTTGAGTTCCTTCTTCTTGGCAGCATAAATGTAAACTGAAATTGTTAACATCCTCATACAGCTGTTCAGAGTGAAACATCACTTCCCAATTATAATAAATCAACTCTGAAATAAATTGTTGCAAAGCCTGTAGCATTCTGTACTGCCAAAAGAGAAAACAGACACTATGCACAGACATGGGGAGTCACTCAGTGTAGACTTTCATTTGGCAAGAACATAACATTATGTGTGCTAACCGGCCAGTGGGACTGGCTGGGAACGGGCAGGCTTTCTGGGGACAGAGGGGAAGGGGCCCTGTCCTTTCTGCCTTAGTCTACAGTGGTAGTAATTCTAGATCCAACCAAAGAAGGAGTCTGAGACTATACATATAAACTAGATGCCAGAGCTTCAGAAACTATATATCAGCGATCAAAAATTATCCTTTGTTATTTGCTTTATCCCAATGTCTATGACACAGCTTACACACAGTGATACTCCTGCTCTTAATCCTAACATTCTGTAAACTGAGAATTATTGCCAGGAACCTCTCTTCAGAAGAATACTCAGTAACTTTGAAACAAACCACATACAACTTCAAACACAAATACTTATTTCATTCAATGTAACTTACTTTTTAGCAGCATACTCTATTCTTAAGAATACAAATAATATGTAACAGGCCTTAACTACCCTTCTTGTGGATTACCTCTTTTAAAGAGTTCTGTGTATACATTTAACTCCAACTGTAATGGCAACAAGTTTTCAGCAGATATTAAACATTCTGGGTATAAAATAATGCAAAAAACATTCTTTAAATAAGCTCTTGGTATGGTAATAGCACTGTGAGAATAAAGATACAAAATAAATTGTGCGGATTTTTTCTGCAATTTGCCATATCTGGCAACTGGTGTGAGGACAAGGCAAACAACTACAGTGGGTACAGCAAATGGGTTTACTCTATAAGCCTTGCAAGGACAGAGAGACAAGGAGACAGAGAGACAGAGGGAGAAATCTGGTGCCATCACTACCACACTAAAACTTCATCTGATGTATATCAGAAACAATTTCAGTGAGGCCCATAAAAATCAACTGAGATACCCTACTCTACAAATACAGAAAGTATAAGCCTTTAGCTGATTGATTTGCTAACGTACCTGAAAGAAACCAGCACTTGTACAAGTTAATCTACTGCATTTTATTTCAGATTATATTAATCACCTCAATACTTTGCTTCTTTGCAAGCAATTATTGTTTTCTGTCATGCTGATTAGCAATCATAATTTCTCCTGGGATAAACCACATTTGAAATAACTGTTGCCCTAAGCAGTTTTAGAATTATTTATCCCACAAATGTCAGAAACAATGCATTCTCTCTTACCCTAACTTTTAGGACAGATCTACAAATATCCATGTGGCAGTGAGTACCTACACAGTGCAAGCTTTTAGCTCTCCAAAACAGTGGTACAAAACTATTTTGGTTCCTATTAAAATTACCACTTTGTTTAACAAAATGACACCTTGACACATTACATTTCAGCACAGTGATCATGTTAAAAAGCAGTGTCAATTATTTCTAACCATTTCAGCTAGAGCACTTTTCTCCTGGGATAAGACACTGATGTGCAGCACATTCATCTAGACTGAGTCTGGCCTTCCTCTTTCTCTAAATGTTTGATATATTCTCATTATCACCAATGTTTGCTTTTGAAGTTCTTTCAAGACAAGGATCATTCATTCAAATGTATTTCCTGCAGAAGAACAGTAAGTGTTCTCTAAATTGTATGCCAGACTTCCTTTTCATTAATTAGTTATATATATATAAAATCTCCTCATTTTTAGGGAGCAACTCTAGTGACACCAGTGTTACAAATGAGTATCATTCAGATATAATGGCTACCCAAGAGCTTCTATTGATTTAAAGGAAAAAAATATAAAAGAGTCTTGCATCTTTTTAACCTTTCCCCGTTAAAACTTCAAATAGAAGAACTCTATTCAGTATATTCAAGTACCAACCTGAGGTTCAAACTCCACAGCTCTAGGCACTTGATTACAAAATCAGCAAAAGCACATTTTAAAAGATATTTGCATGCCACAAACAAAGACTTTTGCTCAGTATAATTTTCAAAAATTATTTCAATGGAAATCGACAATCCATGAGATTCTAAACCACCTGCAGCGGAACAGAGAGATTACTTCAGAGAAACTCTAACAAGTTTCAGACTCTAAGTTTGAAGGCTTAATTTCAACTTAATTATGTAACAATTCTGTTCCTTCCCTACTGCAGAAATATGCCATCTTATGAAAATTCTTTGTCCAACCAAGAAAACCTCATTTTACAATGTGTAGCTGAAATCATTATCATATACAAATCCACTTTTCATGTGATTTCCACACACATAATGAGCAGCTAGATATTTTTTGCTACACAGTGACATTTAAATTTACCTTGTTGTAAACAACTGGATGCTTTTATTTGAAATAATCAACCCTTCAGGTGCCTCAGTATCAAAAACAGTGAATTCCCTACCATTACAGGCATGTTTCGACATACATGTTGTATTACACGTGCTTTCAAAACCAGTCTAGACTTCTTTTAGTCAAACCCGAGGAAAAGACTTTTCAGTCATAAATAAATGCTTCTTTTTCTCTATCCAGCAGCAGAATCTACCCAGCAATAATATTTGTCTTATCAATATTTGTCTGATGATGACATAAATGTGGCTTTTGCTTGACTTTTACTGATCCTCTGAATGTTAACTTAGTGTAAATATGCCCACACTGACCCATATAATACACAACCTGTGAGGAAATCTGCTTTTTGGACATGGATTGGTAAGAATTTTTTCATCAGTGTCTCAGAAATCTTCAAAAGTATTCAGAATGTTTGGTGTCAGGGACACCAGAGGACAAAAAAAGGCAAAACAGTCATTCATTATAAATAAAATTAGAAACAGATGTACAGTACACATGAAATAAGAATATCTGGTGAATTTTGTCATTTGTGCATTTCATCTTTTAAAGAAGATTACCCTTATTAATTTGCAATTCATATTCTGTCAAATTTGAGCTCAAATTTAAGTCAATCTAAGTTCAAGTTTTGTGACTTTCTAGAAAGGGAACATTACACTACTTGTTGTAACCAAATAATCCCTCCGTGAATTCTATCCCTAGCTGTGATAGAATTCAGAATTTCATTGTTCTGAAAATGTGCTGACTGAAAAGGCTGGAGTTGCTTTGATAAACTGCTTAAAGTTGAGTAAGCTGTTTAAGTGTTTCTCTCACTTTTTAATTCTGCACAGTTAAAATAATGTTTTCTATTTTGATCTATGTATTTATTTATTTAAACATAGATTTCTAGTTTCTTTTGAGATATAGTCTTCTACTTGATGACCAATTATTTAATGTCTTGAATTAAAAAAAGCTTTGCTTGTTTAACTTGTCAAGTTTTTATCCAACTAAAGCTGATATTACACCAGCATGGATTTTAGTTGGCCTGAAAATATACCCTGAGAGGTTTAAATATGGGTTAGCAGTAAACAGAAAATTGTGTAGAGTAGACAATCTTGTATTTGTTATTCTGGCAGCCTTTCCATGCTGTCTAGTGAATGGTAAAAAAAAAAAGGAAATCACTCCAACGTTTTCAGATATCTCCTTTCCCTTCTAGCAAGAAAACAGGTGGTCCTCTGAGGTACCGTAACAGGAAAGAATGAGAAAGCACGAGAAGTAAAGCACAAGGTAACGGCTGATGATCAGAAGAAGAAGGTCTCCCTTTCATCCTGCTCGGATCCAATCTAATTCTGACTTAGCACCACTCAAAATCTATTATCATCATTTGTTTGTCCATATTCAGTATCTGATGAACAGTATGGAAGACGCACAGAATTCAGTTGTTTCAGCTGAATGGGATACAGATAAACATATGAGAACCCTCACTCGGGGGAACATGAGAATCCAACAGTGCCACAAACACGCACACAAGTCAGGAAGAGGTAACTACTGCGTTTTTGGACAAAGTCACACTGTGAGTTCTTATGCATATTCTAGTTATCCAAGGAGATGAAAATACATCACACACATACATACTTTCTTCTGTCTCTGATTACCAAAAATAATTAATGTATCCTTCATTTAGTCAGAAAGCCTACATGAAGAAAATGCAATGAATTAAAATAAATATTAAAAAAATTAAAGGAATATGAGGTCCAGGAGAATAGAAGTATTGCCAGGGAAAGATAATGTCAGGCACAGGGAGGGAGGGTTTCTGGTGCCAAGCAAAGCCGAGGGCTGTGCAATCACCTCTATCAGTGCTCTATCAGTGTCTACACTCCAGCCAAATCCAGAGAAAACAAGGAGTCAAAGATTCAGGTCAATAAGCTTATAGGCGATTTGCACAAACAGCTCCTGCAGCAAGGTAAAAAACAAAGTCATATTGGCTTTTCTTTTTTATTCCTTCTCTTTGAACTCCTTGGTCCAAACACACCCTGGAAATGTCAGTGTTATATGCAAGAATTTAAAGAGCTGAGCTTCTTAATCCCGTTAAGAAATAAGAACAAAGTTGCCTGTAAAGATCTCCTTATTGAGCTCAAAGTGATTATGGTATTGCTGCCTTGTACTGATCCTACCTCCACTTGCTATAGCAAAAGAGTTAGAAATTTGTCGTGAAATCCATTACTGAAAAGGAAAGAAACATTATTGATTAAGAGGTTTCTGGTTAAAAAAAGGAACAACAAGAAAAAAAAGGCAAACAAGAAAAAAATGGCATAAATATACTTTTTGATCCAGAAACAGAAAATAGCAAGCATATTGTTACTTATTTTATGTCTAACATGAAAGAAGTAAAGAATATTTACACAGATGCACACAGGCATACACACAGACACAAAGTCATCCTCAGAGGAAAAGGGGACACACTGAAATCATTTTCAGGGTGTTAAGAGTTTGGCTGGTATTATAGATGATAGCATGATAGCTTTGCACGTGAAGTATGAAGAGAAAGATTAATACACGGACGAACTTAGCTTTGTATATGCTTTCTTATATGAGGAATCACACTGCAGCTGTTTCCCTGAATCTCAAGCCTGGCTGCACAATCAGGTCACATGGTTTAACATAAAAAATTCCAGTCCTAAGCTGCTTTGGCAGGCTAGTGACAAAATCCTGTACATGAGCAGAAAACTTGGTTCAGGTTCTGAGCTCACTGCCTTGTGCCAAGCAGAATACAAGAATATAGCAGCAGGTATGCACCCAGTATGCAGGCCATAAATTCCTGGAGTCCTCTTCTTGCTGACTTAAAACTGTATATGAGTTTCAGACTGCACTGGATTCCCCTCACCCCCCTCTTCACTCACAAATAAACATAACCAATGTATCCGGAACTGCAACCACACATCAACTGGCTACAGACATGCATCACTACAGACATAACTAACATTCATGCTATGGATTCTAAAAGCATTGCATCATGAAACAATCAGTCTTCATCCCACCCCATGTATACCCCATATCTTTCTATGTCACCAACTGAAGCACAGTTTGTACTGGAAAGCAGAAGCCATTTTCTTTCCAATCTACCACCAGCAGGGTTAAGGCCACTGAATCTCCTTCCACTGAGGCCTGGTGCCAATGCTGCCTCATGATGAAGTAACATGGAAAGCCTACAACGTGAGGATCAAGAGCAACAGCTGTGCTATAAGCAAAGAACAGGAGAATTTGACAAAATTGCCCTGGGAAGCATGACAGCAAGAAGTGGACCTGCCCCCTTTCTCTAATTATCAGCTTTGTACATTCCTTCATTTGCCTCTTTCTCCTGGCAAAAGTCCCCCATTTTCTCTCTTGATTATAGATAGACCTCCTCTATTTTCTTCTCCTGCCTCTTTTCTTCTCTGAACACAGCTATTTATCTACTAATTTCAAGTGATCTCTTTCATTGCTCAAGATAACTTTTCCTTCAAAAGTGAATCCCTCATTGAACACTTCTCCTAGGAAGCTCACAAGGAACTGTAATTTGTTTAGCCAGTCCCCACCTCTATGAAGCAGCCAAGGCTCCTATTCTCCTTCCTCTCTATAGAGAAGAAAAGGTGTCACCACCATATGAGTACGGCAAACAGACCAGAGTATTTTTTATTTTTCCTGAGGGTATCTAGGCAGAATGACAGCAATCAGTGACTACAAAGCCAAAGATAAACTACTTCACATCTCAGACGAGCTTTATTTAGTACTTTGCTTTTCATCCCACCACCTTCAAGGTGGTCTTTGCATTGTTCTGCCATTCATGCCCACTCCTTTTATCTGCTCTTCTGAAATTATTAGCCCTATCATGCCTCCAGCTCACTTCTTCTCTTGTCTCTGTTAGCATTACCTCATTTTCTTATTCCAACCTATAACACACAAAATTTAATCAGTATGTACTATCTCCTAGCTTCCAAAGTAGGTTTTCAGCCATCTAGTCTATCACTCCTCTGCATGGAAGACAGGCTTTCTCTTTATTCTGAATGTTTAAATACTGGTATTTATCTAATAAATCTTCTAGATCTGAATTCATTTAAATGAATCTTAGTGTGATACAGACTCTGATTCCAAATACTCACTATCCAGACATAAAAATTAAAAAAAAAAATCAATAAGGGAGATTCCAGGCCAATACAGGCTTTGTGTGGGCAGAATCATCAGATACTCTCTTTATTGGCAGCACATCAATTTGTAGTAACTAAGCATAAACAGCAATTTTTGAAGGCTGTTTTCAAACTGAAAAAATGTAATGCACTATCACCAAGGCTACCTTCTACCAAGTTTTTTGTTTCTACTCCAAAGATACAGACCAGTGCAGCTTTGCAGTAGAAGACCACTATGACTTTGTTATTATTGCTGCTTCCAAAATATTTCCTTTCCCCTAATCTCACTGTCAAAAGTGCAAACAAATCAAAGTTCACTGCCATCTATTACGAGGCGCTTCATCCAAAAGGTTAAAAAAAAATAGAGTTGGAAGCTTAAAACAATCCCTGGCAAATAGTAGGTCAGTAATTTCCATTCTAGCTTTGAATATTTACATGCTTAAAAATTGTTCACTTCTTCACATGTGAATGTAAAGGAGGACTACACAGGAATGCAGCAAAGTTAATTGTGGATTTGTGATGAGGCAGAAGTATGGAAGAGGAGAAATTTTCCAGATTCCTCGTTGCAAAAGCCATTAATGAGCAAAAGGAGAAAGAAAAAGTAATATCCAAAAGTCAAAATTCTGAAATCCGAGAACAGTTGTAAAATGACATGTAGCTCAATCAATGTGATTAATTTGCTTCACACTTTGCCGAGGCTTTCGCCTCCACCTTCTAATTCTGGCAACTATTCTGCTGAATCTATCTCACAAACCCAAATTAATAAGGTGGGAATGACAAGTATGGCTTTATAAAGGTTAGCTGTTTGCAATTTAGAGAGTAAGAGACTGTTCTCTGCTTATAATACAATCAAGCAGAACTTGACAGTAAAATCTCTTTAGTCAAGAAGCCAAAGTTACCAAGTTGGAAACCTGTATGTCCCCTACTTTCACTCCTCTGAATGAATTGTGAGTTCAGTAAATTTCTGCCTTCTGTGGCTAGTCTGGATAGTTAAAAGCCTCTGGTTTTAGGTGATACTTGAATTTACATAGTACATAAAGCATACCATGGACAGAGTCTCACAAACAGCTCCTCCCTAACAGCTGTGCCACTTGTTCCCCATGCCCCCATGTTCCCCATGTTCTCCATCCCCTTATTCTTGCAGGAAGCCCCACTACTCATTTGTCCTCTTGTTTTGAGTCAGCTGGGAAGAAACCCCAGGGGAGGGAAAGAGGGAGAGAGATATTTATATCCAAGAAAATACCTTTACTTTCTAGAACCTTTAATGGAAAACATAGGTGACCTCATGGTAATGACACTTAAGATGTGTCCGTGAAGCAGCAGGACGTTCCATGGAAGTTGAGACATTAATAAAAACCAGCACATCTCTACTCTCTTCCATTCCATCCTTTTCCAGGGATATTCTCAACTTGCTTCAAAGTGGGACATTCTGTCACACTGCCTTTGCTGGAGGTAGATTAGGGGTTTTATGTGCCCCTTGATCCTTAGAAATTTCCTTTCCAACTTTTCTTCTGTAGCAGTTGCACTGGAGAGGCTTAAGATTCCTTTCTAACTACAGCACAATCGGAAAAAGGACTGCTGAGAATTCAGAAGGCATTCAGCTTGAAGAATCAGCAGATGTTCTTAATAAAACATATGATAATCAAGATTCAGATTTAAATGTATTCCCACTTGACTCCCGATCTTCTTTAATACAATGGCCTGGATTCATCGTTTTCGCTGAGAGATGTGTTTATTAAAGAGAAGATCCAAGATAACTTGAAATTCAATATGAATTTGCAATATTTATTGCAATTTAAAAAAAAAAATCACATAGTTTTTCCCTGATTTCACCCAAAACCATAGTATTTACCATTGGTGGGCCCTGGAAATGCAGTGAGAAGTAAAGAGAGGTAACTAAATCAAACTGATATGCTGTGAACTGACAATAGTGCACAGTCTTCCACTGCTGACAGAAGAAATTCAAGAGACTCCAATATAACAACTATACACATGGTGGTTTAAATATTTATTTATTAATGCCAATAGTAGGACCAGTACCTTTTCCCAGCTAAGGAAAATGGTGCCTGAAAGGTATGTGAACAAGCGAACACAAAGTAATAGTAGTACTTGTTCACATCACAGTTACGACAGTACTAAATTCTCTCTGTAAAGCATTTCTGTCCATAATCTGTTCTCTCCTCGCAGTTAAGATTTATAGCAGGTGAACTCTAAACTATTGACTAGTCTGTTTTGATCTCTTAGGCTGACTTATTAACTATCAAGAACCTGTAGTGCAAAAGTAAATTATTTTGTTATAAGTATGTAAGCTTCATAGAGGACATGTAGAAAATCGTCATGCCTTCCCCCTTGATGACTGAAGACTCTGTAGGAAGAACTAATATTCTGCAGTCAGAACACTGGACTCTTCCAGCAGATTTCTTTGACTTCGACCAAAACAGATGAAAATAACACAAAAACAGGAGCATATCAAGCTATCATGAAAAAACATATGTCAATATCTGGGAAAGAACAGAAAGACAGAGAAATCATCAATATCCAAATGCCTGAGGGGTTAGTGGACAAACAGAAGAACACCACCCCAACTCCAGCTATTTGATAGGCAGCCTTACCTGCAGAAGACAAACAATAATCAAGTGGAAATCTGACAGGAAGAAGGTTAATTCAAAACTTGAAATAACAGTACACAGCAGTGAGTTTTTTCTGTCAGTTGAATGGGAAGCAGCACAGCCTTGCAGACTGAACACTGGGTAAGAAAGAATTGATGTGACTTATGCTAAAATACCTCTATCTTCAATAATTTGCAAGTGACAAATGCACCAAAAAGGTATTTGCAACTTCAAAAGTTATCCCTCCACAAATCACTAGTTTTCTACCATACATAATAAGTTCTATAATAAGCTCTATTTTAATCCTAGAATCTACAGACACAATCTGTTTTTCTAGCAATGTTTCCTAGGCAGAGCACTATCCCTAAGCAATGAACAGACATGCTGCATTGCTAGCTTCGGATCTGCTGATAATTGACTTCTGAGACCTGTTCTCTACAGTTAAATAAGGAGAAAATAACACTTGCAGGAAAACATTAAAGGCAAGACAATTCACATCCCTTGAAAAGTGTCTTTCAACACACTTAAATATTTACCCCTTACCAGACTTAACTCCATGAGTGACTCTTTTCCCCATTAAGGTACTATATTAATAGGGCTTTTTGTAGATTATAAACCAAAAACTCTTTTTGACCAGTTGGACACAGTTTGGCCAGTATTCTCTCAAAAGGTTGGCTACAATGATTACCTTTATTACAAAAGTATTCCACTTCTTCACCGCTCAGATTTTCAGGCTCAAACTCTGCAGAAAAGCTTTCCTCCAATGGAAAGTCTTCTTTCGAGATAGTATCATTTTCCTCAGACAGGCACTCTTCTTCTTCATCCTCAGTGGCATCTTCAAGGGGCCCTTTAAAAAGAATCAGGAACACTGTGGCAAAACCATCTAAAAGGACAATGTGAAATAAAACCTTAGTGAACTTATAATTGGAGTTCTCTAGCTAGTTTTTCCTTCCACAGCTGTGTTCAGCATTTATTAGAATTGGACAAATAACATTTTAT